>OY282558.1:400012636-400621803 GCA_958295665.1 Tipula vernalis | reverse complement strand
ATCCGTAATTACGGGAGGTCTAAATTAAGGTTAGAGCCTACTAGCTATACCATCAGCCTTTTTAAATGCTCATACTTGTTTTGGAATTAAGCCTGAATAAGCTAGTCAAGGCCCCTTTTAATATTGGCTTTTTAATATCCCGTCCTGAAATAATTTGGCTAAAACAAATTTTCTATTTTTAAATCCTTGGAAGATAGTGCAAAATACCTAATTATTTAGAATTAGTCAGCGGGAATGGTTTTAGCTGTGCGCGTTATGTGCAAAGTTGGCGGAAAGTTGTGTTTCATTTTTTGAAGCTGGTGTTATCATTAATTACTTGAATTAACTTCAAAATGAACATTTTCGAAATTATTAAATTGATGACAACACCCTCCTCTATATATCCCTTTGCTTCGCATAAGGAACGCATAGAACTCCTTTACGAAATTTTTCAGCACTTATCACATTAGAATTCTGATTCTTGAATCATTTCGAATGTTGTGACGCGATGAAAAAATATTGTGTGTAACCTTACTAAGATTTTCAACAAAAACATTTCTGTGTATCGGTACACAATGTACCAAACATTTTGTTTTTAAATTCTGTAGACTTTATGTGCACGTTAGAAATTGACCGTCCATAGTCCTTTGCCTTATACATTAAATCTGCTTTTATTGCAGCTTCTTTGTTCTTATATGTTGGTGTTTAGAAATTTTTTTTTTTACTTCTTACAAATAATCTTTATTAATCATAAAATTTCAACTTTTTTACTTATGTTCTTGCAATTGTGCTTGGTACAGCATTTTCATTTCATTTGTTAAAAAGAAATCCTGATATTATAACTATTGTTGGTGTATTTATATTTAAACTTTAATAAAACTTTAAAGTTGTTAAAATAAAATAAAAAATTTGTTCATGCTTGTTTCCTGTACTTAAGGAATATTGTTGTTAGTTGAAATTTATTTATTATATTTTCAAGTGAATATAAGTTTTCTTTTCGATTTTCCTGTAAACTATATATGTACTACATACATTTATGTATGTAGGTACTTCTTATACTACACTTGTTGTTGTTCGATTGGTATTTTTCTGTTTCTTGTACAAAACTAAATTTAATTAAATTAAATTATTTTTTTTTAATTGATTGAAATTTTAAATTTGAGGTTTTCATCTCGATTATAGAATTAAAATTTCAAGTCGCGTACTATACATGAAGCTAAAAGGGTGGTTTGGGAAGTATACGGTTAAATCAAATTGGTGTTAAAATATTTAGGATATCATATTGAAAGTAAGGTTGTATATACTTAACAGCGAATTGTACAAATATCATAAACTTTACGCGACTAATAAAATAAAAATATGTTTTAACTGCGAACGTTGTATATATCTGTCGTAAGTTGTCAGTTGGTATATGTGTAAAAAAAAAGATTAAACAAATTTTTTTTTTATATTTCATCATATACATAAATTCCATTATTAACCCCTAAAACCTCGAAACAATTTTTTGTTTTTTTTAATTTTGTTTATATTCGCGAACGCATTTTTTTATTTGACTGTTATAACAAAAATTCCATTCATTTTTCACTTTAATTTATTAGTTTATAATACAAACATATTTTGTTGTTTTTCTGTTTTTATATTTCCAACTCGGCTTGATTTAATTTAATTTTTTTTTTGTTGGTTGTTGTTTTGAAAAAAAAAAAATGCTTTTGTTTGGCATTTGATTGTTTACGAAAATAATTTTTTTAACACTGTACTGTTTGTCATTTTTTTGTTGAAAAGCAACTACTCGTATTTAACATAAAGGTATCACTACTAACGTGACTGATATTATTTGAAAAGTAGCTTGTTTGGTATCAGACGACTTTCGCCGTAATAATTTATATTCAGGAATTTATTTGTATTTACTTTAAATTAATGTTTGGTATACTCTAGTGGTCCCCTTTATACCAAAGACATTTTTTTAAACTCCCTTCTCTAAATCTCTTATTGGATTAGAATATTGTTTTAATATCCTTAAAATCCTATTGTTCTTAGACTGGGCACTGAAATTTTATATTTAAAAAAAGAAAGAAAGCTTCTAACTGTATTCAAGCATTTTAAATGTTAAACTAAAACAATATAGAATTTGAAATTCCAGTATGGACCCAACCGGCATTTTCCCAAAGACGGCTATTGAATATAGGTATCATAGGTATATAGGTATCGGTAAATTAACGAGACCATAAACAACATAACCATAGCCAAACGATTTGTATATACACTCGTTTTTATAGAATATAGATGATAACAGAACAACAGCATTGTATAATACATAGTGTTGTGCACTAGTTGTTAGTAAATAAATATAACAAAAACTTATTGACCGTAAAATGGATTGATATGAGTGTGCCGCAGTCAGTTGAGTGTTAAAATAGAATTTATTGCAATTTTTGGTTATCTACAGTTTTTTTTTTTTTGTTTTTTGTGTATAGGACGATTTTTTTTTCTGTGGGTCGATTGTTTCACTATATACACACAATAATGTTCAATTCTATTTTCGATTCGAATTGTGTTACAATTAAAATGTTTTAGGTATTGGAACACACCGTGAATAGAACACAAACACCTGATAGTTTTGAATTTTGATAGTAAATTTTTTTTTTTTTTTTTCGTTTTACGTGCAGCCAATTTTAACATGGACAATGAACTTTCATGTATATAGAGGCATATAAATATGCGATATAGAATTTTGGTTCAATTTGAAATTGCCTGATGCAATTTTATTACAATGTTGAATATGTGCTTTTTGCATGATGAATATTAATTTTAACGAATGGTCGATTGATCATGCCAATTATGTTCCATCTGGGGCTTACACATTAAGTTTTATTGAAACACGCACTGTACCGTATATATATATGTAAAATCTGTTACCTTGTACATATACCAGGTAGTTTGTTTATTCATTTCCGGAGCTATAAAATATTAAAATATTTGAATAAGAAATCAATATTTGCAAATTATGAATTCAAATAGAACAGGAGGATACGAGTATCTACATACATATATACACGTAGGAAATGTTCATCTAGTTTTTTTCTGGTTCTGCATACATTTAGCTACCACGATATATATTTTCTCAAGACATCGAATACGGCTTTTGAAAAAAAAAAAAAAAAAAAAAAAATGAGAAGACTTCTTTCGGTTTTCTTTTTTTATCAAAATGTCCCTTGAGACTATCCTATTTTCTATTATTCGAGAAAATAAAATATTTAAAAAAAAAAAAAAATCGGTAAATCCTAGATATTTTTGTTGTTGCTGGGTATTTTTGGTATATAACGAGAATGGGTTGCAATTTTTCATTCAATTTTATGTTTATTTCTTTCGTTACTTATGCTTTGTTTTGTAATAATATTTACTAGAGAAGCAGCATAGAAAAGGATTAGAAGTTCCATTAGATTTTCTACTCGTCTTATGTACGAGTATATATAGGCACCTTCTAATTTATGGGGTAAAAATAAAAATATTGATTTAAAATATATTTTTGTTTGGGATAGAAAATGGTCTGCATTGTTTTGGTATTCACATCTTAAAGTCTTTTATAAGGTGATTTAAATTTATTTGTCTTTAATAAGGATAAAACAAAAATAAAAATGCCATAAAATAAATAAGAAAGGAGTTGAGAAGTTTATATTACCGTAAAGCTTATGATGGTCAAAATTGAGTACGGATTTTATGCTTGATTTGAGGTAGTTTTAAAAAATGTGCTGATATAAATTTCATTTAGTATTTGCGAGTTACTTTTATGATACGGATCTTAGTTAATTAAGATTTAGCTTAATTTGTCGATATAACTTTATATTATATTATGAAACATCAAGGTGAAGAATTTTTTGTTACATGGTCAATAGAACTAGGTAAAGATCTCCAATTTCATCAAAATCAATCATATGATACTCCCCAGAAAAATCAGGACTGAGTTTTAAGTGAATTAGTCAAAGACCTAGAATCCGAATGGTTTTTGTGTTTGACATAATCGTATCATAATATAAACTAAATTGTCTCACTTTAAATTTGGTTCGGGAGTGAATTACTTCTTAGAAGTGACTAAGGCTACGTACAGCCGTTTCGGTAGAATTTCAGACTTTCAAGAAATGGTTGGGAAATTTTTCAAGTATATTAAACATTTACCAGCTACTACATTACCTGACGTCTACAATCCCGATCTGTGTAGTAAGAGAGTTTCTTCAATTACAAAACTTGTCGATTGGATAAATACAGAAACTATATTTCCCGAGTTTTAATGAGATTAGCGAAAACTTACACGGATTCTTGGAATAAATGGTGGTAGGCTTAGAGATAGTGGTGATCAATGATTTTTTTTTTAATTTCATTCTTTCTATTTTCCATTAAGCCGGCTGAGTGGGTTATCCGAAGTGAGATTTTGGTTGTAAGTAGTTATTTGTAGGATAATTAGAATTTTTTGGACATACATTTATGGCTTAACTAAGTTCATTAAGTATAAGAAAATTTTGTTAATGCCTATCTCAGGTCGATGGATATAACTTTGCAGGTGAGGGAAATAATTCTAATAGGGTGCTTCAGCAGTGAATAATCACGTAATGGTGTGTAATTATCCAATGTAACCAAATTTTGCGTCAAAAAATTTCGAGTTGCCGTTTGAGTTCAATGAATTTTGCTAAGACGAACTGACCTGTTATAAATACTAAAACTACTATAAACAAACTTTCCGTAACATTCTTTTAAGGTTGTTGTTAGGTTGTTGGTACATTATGCCATTAAGTAAAGAACACAATTTCATTCAAATGACTTCTACGGCTGGCTTTACAGTACCCCATTCTGTCAACCCAATTTTTCAGAACATTTTCGATTATATGGGATCCTATTTCATCAATGGCCACTTCGATTTGATCTTTCAATTCTTGGATATTCTCTCAGTTTATTATTCTCAGTCTATCTAATAAGAATCCACATTTCATTTTCACTGAATTTTCCACGTTAATGTCTTACAGTTTAGGGTAGAAGACTTACCATTTTGAAAGAAAGCTTTCAATATTTCCCAATTTTGTTCATGCATAAACCAACCGACCCATTTCGTAAATGTCTAACAATAAATTAATTTTTTCTCATAACTCGAATGAGGTAAGTGTTGCCGCTCACGAAATAACCGGTAGTGGAAACTGCAAACGCTAGATGAACCACTCTTTACAAAGGACTAAATACATCTAAATATGTTACCAGGTGTGTTCGAGACAAATTTTGTTATTTTGTTTAAAAACAAATAGGTTCCATTCTATGCAAGCAAATTCCTCAGATTTTTAATTCATTAAGCTTTATTAAGGAATAGTGCATTAAGATCAAAATTTTAATCGTCTCATTTTTCCAAAAAAGAAACATAAATAAAATATCTACATGTTTATACCAGTATACATAATATACATTTCTTAAGTAAAATAATTAAGATACCGCTATATGGTTACCATTACTGAACCATGAAAAATTGTATTAAGAAGGTTTTTATGTCTATTGCTGATATAAGAGACATTTTGTTTAATATTTGTTATTTTTCTAACCCCCACCCCCAATTCCAAATCTGGTTTTGACGTCCCCGCCAACAACACAACTAGTTTTCATTACAACAACTGCTATAGAGTAGGTAATTTTTAAGATTTTCTCATTGCTAGTTTAAAGATATGTTGATCCATCAGTTTTAGTAAAAGCGGCCCTTAGGCATAGCAGTGACGAAGGCAGATCTACTAACGTGATAAATGTTCGTCTATAGCTGTAAAGGCAGGCATATCTACTTAATTTTGATTTTATAGGCCATCAATTTGATTACTCATCGCCACAGAAAAAAAAGAGTGCTATTATTACACTCAAAAAAAAATCCGGTGATTTTAACAAAAAAACACTGGTTAAATTAACAAAAAAAAATTGTTCGTTTTCAGCCAACGCTGCAATTCGTTAATAAAACATTTTTTGATTCGTTAATTTTACAACCATTTATAATTACCGGGAATTTTCAGATATTTTGTAAAATGTCTCCTCCTGCTTCGTAAAAACTCGTACAAAACATATCGTTTAGTACTCAAAGGCCATTGTAGTATTTACAAAGTAATAATGTAAACTAAATTTTGTTTTTATGGAAGTATTTGTATCATTTACAAATTTCGTTGTTAAATTTATAAAACTTTCCGTGCAGTTATTAAAGCGAGCTGTAAAATTTACGAAATTAGTTAATGAAATTACAAAAATATTTGTACTCTTTACAATTTTTTGGGGAGTTTATACGAAGATTAGCGTAATAATAACAGATTACGGTCATTGATTTAACAAGGGGACTTTTAAATTTACGAAGCTGCTTTGTGATATTAATAAAAGTATTTGTATTATTTACAAATTTTCCTAGGAAATTACCGAAGGTTATTGTTGAATTTACCAAACATGTTCGTTGAAATAACATAGTGGGATTAAAAAGTTTACGATTCTAGTTGTGAAATAAACAAAAAGATTACTTTAAAAGAAATTTAATTTTTATTATTTATTTATAAAAAAATTGTAACCATTTTTTTATTCTGCTATTGATACATCATTCATTCTGCTCATTCTTCTATTGACAATTTCTTTTTTTTTTTTTTTGGTTTTAATCTCTGCAATCTGTTCTGGGGCTCAAGGCACTCCCAACTCTTTCGTAGTTTACTTTTACCGTCCTACTTTACACAGTATTAGACAAATCGAGGACGTACGGCTATAGACCCGTTTTGCATAAACCTCCTGCACATTGCATTGTTTCATGCCAACTTGTAGAGCTGACTTGAAAAGTAGGTCGACCCTTGGATTCTGTACTCTCAACAAGGGGTCATAGATGTGTTCATCTTAATCACCGATCGTAATCATATGATGAAAAATCCCTTTTTCATCCTGCTCCTATCGGGATTCGAACCCGGAACCTTCCGATCCAAACGCCGCAGCTTTAACCACTGCGCGGTTTGGTCTGTAACAATTTCTTCTGCTATTGATTTTATTTGCTTTGTTGAAGGTTTCATTATTTTTCTCCTTTAAGTAAAAGTCTACTAGAATATTGTATATCATATCTCGCTACTGGCTCCTGTCCAATAAATTAAATTTTCCATCATAAAATTGTATAATCTGGATACCGCAATCATTTCTACTAAGGATGGAGGTGACTGACTATAATTGTAAAACGAAAATATTCTTTTAAAATAACAAAACTTGTTTTAAGGCATCTATGGAAAATCAAAGGTTCAAGTTATGTTCAATATTAATTAAGTCAAATCGTTAAATATACAAATGCGCGTGTTTTAAACACTTTAAAACACTTTATATATATATATATATATATATATATATATATATATATATATATATATATATATATATATATATATATATATATATATTTATATATATATATATATATAAATATATATATATATATATATATATATATATATATATATATATATATATATATATATATATAAATATAATATATACTTTTAAAAATTGAAAATACAATTATTTATATTGTTTTATTATACTAACCTTTTATGCTTTTAAATAATTATTATTATTAATTATTTTCACTGCTATCCTTATTGTAATCAAATCAAATACATACACTGCTTGTTAGCTCAAACCACAATGAATAATTTCGTTTAAACGTGTACGATCTAAGATGAGTGGGACTAATTTTACGATACAATTTCGTAAAATTAACGAAGACTTTGTTTTAATAACGAAAATATTCGTAAAAATAACAAACTAATATGTTCCTTGCAAAATGTTTTCGTACATTTCACGAAGCATTAACGTTACTTTACAGTTATACTTAGTAAATCAAATAGTTTTACAATTATTTTTGAAAAGTAAAGAAGTCCTTTCTAGTTTTGTTACAATTAAATTTGTAAAGATGAGAGCCATTACAACTTTACGGAATGATTGCTAAACATATCTTACTGCAATGTCTTCCCTTAATTTATAAATAATTAGACAGAAGAACAGAAGAAATATTTGCATGGCACTTTGTAATTAGGTGTCAGTGAAGGCTTTTCTAAAGTAAGATTTCTTTTAAGAGCTCATGTTGGATCGCTGCGCATAAACATATGGATCTCCTCATTCAAAACTTACGTTATTATTCTGTATTATTATTAGCACAAGTTTTTTCAAAGATGTATTTAGTAAAAATGATGAATATTTGTACAGAATTTGTTTGGTAGCTATATTGAAGTTTAAAAAAATTAGATTATTAAAGGTAATTTTTAGACTTTTATAAATAAACTTAAAATAGGGGAATTACTGGGATTAATTCAAGCGAATTTGTAAAATTGTCCACTATTCTTTTTTACAATTGATAAACATTTTCTTTTCTAAATTACATAAAATATTACTTAAATTTCATTGTGAGTTTGGCTTTGCACAGAAATTGAGAATACGAAAAGAAATTTGTTCGATTTACGAATTATCCACTAATTATACAATCCACACCCTACAAAGTAGGTGCTAATTTAACGAAAATGTTGTTAAATTTACAAATTGTGTTTCACGATGCAAAGTTCATAAAAATAACAGAATTATTTGTAAAATGAAAAAGTGGATAAGTACGCTCCGTTATTTTTACACAGAAACTTTGTAAAATTATGTTACAATTTCACGGGCAAACATTACTAATTTTTTCTGTAAATCTGGATTTGCATTGAAAACGGAGTTACGAATTGAAATTTGTTTTATTTACGAATGCTTCGTTAAATCTACGATGAAAACCTTACAAAGCAGGTGTTAATTTAACAAAAACTTCGTTATATTTACAAATTTTGTTTTACGATGCAAAATTTGTAAATAAAACAGAATTATTTTTTTGAGTGTAAGCAAAACTTGCTATATTAAATAATTTTCACCCCTTAATTTTCAGCTAATCAAGCCCCTTGTTTAAATCGAAAAATGGGTCGGATAATATAATAAATTTTTGTTTTTCTTCTTTTAAGATTCAAGAGAAAATATCATTTCTTAAATCTAAAATTATTTTGCTAAATTTTTGTTTATGCCTTAGAACAACATAGAGCATAGAAAGGTTTTGTTTTCATTTCGGAAGTGTCACATTTTACGAAAGAAACATTTGAACCTAACTCATGGTTTCTAAATATCGGTAATGCACATTTTTGGCAAGCAAAAGTGAGATGTTCATTTTACAAACAGACAAATTTCAAACAACTTGTAGTTTTTGTAGTCTGTAAATAAAATTAAAAAGTTAATATTAATATATTAATGTTAAAAGTTACTAACATTGAAATTTAGCTCAATATAATTCAAAATAATTAAATTACCTTACCATATATATATATATATATATTAGGGTGGCTGCAAAAACCGAAAAATGAGCTATCTCGGGAGCCTTTTGTTTTTTTGTTTCATTATTATGTTGAAATAACCCCTTTAAAAATGAGACAAATCCGATGAAGTTTAGAGGTGCCGCCCGGCGTTTTTCTGATTTTTCGTCCAATTTTTGACATTGTGCTGGTTTATACTCCATAACTGGAAAACTGAGAGAGATAGAACAATAATCTATGTGGCGCGGGAAATCCTATGAAATTTCCAATAATATACTATTATTTTTATTTTTAATAATATGTATTTAAACGAACATTACAGTGTGAATTTTCATATTTGGCTGAACAAAATTACACCAAAAATCGTAGCAGATCATCTGGAAAATGGTCGAAACGTAAAAAGAGCAATCTAGTCTTAAGCCAAATTGAATTACAAAACTTTTTTGTTTTAATATTTTTTTTTTTGGTTTTCTAACCAATTTTTGAGAAAACGCAAAATCATAATTTCAAAACTAAGTGTAAAAATCGAAATTCCGCTTATCTAGTTTTTCATACAATCAATTTGTTTGTTTAGATTTTTTTCAATGACATGGAATGGCAATGCGTTATTTTTACTTTGTTTGAAATCGACATGGTTTCCATCAATAAAATTAAACTAATTAAAAGTGGATAAATTTAGTTTTTGTTTTAATCGCTTCCTTATAAAACATTGTAAAGTCACCTCCATATCAATTTGCACGGTCCAGCGTTAGAATATTTGTATAACAGCCAGTGATGGAAAACGTTACGTTTAATACAGTGCATAACGTTATGTGTAACGTTACCATACCGTTATGTGAAACGTTATAAATTTTTAACATTTCTGTGTAGCCCACGAATTATGTAACGTTTTGACACAAAACCGTTATGACATGAAAAAATTAAAAAAAAAAATTATAATAAATTATTATAATTATAACATAACGTTATATGTGTAACGTTACACAAATAACGTTTTCCATCACTGATAACAGCAGAATATTTTATCAAGATTATAATTATACACTTGTTATTTCTCAGTGGAATTTCGACGCAAAATGGTAAATTTTCTGGTTATACTTAAATGGAGAAACTTTAAAAGTTTAATAAAATTTGTTTTATCTAGCTTTTACACCAAATAAACTTTTTATTTGATAAACATTTTTACTATTCAGAAATCATATTTAAGCTACTTATAAAATATATCTAGAATTTTTTTTTTTGAAAACTTTGATCTAAATCAAACCATATAAAATTAACAAAAATTAAAATCCATGCAATTTGAGAATTTCGCTTCCAGTTTATTTTACTTCAATAACTTCGATAAAGAATTAACTAATCGAATAAAAAAGTTTATTAAACAAGCAACATTTTAAATTTTGTTTTTATTGTGACGTTTGGCGGTCGTTAAACTAGATGCTGTTGTACAACCAGAATATGTAGGTGGTACAAAAATCGAAAAACTGTCAAAGTTTATCGAATATATTTGCTGTATGTTTCTTTGGTGTGGAAGCCTGGTTAATGTTAAGTTTTCATTTATATATTTTGTCTTCTTCTCTTCGCTCAAGGCTCTTTCGGTTGGATTTAAGAAAACACCATTCAAAAATAGTTTTACAAAACCTAAAAAACTTGATGTTCTTCAACGTTTTTTGTACTTGAATATTAATCAAGCTACTGCAATCAAGCAAAGCGCCTCAAAAGTTGCCTCAGAGTTATTAGTAGCCGGAAAAGGACCGAAGCAATTAATATTAAAAAAACATGTAATAATTCGTATTAAAAAATTGCACCAAAACTGGCGAAATATTAAAAAATATAAAAATACATCGAATATAAAAAACAATTTGAGTGTAACAAAGTTATCGTATAGTGAGATTAGTGATGGTGAGAAAGAAGAAAATGAAAATGATCCACTAAAAGATTTGACCGTTAAATACATCGAAAGAAATAAGCCGAAAAGGCAAAAGTTGTTGATTACACCTGAATTAACATTTGCATTGGACATAACAAAAACTAGCAATAGAAACGCTGTCCATATCTTTGCTGCGACTACAAAGGCTGTAGGATGCGATGGAAGCAGCTTTGTATTAAATCGGGAATCATTTAGAAAAGCTCGTATAAATTGCAGAAAACAATTTTTGTATGACAGCGAAAATTCATTCTGTCTAAATGCTAACAGTGTTTTACACAATCCATTGGGATTCAAAACACATAGAAGATATAAACTCAAAAAAAATTGTTAATCGTTCAGCAGTATATACCTATGTTACGGGAGCAACCGAAAACTATACGAAATTTTTAGGAATACCCAAAATAGCAAATGGAACAGGAAAGACACAATCCGAAGTAATATTTGCGTTAATTGAAAATGGAAGCTGCAAAGTAACATTCAATTAATGTGCTTTGATACCACAGCTAGCAATAATGGTGTCCGTTTTGGAGCTTGCCAACTTCTTCGAGATCTAATGGGAAAACCGTTGTTTCAATTAGCCTGCCGACATCAAATAGCAGAATTAGTATTATCTAATACATTTCAATTAACGATTGAAAGCGCAACATTAAGTTCGGATATAACCCTGTTTAAAAAATTCCGATCGCCGTGGAAAAATTTAAAAAAGACGTCTTAAGTCGATACAAATAGACTACAAGCTAATTACCTCAACCAAGTCGATACAAATAGACTACAAGCTAATTACCTCAACATTATTAAAAACTATATATAATAATAAATTTGAATCATAAATCTATGTACCTAGTCGAAATTTTATGACGTAAAATTTATTTTTGTAAACATCAGCGGTTCATTATTTTGAATTTGTGAAATAAGGTGAAGGCTACCGCTTCGCCGATGATAGAGACAACTATTTCGAAACAATCGGGGAAAGCAATTGGTTCTGGCATGAAAAAAATTCAAGATCAAATTATTTAAAATGTTTATTTAATAAATAGTAATTTTTTAATTTATCTCATAAATACTTATATAGCGCGTTGCATTCGAGATGGTGTTCTGTTTGGATTTTTTTTTTTCATTTTTAAAAAGTCAGGATTTTTTATATTCCTGAATACAACGCCTGGGCGCTTTTCGGGGGAAGACGATTGCCAAATTGAACAATTTAATTATTTAAATATAGAGTTTAACTTGCGAGTTTTGCATATTGGATTGATTTTAATTAGTTTTATATTGTTTATTGTCAGAAAACTGTGCTTAAACATTGCAAAAAGATATATTCTTATCACAGAGAGAAATCATATCTCTTATTATGAATAAGGATATATGAATTATGAATAAAACTTTTTGATTTGGCACCGTGCATGACCATTTCACAATAAATGTTTACTTTAAATTTTATTTAATAAATATTATTTTTAAAACATTATGAATATAATTCATAATAGATGAATAAGCCCTTATTCACAAACCATGAATAGTAAACATTTATTGTGAACAGAAATCCCAAAATCCACGACTTTTCGAGACAGTAAAATAAAGAGCCATTTACTCACAATATATCTACTAATAAAAAGTAGAAATATCATGCCCCGTGATTTTACCCCAAGGATTATTAAAGTATATAAAATATAACCCTTTAAAAATGAGCTTTTTCATTAAGTTCCTTTGGTAGTTTGGTTTGGTACTGATAAAAGTTGGTCTACCAGGTTTAGCTAAGACCAAACTACAAAAACACAAATCTAACTTGTTATGTTTAGTACCAAGTAAGATCGTACTGTTTTAGCGAATTACAATATTCACCAATTTAAAACTCAAGGAAAACTGTGTGTGAATTTATAAGTATTTATAATTTTTATTAATGTTATGAGCGAATGGATTAGATTATGAATAAGCATTCACTGACATTTATTCATGATTCATGATTGTTATTCTTAAATAATGAAATTTATGCATAAAAACAGACAAATATTTATTTCATCCATTTATGAATTGGTATGTATGATTCATGCAAAGCTTTTTCTCTCTGCATACAAAACTGAGTTCAAATTTTTGTGGACTCCTAAAAAGTAACATACCTTAATATGGAAAAATACCGTATCGCTTCGTTTCTAAGATGCATATTTTCCTTGTTTTAATGCTTATGAAAACTGGATGAGTCTTTTATTCGAGGAATTGTTTGGTTTTAATTTTCTTGTGTCTTAGAATCACAATTTAAAAACTAAATTCTGTAAAAATAAAATTTATTGAACACTACATAAATTTGTTTCGGTTGTGCAATCGAAAATCAAAAATTATTTTTCCTTAAAAATATAAATTGAAAAAACCGCGAAAACCTTATCATTCACAATCTTTGGGGAAATACTTTTTGGTGTATTTGGAGAAAACCACATAACTGAGAATATGTTGTGTGGTATGGTTTCAGCTGAGAAGGATTATGTTATGTAATTTTATACTGTGTATAATATTTTTAAGTAACACTAAATAATATTTCGTATAAGATCCTATTGAATTATTAGTAAATATTTTATATTCAAGCAAGAATGATATCAAATTAGTCTTATACTTTCTCAAATAAAGTAAGTTTTCCCATGTAAATTTAATAGAAAATTATTTCATAATTGAAATCAAATTAAAATTTGATGAAGACGTACTAAATTTAATCGAAATTGTACTTCGCTTAAGCAAGAGCCACTTTCTTGGCATAAACAATAATCATTTAAAAACAAATGATAAATCTAGCAAACAAAATTCTAGATTTAAGAATTGATATTTTCTATTGAATCTAAATTGAGTTTCTTAAAGGAAGAAAACCCAAAGTGTGTTATCGTATTCGACCAAATGCTCTATTTAATTAAGGGGCTTGATTAGCTGAAAATCAAGGGGTAAAAACTATTAAATATAAGATTTTTTTTAATAGAATAGATAATAGAAACCTCTTTTTTTTCTGTGTAGCATATTCAATTATGTTGCAGTCTAAAAAAAAAAATACTAAAAAGTTATATTTTTAAAAGGGTATTAAAGAACAATGATTTAAGCAAATCTTTCTGGATATAAATACAAAACGCATGCATGTACTGTCAATTAAGTCGCTTTCTTTTATTAAGTAATGTTTTTTTAATGATAATCAATTATTACGTTTCTTAATTTAAATATTGAATTCTTGATCCTATAATTTGTATAGACTCTTATTTTAAGATCAATATAGTTAAATAAACTTAAACTGATTTATATTTATATTTTATCATTTTTGGGATTTTCTTTCTGTAGTCAGTGTCTATAATCTTCTACTTGTAGTCAGTGTACTGTTTCGAATAGAACATCATTTTCATTCCAATTTGTTCAATAGTGCTCAACCAATTTTATCAGCGTCAATAATGTGACAAAACTGTTCAACATTTAACTAATGTTGTTTGAAAAATTGAATTGAAGGTTCCCTTGGGTATTGATACCATTTTGGACCAATTATTAATTACACTAGTATAGTACCATTTACCTATATCATGATATCTGACGTGCATGTATCCAAAAAAACTTGTTTTGTTTTAAAGTTGCTGAAAGAAATCCTAAACTAATAATACCACACATACATATATTTTATAAGCTAAACTAATTTACCAGACAAGCCGACTGTCATCTCACAAATCTTATTATCTAATTAACGTATCTACACCTGTCGCACGTTTATATATTTGTACCCACACTTAAAATCTACTAATAGTTCTACTAAATAGACAGTAACAATAATAACGTTCTTCATTCCGATCCGTCTAATATTTATGATTATTTTGTTATATTTTGAATATCTTTGCGACGATTCAGAAGATACAGAAAAAAGAAAATATTCCACACCTTCACACTTAAATTGTAAATCGCATTTGTATATTTATGTATGTATGTAGAGGTGTGTACTTATTACAAAGGGATGACATTTGCTCATTTGCTTATAGCAATAAGAGCTTATAAAAAATTGCTGTCATCGCTGTTATCGTAATGGTTCTTAATACATGTACATACATATATTTGTACATAGATAAAATGGGAAAGCTAGGTGTGAGATTTTTATATCTCTGGGTCTATTATCATCATCATTTTGATTACTTTCGTTATTATCATAAATATTTTTTTTTTTTTCTACTTGCGATGAAAGTTGAAATTGCTATTTGCTATTACCTATAAATTTAACTATCATTACTATTGGTAACAAAAAACTATCACTCTACTACTTATGATTTTGTTTTTTCGTTGTTAGCAGATGTAGACGAACGAGATATGATTTTTAATGTACTTTGCCAACAAATTGGTTGTAATTGAATAATTTTCGTCGTCTAAATATCTATTAAGTATATAATGTTCAAATATTGACTACTACAGTGTGAATACGAAATGAGCTACATATTTTAATGTTTTGATTAAAGAGAATTATTTGAGCCAATCATGTTTTATGATATTATTAAGTAATATCGGTTTAGTCATGTCCCTTAATAATGGGAAATTTGTAACTTAACAAATTGTGTTATATTGTACCTTGAACACACTGTACAATTTATTTTTTTTTGCATTTCGAATTTAGTCACAACTTGAAAAATGGAACCACTATAGAATTCAAATTTATTATAAAATACGTGGGCAGAAACAACATGTATGTATGTTAAGAATTTGGTTCGAAAATTCTATTCAAGGCTTTGTTAAGGTAGCAATTTTATGCCCGGTTTCACAAAACAATACTAGGCAACCTGCAGCCAAATAATATTTTCATTCTTTCTTGTTTTGATGGAATTGTGGTTTTTGCTTCATAATATAAATTAAATGCAAGCTATAAATATTTGGCTGCATAATTTCGATCACCTTAATATTAAGCTGAACGCGAAATATTTCTAATGTTAATAAAATATTCAAAATCGTTTTAAATGGAAAGATTTAAATAAAACCTTAACATACTAAGCATACTCCAGAGTCGGTCTGGGTTAGGTTAGAGTGGCTGCCAAAACGCACACTTAGACCGATGACGGTCCGTTGTGATGCCAAGGGATCCTACTCCCCTTACACCTTCATTGAACCATTTTGAGCTACTTATGTAGCGTAAGATATCTCGCGCATTGCATATCTCGAGATCCATAAGGCCGTCCAAACTATATTTGCCCAGATGTTTATGCCTCCTGTAAGCTAGCGCCGGGCATGAGCAGAGGACGTGGTTCAAAGTCTCTTCCTCCTCCTCATCCATACAGCTTCTACAGAAGTAATTTGATATTGACCCAAGCCTCGTCGCATGCTCCCCAATAAGGCAGTATCCTGTGAGCACCCCCATGACTATACTTAAGTCAGGTCTTCGTAGGGTTAGTAGTGTTTTGGAGCGCTTCAACTCCAGTTTCGGCCAGACTTGCCGCGCTACATAGCATGTTATGGTGTTAGTCCACCTCTTCTGTGCCGAGGCTATCGTTTCATTTCTACGCGCCCTATAAAACGCTGCTATGGGCCTCTCCAGATTTGCCCTTTCCGGTTTCAATTGGAGAGTTGTACCTTGCCTTGTCAGTTCGTCCGCCATGCAGTTCCCCAGTACATCCTAGTGACCGGGGATCAGACTATCTGGATATTGAAATGCTCACTCATCTCTTTAAGATTTTGTTTTGATTTATTTTTGGGGTTATATTGAGAATTCAGTTCGAACAGTGATAATTTTGGCCAACAATTCGAATATTTTATGATAATTTGGTGTAAAACGACAAATTTTATTTTCCTTATGCGTAACTTAAACAAAATTAATCTTCCATTCTTAAGTTTCACTCTCTCCTTTGTTTGAATAACGAATAGAATATTTCGTAGTATTGACTGAGTAGAAAATATTTTTTCTTTTCTTCTTTGTTCGACGCAAAATAAATAATCATCAGAATATGTTTTGGTTTTCTACTCACTATTCAAATCGACCAGTTGTAAAAATTATTATTCGATGTGTGGAAAGGAAATAACAAATTTTACAGAGCGAGTTTTAAAACGCTGGTTATATCCCTTTGTGGATATGACATTATGCTTCAACCAAGTCAGCGCTTCCTCAATCGTTACCACCTCCGCCTGGTACACACTACAGTGATCAGAAAGACGAACGGATATATTCACATTTAATTTGTCACAATAGACTCCTGCTCCGACTTTGCCGTCTAGCATGGAGCCGTCAGTGTAGAATTGTATACTTCCAGTTTCTGTCATTGACCTGTTCCCCCATGATTCCCTTGAGGGGAGAAGAGTCCGGAAACCTTTTTCAAAGCATACAATTGGTATCGTGTAGTCACTATTATCCACATCTGCCTTTAGCGGCCTGCCAATCGTCGAGTAGCCCGTCTGAAGACATTTCCACTCAAACACGGCAGAGAGTCGTGCAACCGTAGATGTCAACAGGAAGAAGGTAGAACAAAGCCTCAAGAGCACGTGTAGGGGTTGTCCTCAGTGCCCCGTTTGTAAGCAAGCAGGCCGTTCTCTGTACCTTCTCTATCTTATTCTTATAAGTTTTCTTGTTTAGTGCTGACCACCACACACTCACCCCGTACATCAGAATCGGTCTGACTACAGCGGTGACGAGCCAGTGTACCAGCTCTGGTTTTAGACCCCATCTCCTACCGATGGCGTTTCTATATGAGTACAGAGCCATGGTGGACTTCTTAACTCTCCCTAAAATATTGCGCATCCAATTTAGCTTACTGTCCAAGATTATGCCTAGAAATCTTACCTTATCAGTAAAGTCCAGTGCCGTGCCATTTAAGGTGGGAGGGGCGACTACCGGAATTTTATATTTCTTGGTGAAGAAATATAAAATTCCGGTATATCCGGTACCCTATACCCAGCCTACATTTGCTGGCCCACTTTGTCATGATTACGAGCGCATGTTGCATGACTTCCTTAATCGTGCCTAGGTACTTCCCCGAGATCAAGATCGCTACGTCATCTGCATACGCTATTACCCCTGTTCCCTCCCTATCCAGTTCCAAAAGTAATCCATTGATAACTATGTTCCAGAGAAGAGGTGATAGGACACCACCTTGCGGAGTTCCTCTAACTACTCGCCTCCTAATGGTGGATTCCCACATATCCGCGTTAATAATCCTGCATTCTAGTATCTGATTTATCAACCTCTCTAAGGGGTAGTCCACATCTAAGAAAGATAGTCTTTCCCAAACTGCCTCCGTCCTGATATTGTTAAAGGCGCCCTCTATATCGAGGAACGCTACCATACAGTTCTCTTTCGAGTGGATTGATTTCACAATTGTTCGCACCAGGGAATGTAGAGCCGTGTCCACAGATCTCCCTTTCCAGTACGCATGCTGAGAAGTCGCCCAATTACTGGGTTTTATTTTTGCACGTATGTACACGTCGATCAGTCTTTCCAATGTTTTCAACAGAAAGGATGATAGAGTTAAAGGTCTTAGGTCCTTTGGGTAGGCCTGTGAATTCTTCCCCGTTTTCGGGATGAAAATCACCCTAACCTCCGTCCATTTCCTAGGAATATAACTCAGTTTTAGACACCCCCTTTAGATCACCTCCAACCATGGGAGAATGATCGGCGAGTGTTTTTGCAATCTCGCTGGGATGATACCGTTCGAGCCTGCCGATTTATGCTAGTTGTACTCTTAGATAAGATTTTCCTGAGGCGCGAAGTCTCCGAAACACCTTCCATTTTATCACAGAATAGTCTCCAACACCTCCTCGGCGCCTTCCTTATTCTCATTTAGGTTCGGTCTAATTAGACGTCTTATTTATCTATCCGAATAAGAAAATATGTAGAATTACCAGTATTGATTGAACTAAAACAGGTTTATGGCAAATTTTTTTTTGTTTGTCAAATATTTTTTGTTTTCGTTAAAATTTTGATTTGTTTCGAGAAAAGCTGCAGCCTATTGCAATCCTATTCCCACCATCCTAATTCCTCGTGAGTAAATGTGGTACCGTCGTTAATCATCCGTTTAACGGACTTTACACATGTCTCACAAATTCCTACAAAATACGATGGTTGTAAGAATTAATAGCATTTTTAAATCAAATTCAGCCCGATTATTACTCAAACGATTATGATGAAATTGAACATGCACGCTGGAAATGGTATGGGATGGAGCTTAACTGTATTTTAACCAATTATGATAAAATTCGATTTGTACGACGGAAATGGGATTCTAAAATGATATTTAGAAAAGGTTATAGAATATGGTAAATTACAAAAAAAGTTGGCGCAAAGAAATAACCTAGTTCCTTCCTGGTTGACCACATTCAAGAACTTCATTTAAAACTCATTTTAGAATCCCATTTCCGTAGGGCATGCACAATTTTATCATAATCGGTAAAGAAATGATCATGTTCCTTCCTAATTGGTCTTCCTCCAGAATTTCATGCATAAATCATTTTAGAATCCCATTTCCATTGTAAGTGCCGAATTTCATAATAATCAGTTGTGACACTTTCCTCGCCAACTTCTTTCCTAATCTTCCATATTCTAGAGTTGCATACAATCTTCCAGCAACCCAGATATTGGTGTTCACTTTTACTTAAAAATCCTATGAACTACGGTTTTTTTGCCCGTTATACAATACTTGCACTGTATTAGATGGGGATTTTGCAGAAAGCATTCCGATGATGACCCGACAGTTTATTTCTGGATTATGTTATTTGTCACTGAGTGTCGCATCCAAATGGAAGTTCTTTCCAGAAATAAGTTACTGCTTGTTACGAAACCTCGAACTCGAGAGAAATTACTCGCATCGATGAAACCAAAGTGAAAAGCAAAGCTGAGTATAGTTCGCCCGTCTTTTTATTAACCTTGCTGTAATTCCGGTGGTTCCCAATAAAGCTGTATACTGTATCCTCTTCGAATAAAACTGCGCTGTATAAATAGTTTTACCGGAGCCTCCAGCACCACCCAAATAGAAAAAGTTGACTGTTGTTATCATCAAAAACACTAACCACCATGTGATTTTAATATGTTCCGAAGATTGTAAGAGAATTCAATCCAGTTTCGAACTGATGAGCTTATGATTATGAAAAACTCAATCTTCTCATCAGGCCACGGCGACTGGACCGATTATACCACAATTTACATTCTATATATACAGAAGGTGCTGTGCGTTAAGTACTAGCGAATCATAATAATACAGATGAACTCTCTTACAATTTTTCTTCTTCACGATATTCACACAGCTCTGTGTGTAAGCTAATTTTACTTTATTAATTTTTTGTTGAATTTTAATTAATTCATGTAATTTCTAATATGCTACCGTGGATGGGCTGGATCTTCAGCAAAATAGAATGCTTTATTTCGGACCAAATCGCGTTAACTTTTTATCGACAGCTGGCTCGCTTCTCTTTGCGAGTGTCGCTGAGTTTTGAATTTCTTCTAGGAATTTTCTGAGGGATTCATTTATCCGTCTTCAAATTTGAATGCCAAAGAATTCAAAGAATTTGAGTAGAATTTTGAGACGCAGGAGCAATTTAAATTCAAATCAACGTTTTACTCGTATATTGCTCTCAATTAAAATTATACTTTTCAGGTGGCTCTCAAAACGTAGGTAGACTATCAAAACATAATTTTCTAATAAAATTTCAATTCTTTATTTATTAATTCCTTAGTACTTTAAACTTCGAATTCTAAATCCAGAATGAAAATCTTTTACCCGAATATGCGAAATGCATTTTTATTTATTTCTAAACTGCATGGTTTACGATTTAATAATTCAGAATTCTGAGTTTAACTCAAATTATCTGAATGATTTCACAAATTTGTGGAAAGATAGTTTTAGAATTTTGACTATACATGGCTTGAAAAATTTAATTTAGCTTTGGTTTAGATTTGGAGGTAGCCTTAACACAAACATCTCTGGACCCTGTCACGAACCGCTTTTACCATCCAGGGACTAGCGACTATTCTTATGGCCCACAAGGTATTTAAAACCGGATGTATCTTTTCTAGGATAGTCTCATGTCTATGACTTAGGAGCGACCAAAGCTTAGAACCTTCCATTAAATAAGGAGATATGTAGTGATGCTATTGACATCTCATCAAATATTTCACCATTTCAACACATTTTACCAACTATTTGAGAACGATATGGCGTTTTCAGTCGACTTAGCTGCCTCCATTTTCATTATGAATGAAATTTTTAAAATTTAAATCTCCTGCCGAACTTCGGTCGAATAGTGCTTGTACGGGTTTAGATGTCGACTTGTGCTTGGGTCTTGATGGAAATAGCAGTGTGATTATAGATATCGGTTTAAAAATTCATTGTAGTTTAGTAGATATTTGATTCTAAGTTTAATTCAGTTAACCACATAACTCCTCCAAAAGACTGTCTCTGAAAATCGTAATCCATATTGTGAGTTTCCTAGTCATTGCGTCATTCCTAGATGATTAAAGGAATGGTCTATATGAGGTTTTTTATTAAATGTTGAGAATATTTTTTTGAGCCTGAATTGAATTCGATAAACCGCTGGATGTGAAGCAGGCACCAGTTAGCTTAGAATTAGTAGCCTAATTTTCAGGTAGAAAGTCATCTTTTCTTAGGCAGTTGAATTTAGATCTATTCCATCTTTTCGAACTGAATCTCCATCATCAGAAAAGTTTTTCTCATCTTTACGATCAACGATCCAAAAAATTAGATCGATAACAAACTCTGTTAAATGATGCTTACAGCTTTTCAGCGCCTTGAGTTGTGTCTCTTAAAGCATCGAGCCTTTGGAATACTCATAGTAGGATTATTTTCCATTCGTGGTTTTGTCAAGGCTTATTCTGCTTTTTGGATTAAGTAAGACCCAAAGAAATGAATTGTGAGAGTAACAGTAAAAGCTATTCGGTGGCTACGTTAGTATTTTTGTTTTTAATTTAGACAAAAAATTTAAATAATAAAAATTACCTTACAAATTCCACAAATTTAATTAGAAATAGAAAAACCAAAATTTACGCTGAACTCATTTTCAAACTTCGATAAAGTTTAACGAAATTTTTATTAACAATTCGATCTTTAAAATGTTATATTTGAAAGGTTGAGATAAATGTATCTTTCGAACGTGGTTTAAATTTAATTAAATTTCTCCAAGCATGATGTGATAAGATGTATGTGACGGGTTTACTCATTTTTGTGCTAAAGGTAAACAGTTATTTTTGTTCAACTGACAATTTGAGTTCTTCTTCAATTTTCTTGAAGCTTATAAATATTTTACAGAATTGTGTTTTTCGGTCACAGAAATAAAAAAATGGAACAAAACGAAATTTTCGTCGTAATGGGCAAGTCGATTCGAAACACTTAAATAATAAAATAGTATGACATGTATGAATGTATGTATACTTTATACAAAACCAACACTAATGTAATACTACAAGCCTGATTCAGTGATGAAGCACACAGATACCCTCTTACATTTAATACCTTATCCTTGAAAGTGTTAGTGCGAAAATAGAATAAAAATACTCTCATCTAACCAATCCCAATTAGTTTTTTTCATTATTAACATACTCAATTTTCCCTCCACAATTCGTTTGTTTTGTTTTATCTACAATTTGTATGTTTTTCTCACTCATTTATATAATCTGTCGATCACCAATACTTTCATGTATAAGAGCATACATTAAGGTTTAGTACATTAATGTTGGTTTTGCTTTATACTTTTAAAATACAATATTTATGTGTTTGTTGGTAAACAGAATGTATCAACAAAGTTATTGTAAATCCTTGTATATGTGCGTTTAAACACAAAGTAATCGCTATTGACTCAACCATCCCATAACGATGGATTTATTTCTTAATAATATTATTACATTGGCGATAGGTACCTAATCGCCACTCGTCGTCGTCGTCTGTGCCAAAAAATTTGTTATTTTAAAGTAATAAAATTTATAGTTTTGTGTCAACTCGCATCACATAATTTAGTCAGCCTAATTACCTTTTTCTGTTTATAGCGAAATGAAAATCAAGCAAAAACGTCCGTCTCGTTAAAATTTAGAAAATCTTTGTTGTTTTCATAGATCGTTAATTAATGAAAATTTATGATACAAAAAATAAATTTGCTACATAATAACAATGAAAATAAAATTAAACATTTTCCGGAAAATTTCCTTTGTTTATAAATTATTTTTACTAATACTGGATTGGTTGGAAAATGATCAGTACCCAGGTTTTTTTTTTTTTGTTTTCTCGAATTGATATTTACGACCTATAGCCATTGGTTCCAATACACCGACAAAAATGTTTTTTTCTAATAAATTTGGTAATTAGAAACCATTCGTTTGCTACCAAAGGTGTGTTCATTTGCCTAGACCAATGTGGGTTTTTTGTTATTTTTTGAAATAATGTTTAAACAAATTGGAAATTTGTATTAAGGTTAATGTTGTTGATTACAAATAGTCGAGATCTTCTGAAACGACTTAACTTAAATGTCTACTGTTTTTTATTTGTTTTGTCTTTCAATTGAATTTTTTGTCTACTTGACCAATGATGTGGTTTAAGCAACGATTTTGTCGACTGAATAGTGCAGGCAACTAAATACAATCAACTCGTATTGCAAATTTGGAAATTTAGAAATTTTTGGGTTTCGGAAACAAAAGATTAAATTTTAAAATTAAAATTAAAACATTTTTGGTTTTAAAAGTTTCTGGGGAAGAGTGATTTAATTTTAAAAGTAGAACTATTTTTTTTTTTTATTATTATTTAATAAATTTAAAGTGACAAAGAACCCTTAAATGTAAAAACGGGCAAACACGAAAATAGAAAACAAAATCGGTATAGATATCTTTGTCTGTTCTACTATAGAAAATGACGATAGTAAAAAAGTGGCTCAAATACAGTGTGACTCAGTGATAAATTTAAATATGGACTGCAAACGGTAAAATATCCAATAAAAATTTTAAATTTTTTAATTTCCATAAATTCTATAATAAATTACAGAAATTCTTCCAATTTTTTCTGTTTCTAAAAATTTCATAATTTTTTAAATCACCAATAGTTTAAATTTCATAAATTCTATAAATTCAGACCGTTCTACAATTTCCTCAAATTTAGCCAATTTGGTTTCTATAAATTTTTTAAATTCTTTTAAGATAAATTCGATAAATTCTATTGTGGGTTCAAAACAGCCCCTTGAGGTACACCCTTTTGAATTATTTTATTATCAGAGAATTCCGTTAAAATGTTCACTGAAAAGTTCGGTTTATAAGATAGCTTTTTATAATCTTAATGATATATACAGGAACTTCTAAAGCTATTAGTTTGTATAATAGTCCATCATGCCAGACACTGTCAAAAGCCTTTTCTACGTTTAAAAGAACTACCCCAGTCGAAATTTTGTTATTAGTGTTCTGTTTAATTATTGAAACTAGTCTTTTAACTTGACGGTTGGTTGAGTGAGATTTTCTAAATCCAAATTGTTCATTGGGTAGAAATTGTTTGACAGTGATGTGGTTTAAAAGTCTAGATTGAATGATACACTCAAAAATTTTTGATAGAGAACAGAGAAGGCTAATAGGTCTGTAGTTCATAGGGTTTGAATTATCCTTATTCGATTTAGGTACAGGTATCACTAATGCATGTTTCCAAGAGTTTGGAAAATAATTAAGAGTGAAACAGGAATTGAATAGATAGGTCAGCATTATATGAACATTGCGAGGACAATGTTTTAGAAGCATATTATTGATTTGATCGTTACCTGGACTCTTCGTAGTTTTGAGTGACTTAATTATATTTTTTATCTCATTCGGCGTAGTAAACACAATTTCGCGATTCGGTTGATTATATAATATGTTAACGGTTGATTTCACAGTAATCTCAAATACGGAATCTGTATGTATATGCGTGCTATTTTGGACGGAACTAAAGACGTTTGCTATCGCGTTGGCTTTTTCTATATTTGTTATAATGGTATCATTACCAACTTTTAACGAAGGTAAAAAGCTGTTTTTATTTCCAATTATTTTCGTCATTTTCCAGAAAGGTTTGGAACCCGGTTTGAAATTGTTAAGTAGCTTATTCCAACGTTTGTTACGTAATAAGTTGATTTGGATATCTATCTCGGCTTTAATTTCCAAAAAAATGTATTTAACAAATGGATCTGTTGTACGTTGCCATTGTCGTCGCTTTATATTCTTGACCCTAATGAGCATTTTCAAGTCATCAGGTAGTTGGAGATCTTTATAGTGTTTGATGGGAACTTTAGGTATAGCTCTGTCTCTTGCATTATAGATATTAGATACTATACCATCAAGTTGTTCATCAATTAAATTTGAATTTGTGATATTAATAGCAGTATGGTTATCTAATTTAATAGAATTTTGAAGTGTTTCTTTATATATATCCCATTTTACAAGGTGATAACACGTTTTCATTGGAGGTCCCTTGAGACGAGATTGACATTGAATTTCAAACCTAACCGCAACATGATCAGACATCAGCTTAGAACATGTTGATGGTTTAGAGATACTATGCAAATTATTAGATAATTTTATATCTAAAACAGAGGGTTGGCATCTTTTAGCAGCTGCGTAGAATGTGTGTGAATCGGGATAATGAACATAACTATCACGAGAGCATATTAAATCAAATAAAATATTACCCGCTCGATTTGCCCTATTACATCCCCAGAACCTGTGACGAGCATTTAAATCACCACATATACTCGTAAAATAACTATCATTTCTTGTACAGATTTTATTTAGATCCATTTTAAAATAATTAAGGTTTTCTTTAGTAAGAGATGTTCCTGGAAAATATACCGCTATTAAGTTTATACTACCCGAATAATTTACTATATTAATACCAAGACATTCTATCACTTTGATATTAAACGACGAGAGAAGAGAATGCTGGATTCTCCGCTTTATCAAAATTGCAATACCACCACCTCTAGAATCTCTATCTAATCTATAACAAATAAAATTTGACACATTTAATCTATCACTAAATTTAAGTTGGGTTTCATTTAAAATCAAAATATCTATTGACTCAACATATTGAATGGTTTCTATAAGCTTGTTGTTGATACTGCGAGCATTCCCAAAACATACCTTCAGATTATTTATTACTTCCATAACAATATTTTGAGGAAACTTCAAATATTATTTGTAATTGTTGGCTTTTTGAACGGCATATCTGAAACTTACCAATCACTTCTTGAACTATTCTTATAATTTCGTCAGAAGAAAATAAGTCGTCGGACTTATTTTGATTTTGTAGTGTGTGTTAATTATTGTTGTTGTTGACACTGTTTTGAGTATTCCACCAATTATTATGTCTTCCAGCTGTTAGGCCCGGGAAATTTAATTTGTTCATCAGTGGGGGTGAAGCCTTTGTTTGTCGGGCAGGTTGTGTTTGTTGAAATTTATGTAGAATATTTTTCTTGATCTGCATAAACTCAGCTTTTTTTGGGCAACTATGAAAGTTGGCCGGATCATTTTCCTTACAGTTGGCACATTTATACCCAGATTGTTTTTTATCTTCTTCTAGTTGGCGGAGCGGGCAGTTTATAATTGTATGCTTATCTCCACAAAGACGACATTTAAAATCCATGTGGCAGTTGCTAGTTCCATGACCAAAAAGTTGACAATTCCTGCATTGTGTTGGACCACGTCTCTGAGATTGGTAGTAATTCCAATTTACTATTATATTATAGACAGACTTACATTTTTTTAAATCGACTAGAGTTGTTTGACCTTTACTATAGAATAACAGGTACACCATTTGTTGATCCTATCTCGGTTTTTTTATATTAAACTTTTTTATCTCGTTAGGTATTGGAATAGATTCTTCTTTCAACATAGTTTTAATTTCTTCAATTTCAATATTTGGGAGCCCGGATAGAGTTATTTTGATTGGTTTGTTGTTTGAGTCTTCAAATGTATAATATTGAAACTCCGTTTGTTGTACCAATATTTTTGAAAATGAATGAAAATCATTCATATTATCAATTAAGAGTTTAATTCCAATTGATTTGATTTTTAGTTTATATTTGGTGATGTTGTGTGTTTTCAATAAATTATAGACGTCCTTCAGCTTTTTGTTTGTTATAACAATAGGAGGAATTTTAGCTCTGATTGTTTTTGTTCTCGTTCAGGTTTTTATTTGATTGTAACGGTGAAAATCGGTTATTTTCCATGATGTTATCGCAATTGTTAATTGACTAATTTTTTGACATAGTCTGTGGCACTATTTGAATATCACTTACACTATTTATTTTAGCAATTTTGCTAGAATTGCCTTATGTATTATCACATATGAGGGGCCTAAGCCCCTTTTGGGACGGGAACTACCAATATCTTCAGTATTTTCACACAGTTCTTTACACGAATACAATACACTGAAAGTAATGTAACTGTTATGAAAAAAAAAAAAATTTACAAAATAAATTTAATTATTTATATGTTTCTTCGGCCGCAGTAGAAACTTGAATGTTAAAATTTCCTTAAAAATTTATCGAGATAACAGAATATCTTAGTTTAAAGAATTTAATAAATTTATTGAAATTTCATATAATTTATAGAATATAAAAAACTTAGGGAACTTGTGAGTTCTATATAATTTGTAGATATTATATTAATTCTATAAATTCTGTAGATTCTACAGATTCCCTAAAATCTAAAAACTCCGTAAGTTTCGAAAATTCTATAAATTCGATTCTGTTAAATTGGATAAACTTTATGGATTGTTTTATTCATAAATTCTACAAATTTTATAAATTTTAATATGTCTTGTGACTTCTATAAATTATTTTAAGTTTTTTTTTTTTATACAAATTCTACAAACTCAAAATTTCCCTATTCTAAAAATTTCTTAAATTATATACAATTTGTAAATTCTTTGAATTCTACAAATTTTATAAATTCAAAAATTCAATAAAGGCTATAAACTTCAATGATTCTATAAAATTAAACATTTTTATAAATTTTATAAATTCAATAAATTCAATAAACTAAACACTGCTACCTTTCGGCTTTATTCGAGTCTAGAATATAAAGGGGGTTGCTGTGAACGACGATTTTTTTCTTTGGAGTAAGTTGATGATAAATGTGACGATTCATCAACTACCTGTTCACAAAATTTGAATTTTTACAATACCAAAAAAAAAAAAATTGTTGAACTGTTTTTAAAGTGAATAAAGAACACATCTGCTAAATACAGTTTCCAGTAATGTTTGGAAAAATTATGTTAAATGACCGGTGTGAAGTTTTCCACAGAATTCAGAAGTGTAACTACACAAATTAACAGATTTCAAAAATGTAGCTACATAATTTAGCAAGTTGTACACAAAAAAATGTAGCAGGATAAGTTTATATTTATTTTCATGCGGAAAAAAAATTAAACCGAGTATGAAATTAAAAATTATTTTTAATGGACTATAGACATGTAACCAATAAAAATAAAAAATTAATTTCACTTAGCAAAATAAATAAATTAAAACAAAATGGTATAGTGGTCAATTGTTGGCCAGTTACAAGAAATCCTAGAGATGTCGAAGCAAAATCTGAGTATGCCATATTAATGTTTGCTTTTAGGAGTGAGATATCGCATTTCCACACTTTCATTTTATACAATTATAGTAAATATAGTGTAATGGTCATTTGTTTGCTTTTATTAAATCACAAAATAAAGTTAACATCATCATTTTCCGGTGTCAGCAGAGAATATGTGCGAAATAAAATTACCGAGTATTTAATTGAGATTAGAAACCCTTTTCTTGTTTCGTTTAAATCAATGAGGCTATCTTTAATAAAAAAAAACCACAAAATATGGTTGTTTATGGAAAGTGCAGATTAATTCCAGAAACAAAATATAAATTTATAGTTAGGCAAAACGCATGACTTGAAGTTTATTCAAATGGGCAAAGATGTGCAAGTCATGATGGAGAAAAGCAAGTGTACAACCAAATTAGGGGAAATATACGAGAAAATATGAAAACCAATTGAAATTGACATCGTGTCCTAATTTTTCGCTTGCTCTAGCAAAAGACACAATCGTTTGTTCCTTCTACAACTATTGGGAAAATAAAATCATAGCAATTGAAAAAGGATGATCTTGTCCGTAATTGCGATATAATCGATATATGTCAAATTAATATAACTGAACCAAAAAAAAAATAAATACATCCATTAGTTGTCACCTGATCCTTTAAAACTAGTTCTGATAAGGCATTCTACTTTAGAGCTACTTAAAAAAGTTGCAATTTATTTTGATGCAACCGGTAAAGTCGCCAAACATCCTGTTTGTCATCCCTATCACGGCTACAAGCGCATACTTTACTATGCATGTGTTGTAAATATAAGCAATAATTTAATTCCGATAGGAGAGCTAATTTCCTCTAAGCATGATTCTCTAACAATCAAACGATTTTTGGATGATTTAAAAGAACATATTCCCAAAGAATTTATTCCAAAATTTTTTGTGATTGATTGGTCCTGGGCTCTTTTAACATCGATACTCCTCAGTTTCAATACCATGACTGTTTCTGAGTACATTGATTATAGGTATGACATTCTCAATTCAACTACTCAATTGAAACAAATAAATAAAGTTGGTATTTATATTTGTTGTGCCCACTTTGTAAATATTATATTGTCGCAATTAAAAGAAAAGTGGCCAAACGCTAACAGAGTAACAAAAAAATTTATTTTAGATGTATTTTGTGGCATACAAAATTGTAAGTCTTTGGAACATATTGACCAATTATTTAAACTTTACTGCATAATTTTCTGCACAAAATTCTCAAATCAACATGTTTCAGAGTCTCTTGAAAATTAAAAAAAAATAATAATTCAATTATATACGAGTAATAACAAGAGTGAGAATTATAGTACTGACCCATCGGAATCAGCAGCATGGAGATTAACTCAACGAACAACATTCTTTAAAAAATCTGCGTTTAGCTGTAGTCCGTATTATATACGGTTTAATCATATTTTTATCGAGACTATGAACTCAATTAACGATCAGTCTAATAATACCGACGAATCAAATTTAAACATCTATTATAATGTTGAATTTGTTAACTTTACATTAAAAAAATATATGGCTTTTTTACCTTTGTGGGGAGTGTGTTTTGCTAGGAAGATGGGCATATCTGGAAGACTATCGAATGCAAACGCTGAGAGTTGGTTTTCGATAGTGAAGAATCATTACACGAACCATCAATCTTTGCGCTAAGGAAGGTTTTTTTAGTATTTTAAAGGATAAAATGGAGAAATTAACAAAATTAATTGAAACTAGAAAAATTTCTGAAAAAAATTATAATGAAAATGCAGTTCAACCGGGTATACATGGTATATTAGACGACCCTGATAATGAGCATCACGAAGAAACGTGGAATAAAAATCTGAAAATTCTCGACTCTCCCAAGCATTTTGGTAAGAGAGTATTACGACGTTTAGCACAGAGTAATTGTCAGCCTACTGAGAAATCTAAATCTACTAAATATTCAGGTGATCGGGAAGAAGTGCATATAAAATAAAGTATACAATTTATCGTATAAAATAAAAGTGTGGAAATGCGATATCTCACCCCTTGAGTGTCGCTTTAAAATGATTCATGGCCTATATGTTCTATTAAAAGCAAACAATAATATGGCATACTCAGATTTGCTTAGACATCTCTAGGATTTCTTGTAACTGGCCAAAAGTGACCACTATACCATTTGTTTTAATTTATTTATTTTGCTAAGTGAAATTTAATTTTTATTTTATTAGTCAGATGTCTATAGTCCATTAAAAATAATTTTTAATTTCATACTCGGTTTAATTTTTTTCCGCATGAAAATAAATATAAACTTATCCTGCTACATTTTCTTGTGTACAACTACACTATTTGCTAAATTGTATAGTTACACTTCTGAATTCTGTGGAAAACTTCACACCGGTTGTTAAATGTTACAAAAAAAAACCTCTTTAAGTATACCTACTTAGTGTTTTTCGATATTTTTAGAAATTATTCGAGTGGAGTTCAGTTGCATAATTTTAATGAGACTTACAGTTGATTCTAGATGATTCATTCGATTATTTTCAGATTTTTAGAGATGGAAATGTTCGAGAATCTTTTATAGCCTATCGAAGCATAAAGATGGTTTAATAATTTTAAAATTATTCGAGTCTCAAATTATTCGTTCGCTAGAGCTTTACATTTCTTATTGTTACTTGAATTTCAAAAATAATTTAACAATTTCGCTACCTTTCGCACGTTTTTCAGACTTTTGCGGGTTTTCTAGACTTTTGTTATAGACCTACAGACTTCAGAGTGTTCTGATCTGATCGTTTGAGTTTCACCGAGATCATTCAAATTTGTTTGTGGTAATCGAAATTATTTCAGTCTAATTTGTTTTAGACATTTAATTCACTACAGATTTTTCGAGGTTAATTGAGAATATCCAGCCCATTAAAGATTTTTCGAGATTATTTGAGAATTGAGTTCCATTGATTTGTCATGTAAGTTATGTTACAAAAAGAAAACGGAAAGCGTTCTACGTGTCGGTTTTTTGCGGAAAGCTCTATTCGGCTTTATATGTTTATATTATTCTGACATATTAAGGTAGTCTCCAAAATCATTCAAAAACTCCTTTTAGTACAATTTAAGCGTGTTTTGTTGACCAAAATTTAAATCAAATTATTTTGGGTTTACTGTTTTGCCAAAAATAGCTAATTTGATTTAATTGACAAATGTCAACCTTTCGAAACAAAATATAAATTGAATATATAATCTGACTCTGGTAGTAGGTATCATAACCAAGAATTAGAATTACGTTTAAATAAACCAAATTTTTTTTTTTGGGTTAATGTTATTCTTGAAGGGATTTATCCTATGCAATTATTGCTGTAAATTTGTAAAGGAAAGTACGCTATTTGTTGACATTTAAAAAACTTCATAAACCCAAATCAGCATCGTCTATTGGTCTAATCGCTTTATCCAGCTACTGAATAAATTCTTTGCATGGCTGACTTGTTGTGCTTTTGTTCTCGAATTTATTTAAATTACATCATTATGCTATAGTAAAGGTTAACCAATTAAATTTGTAAAGAAGAACATTCTCCACCACATAAAATTGCATTGGAGGTTGCAACCGAAATATTAGAAGGCTTGGAAGATAAAATTTGTTCTACAATTATTTAAAATGTTAAATCAGGAAAAATCTACGATAAGAGGAAGCTTATAGAACCGTAGCTATTTAGCCAAAGTTGTATTAGGTGTTAGGCAACCGATACATCAAGCCGGTTTAATTAAACAGTTTGATGTGAATTAAGTATTTTTAAAACTGCGTAAAGCTCTGTACAATTTTTATACCTGAAATAATATTTTATTAATAACATTTTAAATAATTTGCCGGTATAAAAGCTTAAACTAATAAAAGATTAGGAAACTTTTAAATAAACCCCTAACCCCTTTTAATTAAACATCCCTGAAAATTACAACCATTTGAAATTTAAAAAATAGAGGTGTGGTCAATAGACGACATTCTTTTACGAACCGCAAATTTTGAGAATTTTATTTTTATTTTTTTAATTTTCAAATTAACAAACAAAATTTTGAAAACATTTTGTATTAAGTAGTTTTTTGTAAACGTCATTTTTAAGATATTTGCAAAATAAGTTTTCTGGACTAAGGGAGTGGCCACTTCTGGTTAGCCGATTTGGAGTAAAAAGCTTAAATCTGAAATTTCAGGTCGATTGGTTGAACTATCTGGGTTGTAGAGAGGATACAGACTGACCTATTGACGGACTGACAGACTGTCAGACAGACACCATTTCGAAACCCACTTTTTCGGATTCAGGGGATCTCAAAACAGACAAATCTCTAAAAATCTCAAGGTCCAAAATTTTCATGATTACTATACCTTATTTTACTTACGTACAAGAAAGTAATAGATTTCACAACAACAACATCTCCTATATAATTTTGACATCAATAAAATGATTGATGGTTTTATTGAAAATAAATTTGTTGCGAATTTAGTAAGCCTGTAGCCGGAATACGTTTTCACTTTATTTTGAGCCGAAAGCTGTTAAAGCTACGTAAAATATTTAATAACTAAAATGATATTGGTATTACACAAACTTACAAACATTTTGTTTTAAGTTATTAAGTTAAACCCGGTAAAAACATCAAACTAGTGACAGCTTAATTGAGCTTTGATTATTTTCCACTTTGAAACTAGCGAAATATTATAATTAAACTAAACTGTTATCAATTTTGACAGATTTGACAACCAAACATCTCGTTTAGTATTTTGGCAAAAACAACAGAACCATTTTAATTTTATTCAAAAATTTTCTAAAATATTGGAATTAAAAAAACTGCTAGAATATGAATCAGGATAGTAATTAAGTGCGGATTTAAATGAAAAATGAAATTCGATAAAACGAAAAAATTTTGGTTTCGAAAAATTGAATGCAACCAAAACAGCCGACTGTGTACTACGAAGCATATTTAAAAAATTAAAAATTTAAACTTATTTGATTAACCTACGATTTAAACTATTTCTGCCGGTCTTTGTTTTATGGTCAAGGAAAACTGTAGAAAACTCTGGCCGAAAAAGGCTTAAAAATTTCAAAAACTTAAAATTAAAATTTGTTTTCTGAGAATGCCGCTCCACATCGTCGAAGCCTAAAATTAAAAGACACATGTAAATTCAGTGAAACTTATAATTTTAACCGTGTGTTTCAAAAGACTGAAACAATCGAAAATAAAACGTGAGCGTGAAAAATTTTCTTCAAAATTCAAATTTCCACTTAAACATGACCAAACTACACGAAAGTCAAAGGCAGCTTTTTTTTCTGTTATACCATAAATCCTAGAGTTTAAATAGTTGATAACCCAGTTACATTTTTCTTGTCCGGCAACGAACAACGATCCTGTTGGTGTGTTGAACTGATATTGTGTAGAATACGTAAATATCGCTGAAATACGTGGCACATAGGATAATTTAAGCATGCCTAAAGTACAGCTATAGACCATACCTAGTCCAAAATAATTGTTTTGCCTCCTCGTAAAATTTTATTATTAAATTGGGGTTATGGACAAAATTCTGTTTGATATAATTCTGTTACACAAAAGTCTGTTTCATATAATTCTGCATAAAATTAAATTTGCAATTAATTTTTTTGCGGCAAACAAATTAATTGCAGATTTAATTTTTTGACGAATTATAAAATCTTAGGTTTCATGATGTGTATGAGGGTGTGTATGCGTGTATACGTGTGTGTGTGTGTGTTTGTGTGTGTGTGTGTGTGCGTGTTTGTATTTGTAAATGAGGGTGTGAAAGTTTGTGGCGGTTTGTGAACGTTTTTTACCGATAGGTGGTTCAAAATCTTCGTATAATACACAGCTAAAACTTTCATCGTACATCGTTTCATTAGCCATTTGCCCCCCCCCCCCCATTTGATGAAAATTAACGAATTGCCATTGGCAGATCCACATTTCAATAGGCCTGGTGTTGTTGACATGATCATTGGAGCAGATCGATTTTTCAGCGTGCTACGAGAAGGGCCTGTAGAAAATCTCGAAGACCATCTAATAGCGCAAAATTCAATATTTGGCTGGCTTTTATCGGGTGAAACTAATGAGTCAAAACTCAATCCAACAGTCTTGGCATTCATGTTGGCATAAACGTAGATAAGGTGCTCAGGGAATTCTGAGAGATAGAAGAAATCCCGAAGTGCAATCCATTTTGCAAAGAAGAGACAGAATGTGAGCAACACTTCAAAATAAATTGTACAAGACATGCTAGTGGAAAATATATAGTGAAATTACCATTTAAACAAATACATCCTTCGTTAGGCAATTCACAAAACATTGCCAAGAGGCGATTTTTAAATTTAGAGAAAACATTAGACCGTGAACCTCAATTGAAGTTAGATTACAGCAACATCATCCGTGAATCTATAGCATTGGAACATTTAATCGAAATTCCAACCGAACTTGCAACGGATACAGAAGGGAAACATTATTATTTGCCACATCATGCGGTAACTAAAGATGAAAGTACCACAACCAAACTCTGTAACGAAAACTTCTAACGGAGATTCCATTTACGATTTACTTATGGTGGGTCCTACCATTCAGCCAACACTATGAACTACATTGCTAAAATTTCCGTACAATAAAATAGCACTTACGGCTGATATCAAAAAAATTTATAGGCAATCAAGATCAAGAATTTCAGCGAATTCTGTGCCGAGAAAAGGCAAATCAACCTATAGTTCATTACAAACTTACCACTGTTACCTTTAGAATGCCCAGATTGGCATTTTTAGCCATTAGATCTTTACAACAGTTTGCATTTGATTTCCAGCAGAAATATCCTTTAATCGCCTAAGAAATTTTAAATAAATTCTATATAGACGATTATCTGTCAGGCGTAGACACCTTAGAAGATGCAAAGTATCTAAAATGAGAATTTAACTTGTTGGCTTCTTAAATATAATAACCTAAAATAAATTATAAAGTTAGTCAACAATTATTAATTACATTCATACACATAAATTTATACTTATCTTAAATAATACGATCGTTGCCAATAACTTTGAATTAATCAAAAATAGAAATTATAAACGAAACCTCAATTGAATTAATTAAAATTAAAAATCTTAAAATTACTTACTCAAATATTTGGTATATTGTTATTGTAAAATTTTGATTTGTTTTTGTTGTTATGTCAACTCAAAATAATAATTTTAGCACAACGATCATTTTTGCTCAGATTTTGTGTACATGAATTAGCTAAGTAACATTTGACTTCAATGTGTCACCATTTAGATGTCGCAATGTTCGTCAAATTAATAGAATAAAAATTTATAGTAACACAGATGTCTCAGTAGATTTATGTAATTTTTTCTGATTTTGTTTAGTCACTCTCAATTGATAAAAAGTTGTGAAGCAATAAAGTCGCAAAAATAAAAATTACAAATTAACATTTTCAATAAGAAAAATATTTCTGTACTTTTTTTATTTTTGGAAATTTACAAGTACAAAATTACTTAAAAAACAAAATTTCACTTGGGATAAAAGCGAAGGACAATCAACTCGCCTATTGCCGTAGCAATTACACAAGGCAACCTTTGCCCCAACATAACTTATGCCCTGCGACAAAGAGGATTTAATTTGCGAAAATGGAAATCGAATGCAAAGGATCTACAAGATCAACCGATTAAAACGGAAGATTCACTGGTTTCAATTGAAGAAGCGCGTTGAACAATTAAAATATTGGGTCTTCAATGGAACTCCGAAGAGGATCAATTGTCTTTTAAGGTCAACCTACCTGAGGAAGCCAATAAAAATGCCGAAATAAAAATGTTAAATAAAAGTAAAACACTGTCTAAGAATAATAAGTTGTCCTCGCTTTCTTAGACGCGAATAGTTTATTACGTGTTGGTGGTAGACTAGACAATTCCACCAATTCATATGATTTTTAACACCCAATCATTCTACCCAAATCCCATATTCTGAGTAAAATGATAATTTCCTTCTTCCATAAAAAATATCTGCATCCTGGCCCATCACATACATCCCACCTCATCCGTCAAAGTTATTGGATCGTGAACGGTAGAGCAACTGTAAGGGATGAAATCAGAAAGTGCATCCAATGTTTCAAAAACAGAGCAAGAACCACCAAGCAGCTTATGGGAAACTTACCTTCGGTTCGAATAACACCAGCGATACCTTTTTCGAACTGTGGCATAGATCATGCTGGACCAATTGTCTTAGCAAATAAGAGAGGCCGTGGCGCAAAAATGGTAAAAGGATATATAGCAATTTTTCTATGCATGATTACCAAAGCGATACACATCGAAGCAGTTACTGAACTAATTACCGACGCCTTCCTAGCAGCGTTGAAACGATTCTCAGCTAGAAGGAATGTTCCGAGCGATATTTATTTAGATAACGTTATAAAATGTTTGTCGATGGTTGATAATTTTGTAGATCGTAACTATGTAAAATATTATATTACTAGCTGTATAAGTAGCCTAATTCAATTGATTAATAGTATGCCTGACAGATTTTATCCATTTTGTTTGTAATAAAGACATCCACAAAATAATAAGCTCCCACAATTTCACAACATAAACCACCGCATATAGAGGAGATTATATCTGCACATCATATCAATAAAATTTCAATAATACACCAAATTTAATTTATCAATTTGTCACATATTATGATTATAATACAAAAATACAAAAAAATGTCCATAACAGATCAAAGGACGATTAAGCTCGCGCTACATACATACATACATACATATATGGTATAATACGTGAGTACATAATTTATGCAATTATTTTATGTGTGCAACCAGCGAATGAATCAACCATCACGTAAAATATATCGTACGTACGTATATATATGCTCAAACCAATCATATCGACATATAGGTACATATTACACAAAAAACATAATTTTTATCCACCATACATAAAATTTTCAGGAGCCAGCAACATACAGTGAAACAAAAAAAAGAAATCATCAGGGAACATTATTTGTTGTTTTTGGGATAAAATGTGGTTTTCGTTTTATTTTTGTTAATGGTATGTTGTGCTACAAGCGGAATCGCGAAATTTTCTATCTATATAATTCACAAATATGTTGTATGTGTGGTGGTGGTATAGTGGTTATTGTTACAATTTTTATTTTTTATTTTTATTTAGAGAGAGGTAGATTTGTTAATTTTAAATGGATTTCTGATAATACCATAAGCCATTATTATTATATAGCAGCGCAACAGTATACCATATATTGAACGCGTCCAGTACAATAACAAAATTTTTGCGTTTTATGTGGTTTTTATTATTGAAAATTTAATATTTTATGCCTCTCGTACATGCTTATATCAGTGCTATACACTTGTTGGCCGCAATTTGTAGGATTTAGATGGACAAGGAATTAATTGGTCCGTTTTCTTTTAAATATTAAACAGCTCTGATAGTGATTATACGTAAAATAACTATTTGTGATTCACTTTGTACATATGTGTATGTGTGTGCAAAATTTTAATTAAATATTTAATGTGAATAAAATAAAAATTTAATTAATATTTTTTTTTTTTTTTTTTTTTTGGCTCTTTACAGGTAAGATCACAACAAAAAAACATTTTTTGTGTTTGAGATATTATCCAAAAGTTTATTTTCTACCACTACTACTACTACTGCTACTTCTACTATAACTATAGTGCTTTGTAAGTATATATTTATCCTATTTTATTTATATAATTTTAATTTTTAATTAGCATTTCATTAAAATTGCATTACAGTTTTGATACGTATTCTCGTTTATCCTTAAGCTTAGATGATGTAATATTATTTTTTGTCTATTAACTTTGCATGTGACCGTACCAATTTTTATTTCTTCTTGTACCTTTATTTATATATCCTAAATATATATATTTTTTTGCACATAGAGCTTTTCCCTTATGATTTTTATTAGCTGAGCTTTGATCTCTATATTTTTACATAGATATTGTATTTTCTTCTATTTCTAGCACTTTTGTAAGGTATAAATTAATTTTTATTTGGTTTTGATGTTTATTTTGCATTTGTTTTTTTTAAGCAGATTAGGTTTATACATTTTCAGAAGACTAAGTTCCAAAAACTATTTAGTTTCCATCATTATCTAGGAAACATTTTTTTTTGATCCACATTTTGGGTATGCCTTCTCCGATTTGTCTACTATAATTGCCAAAGCAAACGTTGGCTGGGGTTTCCGGAAACACATAATTAGCTTAGTTAGCATACAAAATAATTCGCTCTTTTATTTTAATTATCTATTTAATTTTCGTTACTTCCAATCGCAAAAAACGTCCAATACGCCTGCCGAAAATGCTTAGAACAAGGGTGAAGAAGTCTGTGAATCAAACGACCCCAAAACAATTTTAACAAAATGTAGAAGGATTATTTGGAAGAAAGATCTAAAACCTTTTCTCGTTGACGATTATAAAAGTAGAATAAATAAGAATAATGAGTGAATAATGAGTGATTATTCACTTATTCATAAATCGTTCTTTACCCATTACTCATCGGTGACTAGTGCGTGAATTATGCATGAATTGCTATTTTCTTGGAAACAATACAGCTAATGACTGAGTGAGTAATGAATCTAAATCATTGATCAAAATAGTGAATAATGAGAGGATACTGAGTGAATAATAAGTGAATTCATCATTTATCAATGAACACAGAGTAAATTATGAGCGCATCATGACTGCCAAATCAAAAAAAATGTCGTGGAGTGAAATGACTTGGAAGTCATTTGCCCCGTCTGACATTGACGCTTTTGAACGCGAATTCAATGATGCTTCAATCTAAACAACTGCGATATTCCACAGTTCAATAGAGAATGCATAATTATCGAGAACACGTTTAATATGGTATCAAAACCTGAACACTTCATTTTGATATAATTCCGACAAAAATAACAACGAAAATCGATTAGTTTGGATTTTGACCAAAAAAAATTCGTGGCAATGTATTATGTATACGGACAATCGTATATATTACTGAAGATAGCCCGCGAGACGTGATACAATTTATCAAAGAGAAGGTAAAAAGTGGACAAATTTGACATCACTTCCATATGTTTACCTGAAAAATGGCTCACACAAAAAACTATACCGACATTTTGTAATGGTTTCGAGGGTTGAACTCGCTCTTAGGGTAATTGTCTCATTATTCGTTGTAAAGAATGAGATCGTGTTCGAACGTACTGTATAGACTCTCTTATGACCCAGACAATTTCTTTTATTTTAAGGGATGGTCTGAGGACCCGCCTGAAGAAGTGTTCCTAACACTACTAATTGATGTTTTTGATCAAATGAAACGTCAGCATTTTCTGATTTTTTCGAAGTTGATGAATTTCCGTAAATGCTTGGAAATAACACACTTGAAGCGACCTGATATTTTTTGAAAAGTTCGATTTTTCTCTTGACAAAATCTTCTGATAACCACTTGTTACAGATATCCATTATCAATTTTAACGGCACTTTCGACTAATCTATTCAAAATTATTACTTATCCTGATTGTAGATTTTGGTAAAACAGGTTGTTGTGGTAATATTAACCGTTTTTAATTATAAACGGCGGAGCCTTCCGCAACTAATCTGACCTTCACAATTCTTCAGGCATGAGCCGTTGGGAAACCAAATCTGCAGGATTCTCTAACGTTTTTAATTATAAATGGCGGAGCCTTCCACAACTAATCTGACCTTGAAAATTTTTCAGCCATGAGCCGTTGGGACACCAAATCTGCAGCATTCTCTAACGTATGAACGTATTTCCAATCATCTGGGGAGCCTAAATGTTTAATTTTAAAAATCCTGTTGGCCGAGAAAGATTCAAACCACCCTGGACTCGATCTTATTCTATACCACGTAATCTCGGAATCTGTATATAAAAAAATTGAGTTTAATTTTATTTGTATAGCCCATACAATTTTGTAAACGACTTAGGCCATCAGAATTCCATATCTCCTCTACTCAAAAATCTACAAGATCAATCTTTAATTTTATCACGGATTCAAAATTTTCAGACCCCGTTAAAATATCGCCAACATAGAAGTCGTGCTTAACCACGAAGCCTCCGGAAATGTGGATTGTTCATCATTAGCAAACTGAACTAATGTGCGAATTACATACATTTTTGTTATGTCGTCAGTGACACCAATAATATGTTTCGTCTGGGTTAACTACCTCTTTCATGTGTTGCAACTTTAAATATTTAAACATGAATGGAGAAAGTTCCAATTGTAAAAAATTGTTTCAAAGCGTTTGCAGAATAATTCCCTAACCCTATAATATACCTTCGCGATGGCGTTTTTGGATCATCAATGCTTCCAATAATCCAGAATTTTTGGACTTTCTATTTTCCAGTAAATTTAGATTATCTCTCATCTTGTCCATCACTACATATCCAAAAAACAGTATCATACATTGGAAGATCCTGAATTATATTAAATTTAGCTTCATCTACGATTTTTCTAAATGTTTCACAACCAATTAATAAATCAAACGTATCGGGCTTTTCGAACCAAAGATCAGCCAATTGTATATGTTCTTCAACTGCACTTTTATCTTAAAATTTAGCTAGCGTTTTTTTTTAAAGCACACTGTTGATTTGGACACAAACAAACTCGACAAGTTTATCATCTTTTAGATATCTGGCTTTGTATAGCAAAAGTTTGCGTCGGAATGGTTAGATTACCATCATTACCAAATCAACGACTAATCGGTGAAACAAATTATTCACTGATTAGTCGTTATTACTCATCATTCATCCTTCAGTGAATAATCGAGAATATGTTGTGACTAAATAGTGAATTATGAACGAATTATTATTTTTTCGAAACCGATACAAATAATAACTGGTTGATTAATTAATATAAACAATCAATGAAAAAGAGTATATAATTAGTGATTTAAATAGTAAATAAAGAGTGAATAATGAGAGAATACCGAGTGAATAATGTATAAATTCCTCATTAACCACAGAACAAAATTAGATACCAGCAAACGTAGTAAAGGCAGAACTCACATAAGAATTTTTAATTATAAAATTTCAGTGACCACAATTTCTAAAGTTTTACGTGTTCCACGTAAGAATTTTATTCCGTTTCCCGAACAGGGGTTAATCACTTTTTTTAATAGCAGTTTGCCAATATTTTGCATTCGATGAATCTGTTATTTGTAAAGCGGTTGGAGTTTGTGGGCATTGTTATACCGATCAAGAGGTGCCAAAATTAGTAATTCGTTGACTATCAGAATCAGAGGGAAGCACAGAGCCAATGATAACCTCGCCTTATTTTTGCGTAGTCGGCATAAAATTGGCAAACAGAAACATTAACGATTTACTACATATTCATTTCACGGTATTACGTACAAGGTAAATATGTTTATGCTGGTATAAGTCTTTTAGGAACGCTCTATGTTCAGGCTCACCGGTTCAGGAATACCCTTACAGCATGTAAGTGCCTCCGAACCTGTTCATGGCGTTATTGTCTTACTTGATGCTGTTAAAGTTAGCCGAAAGTTGTCAACCGAAAGTGAAAAGTCGATAATCCAGATTGTGTTAGTCCAGGCAAAAGTATTGAAATGGTAATGCAGATTGTGTAATCCCGACCGAAAGTAAAAAGTTAATAATGCAGATTATGTTATTAACATTCCAGTCGAAAATAAAATATTTGGTAGTTATCAGCCGAAAGTAAATATGATACATGGATTGCAATAAAACCTTTTGTAAATAATCTTACGTGGAAAACTTTGTTTCACCTACTCGTGGAAAATATCGGAAAATCAGAAGAATCCGCAAAATTGGAATAAAATCAGCCGCTAGAGTATATATCTGAAGTTGAATCGTTTTTATGTGATATGTCAATAGCTATCGAATGAAAAAATTCTGTTCAAGTTTCCCGTGCAAAATCTCGGAAAATTTGTATAAAATCAGCCTCTAGAGTGTTATGTCTGGAGATGTATTGCATTGATGTGACTTGTCAATAGCCATCGCAGGAAAAAGATTCAGTTCAAGTCCCGTGGGAAATCTCGGAAAATTCGATTTTCCAAAATTTTAAATTTTCCGACATTTCCCACGGGAAACTTGAACTGAATTATTTTCCTGCAATAGCAATTGACAAATCCCATCAATGCAATCCACCTCCAGACATAACTTTCTAGAGGCTGATTTTATTCCAATTTAGTGAATCCTTCTGATTTTCCTATATTTTCCACGACTAGGTTTAACAAAGTTTTCCACATAAGACTATTTACAAAAGTTTTTATTGCAATCCATATATCCTATTTACTTTTGGCTGTCAATCACCAAATTGGTTATTTTCGGCTGGAATGTTAATAACATAATCTGCATGATCGACATTTTACTTTCGGCTGGAAACTTAAGGCTAACTTTAACAGGGTTCTTACTTGGGAGTTTAACAAGAGCTACACAAAACATGGTGATTAATTAATTTATTAATTAATTAATACATTTATGATCTAGCAACATTAATTAACATTAATAAAATTTAACTATTCTGCTTTCTAAAATTCATTAAAATTATTCCTTCATAATGGAAATACAGAATTTCAAAAATTTAGTAATCACAAAACTTTTTCAACAAATTCTAAATTTTCTCGAATATCTCAAATTTTTAACAATCAAATTCCCTAATTTTAAGACTTTCTGGGATTCCAATTTTAATTAGACATGTAGAGATATGCGATCTCTTTTTATTCGAATAAGATGTTATTAATTTAATGTCGGTACAGCACGAAAACATGATGTTGCTGCTACATGAATTTAAATTTGTATGTAGCGGATGCCACATACACGCCTGCCAGATCGATCAACGGTATGGAGCCGGTATTGTTATATGTCGCTTCGATCGAGGTTGATCGGTCGATGTTGTTGCTTCTGGTGAACGTGAGCCATATGACGGTTGTGACGATGGTGGTTCGGTGTGATTATCGAGCTCTTCATTTGCGATAAACGCCGGTTTTAGGCGGTCGACATGAGTGCAATGATCCAACTGCCGGCAAATAAACGGTTTATGCCTCGAATGATTTGACGTGACGGTTGGTTGCAAATTTTCAAAATTCTGCTGGAGTTTTTGCAATACTTCGTATGACGTCTCCGTATTGGTCGACGGATTGAAAAACTCGCCCGGTAACCTGAGCGTGGTGCCGTAAACTAGTTCGGCAGCCGATGCTTCTACTTTGACGGCTGTTCGTAGCCCGAGCATGATAACTGGTAGTCGATCCATTAAATTGTCCTTGTCCGTACATAGAATTGCAGCCTTAAGCGCTCGATGAAACCGTTCTATTAATCCATTGGATTGTGGATGATACGGGGATGTTCTGATTGGTCTCGTTCCGAGCATTTGGCATAACTGACGCATCAGGATTGACTTAAATTGACGACCCTGGCCAGTTGTTATGATGCTGGGATTACCATATCGTGATATCCAGGTCGATAGTAGCGCCTTTGAGACTGTCTCTGCAGTCATGTCGGGAAGCGGAGCGATTTTGTGCCAGCGTGCGTAAACTTGTCGATTATCGTTAAACAATAGCGGTTACCCAGGCATAGTGGAAGTGGTTCATTTAAAACGACCTGCGAGAATCGGTTATCTGTCATTCTGATACTTTCCAATGGTGAACGAATGTGACGTTGGACCTTGTTTCGTTGACATTCGATACAAAGCTTGACATAAATTGCAATGAACTTCTTCATTACCGGCCAAACATATCGTCCAGTGAGCAATTTTGTAGTAGCACGCACAGTGTGACAATTCGTCTAAATTTGGGTGTGACATAAGGACGCACGTTGTTTGTTGAAGTATCACAGAACATCTTTTGCACTCCACCTGGAATGAGTAAATGTTCAATATTAAGAGAAGTTTCAATGTTACCGTTTAAAATTTCTCGAAGCTCGTGATCATTGCGTTGATCGTTGGCTAGCTGATCGTAGTCGAATTGGTCGATTTGCTGAATTCGTGATAATAAATCAGCGGTTATGTTGTCGCTCCCAATGACGTGTTGTATGTCAGTAGTGAACAGACCGATAAAGTCAAGAAAGCGTACTTGACGAGGTGAAGATTTCTCCATCTTTTGCTTGAATGCAATTGTTAACGGTTTATGGTCGGTAAATAAAGTGAACGCTCGGGCCTCAAGCATATATCGGAAGTGCTTAATGCCAAGATATGCAGCTAACAGCTCCCTGTCATACGTGCTGTAGTTGCCTTGTGCACTTGTAAATTTTTTGGAAAAGAATCCCAATGGCTGAGAAACTCCGTTTAGTTCCTGGTGCATAGCGGCTCCCACTGCATAATCAGATGTATCGATGTAAAGTGCTAGACGTGCATGATGAGCTGGAAATGCCAGATACGCTGCGTTAACTAGTTCATTTCGGCAATTTTCGAATGCGATATCGGTTTCTGTTGACCATTTGAGCGGTGTCTTGTCATTCTTTTTGTTTCCGTTGATTATTGACTGGAATTGATAACGGCAAGGACATTTTTTAGATACTTCGTTATAGTTGGCTTTGCAATTTTTTTAATTGCTGCTTTTTTAATCTTCTCCGGTAAAGGGTACATTTCATGTGGTGTAATCACGTGCCCCAGGAACTTGATTTCACTTTTGGCGAACTCGCATTTGGCCACATTTATCGGTAATCCATATAGACGCAATCTTTCGAAGACGGTTCGCAGATGCTGTTGATGTTCAGCCATATTTTTGGAGGTATGGGAAGACAAACTCGAGTCCTCGTGACACTTCATGCATCAATCGTTGGAACGTCTGTGGGGCGTTACAGAGGCCAAACGTCATGGCGGTAAACTCAAAGACTCCGAAGGGCGTCGTGATTGCTGTCTTTGGTATGTCATCTGGATGAATACGGACTTGATAAAATGCCCTTTGCAAATCTATCTTTAAAAAGATATCCTTGCCAAACAAATTCGCAGTGAAATCCTGTATGAAGGGTATCGGATAGCGGTCACGTACGATTTGTGCATTCCACCCACGATAATCGCCACATGGGCGCCACGAACCATCCGGTTTTGCGACCATGTGTAACGGACTGGCCTAGTTGCTTGAAGAGGGGCGACATAAGTATGCCTTGCTTCATTAGAAATTCGAATTCTGCTCGAGCAGCAGCCAATTTGACAGGGTCTAGTCGTCTTGGATGTGCGAAAATATATCAATGTGATGATACATTTCCGGGTTGATAAACGTTGCTTTTGCTGGGCGCATTAAATCGCTGAATTCGCGTAATAATTCTGCAAATCTTCCGGTTTCGTCAAAACGTTTTAGTGAGAAAACTTTGATATGTCGATTTATGCACTTCACCTTTAATTGTGTTTCACGATCTATCAGCATGCCTCGTTTTAAATCGATGAGTAAATCGTAGTTTGAGATGAAATCGGGGCCCAATATAGGTGTTTGGACATTGGCTATGAGAAATTCCCAATCGTTTGGTCGTCTTAATCCCAAGTCTAGCTGTAGTCTAATTATGTCATAGGTTTGCAGCATAAAGTTTGATTGTTAGGGGCGTTGATTTTTTTTGGCACGGCGGTAAAATTGAGACATCGGCGCCAGTGTCGATGAGAAACGATCGAGCAGATTTTCGGTCGATGATAGAAAGTCTACTTATGCCAGATTGTGAATATTTTTCATTCGGCCCGGTTGGTTTACGGTAACGGCACGGGCTGCGGCATTTTCGTGAATTTTTCCCGAACTTCATGTGATACCAGCAGTATCCTAGCGTTAAACTGGGACTGCGACCACCACTGCTTCGTGTTTGACTTCCGCTCTGATATTTGTCTTGGCCATGTTGTGACATTAGTTTCTCCATGTTTCTGGCGAGTATAATCTCGTGTCTAATTTGGTCCAACCCATCCAGTGAACCGTTTGATGATAAAGTAGATGGTGCCACGTTAATTGGATGTGATCTTGTTACGTTGATCATGCGCATTTGTAATGCATCCATAATGGCGTCGGCAATTCTTGTAATTTCCTCGATTGTACCACTTGATGCTACGACTACAGTACGCCTATGTTCCGGCAAGCGTTGAGTCCATAGACTCTTAACGGCCTCAATGCTCATTGTGTCTCCAGCCACGCGGCGCATTTCGTGAAATAATTGGATTGAGCGCAGATCACCGAGTGGCAATTCGGATAGTAACAGGTTTATACGACGTTGATTACTTTCGGAAAAATATGCGTGTCTTTGTTCTGGAGCGGCGTTGATAACTTCGTCTCGTGGTAATAGAGACGGTTCTAGTGAAGCTAATACCGTATTGATCTTTTTAGCGTTTGCCACGAAGCCTGACGCGAGAAACCAAAAATCTAATGAATAAAACCATGCTTTAATATCGTTGTTTTGAAGCCGAGGTATCGGTATTTTGGTGAAGAAATTAACTTCCGCCCGTTGTTCTTGTGTAGTTGGTGCGTCTATCCCGTTAACATTTCCCGATGATGTTTCGTTGGTTTGGTTTTTATTATCGAGACCCTCTCCAGCCATGACTGTTCACTTTCAAAATTAAAATTTATGTCGATATTGTTTATTCGTTGGGTTATTGCTCGGTAATTCGTTAAACAAACCCAAAAAAAATTGTTAAAATGGTTAACGGTGTCGTTCTCAAAAAAAATTAACCACGATAAACAGTTATATTGCACTTTACTTTCGACGAGCACGTTTTTTTTATTTTTTTATTTACCACCCGGTATTTCGATACCGTTAGCCTTAGCACTGAATAATCGTTAGTCTATGTAACAAATATGTCATACAAAACAGGTGATCTTATTAATTAATTTTCGATTAATACAATGAAATTCGATCAGTATTATTAACTAACACTTGACACAATTATTGAAAAATAATTCGCGTTTTAAAACCGTCGGTAAGTCACTACTTGTAGAGATATTTTTTTTTCGAATAAGACGTTATTAATTTAATGTCGGTAGAAGAATGTCTTTCTTTATTATTTCTAAAAATGAATACAAAATTGACAGATGTTTAAAATGAATTCAAATGAATTTGTGGCGGATTCTACATGAGTTTAAATTTGTATGTAGCGTATTTGATTCGAATACGATTAGAATCCTAGAATTTTAATTTCAGTTTCTTGAATCTTTTATTCATAGCTGAATATATTACGGATACATAGAATATTTCATGCTCGTCGATTAATTGCAGTCACACTCTCGAATATAAATCGAACCCATAAACGATCGGTATTTTCATCGACCATTCATCTAAAATAAATGTTTCACAATATTAACTGAACCAATAATTTTTTCATTATTCTAATAACTGCAACTGTTACACAAATATTTCGACAAAAATATACAGCTTCCATCCACATTCTCACGTATGTGTAAAAATCCAAAAGAATTTCACTTTGTTTGAATCGTATACTCGATAGCAACCAAAAAAAAAAAAAAATATTTTTATTTGATCATCAATGTTTGAAGCAAAAAGCTTATGAAAAGCATTCTACAAGTTTATTTTTATTTTTTTTATTTTACATACCGAAAACAGTAAAATTATGAAAAAATGTCACAGTACATAAATTTTAATTAAATTTTTTTATGATGATTTTCCTCTCCCCACCCCCGTTTCGGAAAATCTGGTTATCATTTTCCAGTGTTTTAATTTGTTTGTGTATCAAAAATTTACAGTGTTAGGTTTATGTGTAGTCTTTAAGATAATTTTCTAGAATATCAAAAAAAAAAAAAAAAGCAAAAAATGTAATTATTATAAAAAATAAAAGCTCTTCAAAAGTATAAAAAGCACAACCAAAATCCCTTCTATAATATTATTTCTATTTTATTATTTAAAGGTTCATAAAAGCTACGACGTTACGATTATCGTATAATTATGTCTTAAAGATAAAACAGCAAAATGTTTTCCTTGTTTCCGCTGTAATATCGTAAACTAGACTTAAAAAAAAACTGAAATTTCAAAGATTTATGAACCAACAAACAAAAGATTATTGTAGGGCTATGATTTTATGTGTACGAACATATTATTTGGTTGTATGTTTGTCTGTTCAATTTTTAAATTTACAAAATTCATAAATAATAATTTACCATTATACGATTTGGAGTGTTTTAATTTTTTTTTTTTTGTGTGCTTTTATTATTAAACCGAAATTATTCGCAGAGATTTTCGCTAACCAGAAATCTTACAAAATCCGTTTGTGTTTGTATTGAGTGGGGGGAAATTGATTTTTTGTTTTGATAACTAATCTTGGTGATAATGAAGTGCCTCGGTGATTATATTTTGTTTTTTGGCTGGCTTTTAGATTTTGCATAAAAATCTTACCCATGTAGAATTACAGTATTTATGGAAAAGCACAGAAAAATAGAATCTGTTTTGTAATTTTGGTAGCTTGTGCAAGCGATTAGTTGTAAAAAAATGACTTTTTGTTAAAAAATTATCTTCTAGCCGGATCACTGTAGTGTACGCTGTACTCGCAGAAAATGTATGTGAAAACATTTATGTATAAATATCTATTGACCCATTTCAAGCCATTTCGATGAGGTTTAGGAACCCCTGCATAAAGGCATTATTCTATCTTGGATTTGGAGGACGAACCTTATTTGAGAATGACCAAAGTACCGTTATGTTAAGTTAGTCACCAAAACCTGCCATGTACGCTTTAAAATATACCATTACAATTACACTGGTTCCATTGTTACTCTTGTTCAAGATTCTATATTAGTGATAGAAATAAATTAAATAGAGTGATTCTATTAGGGCGTAAAGTTGAAAAATAAAATCATGGCAAATTGAAAGAAGGTAGCGCGAAACGCCCCATAACCTAACTCAGTAACAGCATGAGCAATACTAATTACAACGCATACCGAATAACCGTCCGTTTAGGCACATGTTCGGATAGTCACATTTGTACCTCATGCGTTTTGCCAGATCCATATACATTTTCATGTACAATATTTGTATATAAATGTTGGAATGTGAATTTTTTTGTTGTTTTTCTTACTTTTTATTCTTGCGTTTTATTTCTTATTCAAGTAATTATGGCTTAAACTTCACGTGTTGATCAGAACTTCGGTCTGTATGACGTGCCTTCGTGAGATTATGTCAAGTCAACTTAACTAACTCCCGAATCAATCAACTCTTAACTGAACTCCAAAATCACTTACTCAATCTAAACTCAATCTCCAACTGAACTCCTTAATCCCTTTACAATCTAACCTCAATATCCAACTCAATCTCCAACTCAACCTCTAATTCAATTCCAGCGTAATCTCCAACGAAATCACAAAATCAACTCCTAACCCTACCCTCAACTTAGTCACCAATTCAACTCCAAATCAACTTTCTACTCAACACTCAACACAATCTCTAACCCCAAACTTGCTTCTCAACTTAACACTAATTATATTTTCCTCGTTCAGTTTACTACTTCCAACTTTCCTCCCGTTCCAACTTTGTAATGACGCCTGCGGTTGTTGTCGTTCCTTTCCCTGCTATTTAAATAAATTTCGCTCCACCCCAGAGAATATAATTATTTTAGAATCCCATTTCCAATGCACAAGCCGAATTTCATCACAATTATTTGAGAAATTGGCAAGTTCCATCTGGGCCATACTCCAGAACTTCATCCAGAAATCATTTTAAAATTCCATTTCCAACGCACTTGTCAAATTTCATTATAATTGGTTGAGAAATAGGAAAGTTGCATAATGCACGGCCTTATTTCAGAACTTCATCCAAAAATCATTTTAGAATCCAATTTCTAACGCACATGTCAAATTTCATCACAATCGGTTGAGAAATAGGCAAGTTCCATATTATACTTGGCCATATTCCAGAATTTTCATCCAAAAATCATTTTAGAATCCCATTTTCATAGCGGAAATCAAATTTCTCTAAAATCCGTTTCTCTAAAATAAGCTTCATCCTAATTGGTCAATTAAATAATTTGTTAAAGGTTCAATTTTAGGCTTGAGATATTAACGGTGACTTTTCTTAAGTCTTAAACAATATTTGCATACAGTTTGTTTCAAATAGGCCAAGGCATTTGGAATTATTTAAATATTTTACACATATCCTGTACATACATACCCTGTACAACAACACTCACTTATATACATTGCTCAACTGCTCACTAAACACTAATCCAAGCATAACTCAACCTCAATTCAACCCGCAACTAGCCGCCAACTCAACTCTCAACCCAACAGCAAACTCTCTACAATTCAATCCTCAAACCAGTATTTATAAAATTATTGATCAACTGCTCACTATAATTTAATCCAACTTCAACTCAACCCCAAACTTAACCTTCAACTCAACTCCAAACTGAATACCCAGATTGACAAAAAAAAATTCTAAATCATACAGCCATACAGATATTCAGACATCCAGACTGAAGGACGAAAATTTGTTTATTTTTGTTGCTTGTTTGGAGTCAGGGACTCTTAAAACGTCGAGAAAAGTGGTTTTCAACCAACCAAATTTTTGTTAATTTTTGACAGGATTTCAATACTTTGTTCTTTTGAGACCGAAGTAATACTTCTTCTTTTCGAATGTATCAGCGCCGCTAACGCCAGTCACTATTTCTGGTGTAATCTGAAATAAAAGAATGAAACAAAAACGAGACAAATGAGACGAAGGGAAATCAAAATGAAAACGCAAGGAATGATACTGACTGTTTGGTGATATGCATGTTTTCAATTCGTTTTTCTATGTTTGGGAGCGCAAATGTGTTACATAACGTGGTTCAGTAATTTCGTCTAGTGTCACATCTTTTGTTAGCATCAACTTCTTTTCTAATGCAGCCAATGCCGCAACATACAACATGTTGCAAAAAATAGCAAAAGTCCACCTTTTTGGTAGTCGTTTTGATGTAAAACGAGTGACCACTTGATCTTCAAGATGCAAGAATAGGACGACAGGGATGTTTTCTCATTTCATCAGGGATACATCTTTTATTGGATCGGATGGTGCCAACGAATGCTAGAACAACTTTGGCTGGTCGACTATTTCCTTCCAATGTGGTGAAGAAATTGTCAGCGGCAATTGTACGGCCGCTGTTTTTGTACGTTCTTGTGAGTTTTAAATAATATTTTCGCCTTGTTCATTTCACGATCAACTCCTTCTTCTCGACCTGTGTATAATTTTCCTTGCATTGGGTATTTTGTTTTTGAATCGCAAGCCCACCAAATTTTCATTCCATATTTCGCTGGTTTCGATGGTATATATATTGAGTGAATCTTGGCGAGGTTTTCATTTAAATAATACCAAATGTCACAAATTGGTGCGGCTTTGTTACTTAGCAAACGATATGGACGTATAATATTGTATTGACGCAAACGAACAGCAGCATTTTAGACAATCTTAGACAGTACTCTCTTATTGAGTTTCGGACTTGATTTCCACTTTGTCATCATCACTGGTAAATATTTCTCTCTACAATTCACATACATTTCGTTCTCAATATCAGAAGCATCATCGTCGTTTGCACATAATCTGTATCATTATCATCGTTTTCGTCAGCGAATGGATCGATTAGATCTATATTACTGGCTAAAGCTGCTGACAATCGTTCACAAAACGCAGAATCTAAATTACTACTTACCCGTTATCGCTTATTGTTTGATTGATTATGAGTGTACGACCAAGCATTAAGCAAGATCTCCCGGTTGATGCCGGGCCCACCGTACACGGCTTTTTGACATTTATTTGGAAGGATTGAATAGGATTGTTAGTATATGATTGAGATCGATCCGGTTACAAACACCTTGACCACCTTGTTTCCCTTGGCTGCTCCAGATTCCAGCACCCACCTTCAGAAATTTGTTGTTGCAGTATGATTATGAGCTGTATTAACTAACTATGTAAATCTAATTTTGTAGTTTATTAGTCTAACAACTGTAGTCTGAAATAATCTTTATTATTTGGCTGGGTCAGACTTCTGTACACTTCTCAAATTGTAATCGTTATTAATTTAAATTTCACTTAGAAGTTATCAACAGTATTTCGGATCGATCTAACATAATAAATATAATTTGTACTAGCTACTTATTAAAATGATCTCCACCATATTGATCACTATCGCAACTTGAACTATAGTTTAGCACAGCTGCTATTTTAAATGAAGTATTCATACGGACTTTCCATTAAGATTATAGACGTTTGTTATATGTTGGATGCTGTCCATTAATGAATTACAATTAATGATACCAGTAACCAAAATTAAAATGATAAGAGACTAATTAGTTTCTACGTATGAAGTACGAAGTCCGACCTGAAGTTCCTGTGAATTTAGATGAAAAAAACCAAGACAATACAATTTCTAAACCACCTGTCCACTGTTTGTTAACTATCGCAAATTTGTTAATTATCACTAGGTACTCCTTTAAAATAAACTAAAAATTATTAAGCTTTAAAATCCTCACAGTTTATTTTGTTTTAAATCATCCACACATACATACAAAATAAACAACCTACGTACTTACCTACGTTTTTTTGTACCAGAATAACATCGGAAAGAAATTTCAAATTGCCGCCAACCTCATTTATAGCTAAATTAAATTGACATTTCGCAAAACAATCATCCACCATGTCAAAGTAAGCAAAAGTGTGTAGAAACAAAGTCAAATAAATATAAGCCAATTAATATAATTCCTCTCCATGGCTAGCCCCAACATCATTCTGTAATAACGAGTTTCGAACTAAAGATGATTTAAACAGTTTTGTGAGACTTCGATCACCTTTCAAAGCGATGTTATCAGAATAAGCACCTGGCGAGTCATCTGGCATTAAGTTTATCTAGCCTTATAAGGTGAGTATATTTTATGTGGCGTTCACAATACAGCGTATCCCCGCGATTGATACATATTCACTTTTTATATTCGCAATCCTTTAATTTTTTTTCCTAAATTCCTAAGAACTTTAATTTGAATATCGCGGGAATCGGGTCTATAAAACATGTAAAATTTCCGGGAAATGGTTCTCGCGAACTCCCTGGAACTACTCTAAAAACTCAAATATCGATTTCATTTTCTAAACATTGTAATCGGTATTTATGAAGTTAGTTAGTCATTACAAATACTTATGCATCAAGTCCAATTAAATCTGTTATCACTTGTTGCCAATTAGTTTCCTCCATCAGTAGATCTCTGCCGCTAACCTGTTGGCAGACTTAATGCGCTTTATTCTATTTATGAAATGCATATAAACAAAACAACTTTTATAACTGAATCAAATAAATAAAAAAAATATCAAAAAATTGAAGCTTCTTATGACACCAATCGCAAATCGGTCGTTAGCTCTTTATTTAAGCAACCTTGCATTAATGTCTTAAACATTTATACAACACTCATTTCTCGAACTACCTGCCATTGCCAAAATCTTACTTAAACTTCCGTAAATTTCATAAAATGATAGTCCCTCCATGAAGGTTGCGGGAACTAGTTTTCCACAAATAACCAACACATCAAAAACCACAAGCCAAAGTCGTGAACACATTACTACTATTCCTTGCCGTTAGCCATCGAAACTTGTCAAACAAAATAAAAATCCAACCTCCAAAACCTACGACAAATATCCAACCACCTATGGTTCTGCTATTGCCGGGTTTGTGACAAAGGTATCCTCGAAAAATCTCAACACTCAAAAATCCAGAGTGTCAACAACCTTGTCTCAAAAAGGTCGACAATACAAAACAACACGCAACCCAATACCAAGTAACTAAACACCTCGCAGCCGATTAAGAATAACTTCTAGATTTGCGAGATCTCAAATATCCTCTATTTCTCAAAAAACCCAAGATAATAAAAGACAATTTTTTAAAATCCCTCAGATAGAAATCTCGAGTAATACGCAGCAAATCTCGACAAGCTTAAAACCTTAAAGAGCTCAAACAATCTCATCATCTCAACATCGCAAAACGCAAGTTAACGAGCTAAACTTACAGTCTTACTAACTAAAACTCGTATAACCCGTATTAATGTGAAACAACCTGGAACAACATCGAATCCCCAACATCTCGGATATTATATAACTTAATACATCGTTTGTCAAACAATATGAAATCAATCAATTCTTCAAAAACTTTAAAAGTTCCTAACAATGTGGATGCTAAGGTCTATAGCCAACATCAGCTCAACATCATCACCAAAAGGAAACTCTTGAAATTCTCAAAAATGCTTGAAACATCCCGAAACCCTTCAAAATTTAAAATCATCCGAAAGGCGAATCACTTTGATAAATCTTAATAAAAAATCGTCTACAATTACTCTGGAAAAACTCAAAACACAGAGAAAACAATTAGTCTATCCGACTCTTTAAACAATACCTTTCCCACAAAGCATCCAAGTAAATAGCCCAGCCCATCACCAGATGCATCAATCATTCTTACAGCTACGCCACACAACAGACTATATAATTATAGTAATTGGCTTCCCCAAGAATGAATGCCTTATAATACGTCTGTCAAAACTAATACTTTATCAAGCCTCCAAGTTTATTATCGGAAAGTACACAACTAAATCATGCACCTCGAACAATCAAGCAATCCAACTTATTCAAAAAAATCAGAATAATTGGACTCGCGAAACTGCGCCATGTCAATGAAATAAAAGCAAAAATGAGAAGCAAAAACCCCTACGTCTTAAGCAAAAAGTAAAGATGAAAGGATGGAATATTTCCATTTATAATCCAACTAATAAACCTAATGAATCACACATGTTGACCAACCACAAACGCCTATTGCCGGATCAACTACTACAAACCATCGCACTATCCTTAAAATATCTAACTTATTATAAAAAAAATCAGAACAAACAGGCTGGTTACTAAAATTAGAATAAAACCACTTACCCGGTGTCGAATAAATAAATTCTACTTCATCAGCACTAACGTGTTGTGAGTTCAACCTTCAACGTTCACTACTCAACTGATCTGAGTATAAAAGAAATAACGCAAACGTGAATTTACACATCTGCACATGCGCACATATGTACTGTTATGAGAATAGAAAGAGAAGTTTGTATAGAAAAGAACAAAGAAAACGTCGAAAAAGTATCGCTCAACAGAGTGAGTAGACACATTTGGAATGGGTATGAAGGGTCGAATTTCAAAGGGTCGAATGTCGAAGGGCCGAAAGTCGAAGGGCCGAAAGTCGAAGGGCCGAATATGTCGAAGGGCCGAATGTATCGAGGGGCCGAATGTCGAAGGGCCGAATATGTCGAAGGACCGAATGTGTCGAAGGGCCGAATGTCGAAGAGCCGAATATGTCAAAGCGCCGAATGTCAATGGGTCGAAGGGCCGATTTTTTTTTGTTTGTTTTTAGAAATGTAATTTTTTTAAATTTGTGGTTTTAAGGAATATTTTTTAAATTTGTTTATGAAATATAAATTAATTTCTTATGAATTTCTATAAATCCATTAAATTTATTTTTATTTTTATTATATTTTTTCAAACCTTTCTCAAGAAGAGAAATTAACTTCTGCAATTATAATTGTAAATAAAATGTATGTGAGGTCGATGCACTCCTCCCCCGCTTAGCCCTCCAAGGGGCATTAGATTTGAACTTCTTGGGACGTAGGAGCAGGGATCAGCAAACATGTCGCACTGCGTGCCGCAGGTTGGAGGGGATTATATAGAATCTATTAATGACACCTACTAAAAAGGAAAATAATTGCACTATTTTGTTGTGCAAGATTTTGTAGTTGCAAGATTAATAAAAAAAGCAATATTATGTTAATGCAACATTTTGAAATGGAATATTTTATATCGATAAAATACATCATAATTAATTTATATTTGATAAAAGAATTTAAAATTTTTTTCTTATAATGGCAAATTTAAAAAATTAAATTTCTTAAAACAAAACAAAAAAAAAAAAAAAAATCGACCCTTCGACCCATTCGGTCCTTCGATATTCGGCCCTTCTAAATTCGGTCCTTCGACACATTCGGCCCTTCGACACATTCGGCCCTTCGACATTCGGCCCTTCGACATTCGGGCCTTCGACACATTCGGCCCTTTGAAATTCGGCCCTCTGACATTCGGCCCTTTGATATCATTCCCACACATTTTACTTACGTTTATGTGTACACACAATGCTGAGAGAATACAAATGGCAGTTTGATGGAAAATTTCCAATAAAAAGTAAAAAAACGCGAAAAGTTTTACATCTTTCATATAAAATGTTTAGGGGGTCTGGCCAGACTCTTAAGGTATGAAAACGATTTGTATATCATAACACTGATATATTTATCCTCGGATAGGCTTTCGGTCCTGAGTTTTTCCAAATATCAGTAGCTAATAAAATTTTAGGAAGGTACACGAAATTTCAAGTACCTAGAGCTCAATTAGAAATATATTTAAATTATATACCCATAATACCCAACGGAGGGCAATTTTCACAGCTCACTATTTCCATTTCATTTTTTTGAGTCTGTTACACCACACATGCATAATTTGTGCCCCTTTAAGTGCTCCTACTTAAAGTAGGCGGTTTTTTGTCTTCGGCTCACGATGTTGTATATTCCACGTCTATGCGTAGATTTTGTGTTGATTTTAGGTTCTACATTTATGCAATAAATGTTTATGTGACTGACTATAAATTAAATTAAATTTACAAAATTCTTTGACATTTTTAGGTACTGTCAAATCGATTTAACAGTTTAGCGCTTTAAATGAGGCATAAATATATTGAATAGAGTAGTGTTCAATCAATTGGTATTTGAACGATTTTGCTGACTGGCCTTTTTAAAGTGGTTTTTGTGGTGCGGATTGTGACTATACGAATGAGTCCGTCCTTGCCCGGATGAACTTCAACAATCTTCGCCTTTAACCATTTACACGGAGGTAAATGGTCTTCCTTTACCAACACGATATCATCTATTTGGAGATTTTTTTTGTTTATTTTGCCATTTGCTTTTTTCTTGTAATGTGTGGAGATATTCTTGTGAATAACGGCACCAGAAACTCCCTACATGCTTTGTAATTTGCTCCCATCTTGTGAGCCGATTATTAGGTACTGCTTCTAACTCAGGCTCTGGTAATGATGTGAGAGGTGCCAAGGAAAGTGCCCTGGTGTTGAGATATCTAAGCTGCTCGGATCGTCTGATTTTATTTTACATAGTGGTCACGATAATTTCTTCAATCTGACAAGTTAAAGTAACCATCTCTTCAAACGTGAAATTAGACTTCCCGTCACACGCAGATAGGAGGCAGATAGCAGTGGCAGATTGTCTTTATTATCCTCTCCATCAACTTTTTCCATGTGATCCAATGTTAGGTAGGTATCCATGAAGTCGGAATATAGTTGCTTATATTGAGGGTCTTTAATCATTCTCTGCTCGACTGATTTCAATCTTTGTATCGATTGAAATAATGACTGGCCAAGCACTGGACCAGGTGACTTGAATTGTAAGGCAACCTTATATCTTCCATCTATTGCTCTAGATATATTTGCTTTAAAATGCGCCTCAGCTTCTTCTTCTTCCTTAGACTGCATGTTGATAGAGTTAAGTTATAGATAGAGTTGTCTAAGTTAGGATCGGTTAGCTGAAGATTTTGCAAATAATCATATTTTTTTTGTAATAAATGTGGCCACTGGAGAAATGGTAGTCAATCTGTTTAATATATGTACATTCATTTCAAATAATTTATTGGAATTAAACCTAGATTTGATGACGGCCGGAGTTATTCCTCTTGTGTATTGCATTTGTAGTAATACCAGAAACAGTGAATTTTGCACTTTTTCTTGGTAGTCCTAATTTTTGTATGCATGCTTCCGAAATAAATGACGCCTGTGAACCAGAATCCAAGCCACATTCCTTCCTAGCAACATTCTTCACCTTGGTAAAATGGTAGAGACACATTTCAAGTTTGTAGCTAGGTGGATTTCCATGCTTTCTTATGTTATTTCACATTTAACTTTTTCTTCATTCACTTGTAAATTTTTAAGTTGGACTGCTGTTTGATTAGGCGCTATACTATTACCTTTCACTTGGCTTTTGGCAGTATTGTATAAAACGTTTGTATTATCATGTAATAACGTCGTCGTTTACACTGTTTGCATCCAAACCTTGACATACATGAAGTTATAACATGATTCATCGATAAGCAGTTGTAACGAATTCCAATGGTTTGTGCAACTTGCCTTCTTGAGCTTAAGTCCAACTTTTAAAATTTCTGACACATAGACAAATGGTGATCTTCATTACATAAAACACAAGGAAGTGATTCAAAAGAAGCAACGTTTGCGTTTGTAGATCGATTGATTATGAAATTCCTCAATTTATGCTTTTCTATCATAGTGGACATTTGATGTTTCATTGAGGGTCCTGCAACCATTTCGATTTCGTCATATTCTTTCCCTAAGAATTTCATGAATCCTCTCTTTCGAGCATCCAATGGATTAACTAAGGATCTCGCGTTTGACCTTCACTACCCAATGCTTCCAAACTTCTAAAAACTTCATCTGCGATGTTGTACAGCCCTTGCCTTGGTTTATTTCTCTGTTGTATTGGTCGAATAATAAAGAACGTATTTAAGAGATTGGAAACGATACATCTTTTGTTATCGTATCGTTCTATAATTTTCGTCCAAGCGCCTGCATAATTAGCGTCAGTATTGTTTATATACCGAATCAACGTAGCGGCTTCCCCTTTAAGCAACCCCTTTAAGATATTGACATTTCTGCGCATTGCCATTAAGCACCGCATTGCGGGAAAACCTGCATAGTCTCCGCAAAAATGAGGTATATTCAACTTCGGCAATCAAACGTTATGATGATCATTATTGAGCGTCGCGAAACTTGTTGATAAAGTTTCCAAATACCCGCGTTGTTGGTTGACAAACGCCAACCTGAACCCGTGAAACTGTTGCTGAATGTCCTTGAAAACGCTATTGCGGTCCGATGCCGCTTTACACAGCCTAGATTTTATTGCAAGGTATCGTATTTCAATGACTGACTTAACGATAATATTTGGAAATCATAATGCTTGAAATCCAAATAGGCCTTCTACAAAGCTTCAAGTCGTATATTCACTCACATCTTCTAGCGCGTGAGCGGCATTCCAAAAATTGCCAAATATTCCAAATTTTCACTTTAGCCAATTTATAAAAAATTCCCCCCACTCCTAAACTTATGCATACACAAATGGCATAATGCAAAGTACATTTGATGATTCAGATGCCATCTATTAAAAATTTTAAAGATTTATAATTATCAATAAATGTTTATGTGACTGACTATAAATTAAATTAAATTTACAAAATTCTTTGACATTTTTAGGTACTGTCAAATCGATTTAATTGTTTAGGCGCTTTAAATTAGACATAAATATTTTGAAAAATAGCTTAGGTGTTAATTAAAAAAATTTCAAACACATGCAATATTATTTGTTCGGCACAGATGTTTCCGTAAAGATAAATCATTTAAGGCGCAATGAGATTAAATACAACTTCCGTTTATTTGTTAAACTCATGTTTTTTTATTCGCCTATATGTATGCTACCACTGTATTACGCCAATTTTTTTAAGCGTAAACATGTAAACCTCATAATAACAAGGAAAATTTTTTCTGGAAAAGATTATGACCAAGTCACACATTTTCCGCACTGAACTATGACCTACCCAGCAACCATCTTATCTTTTGTGTAATCTTGTTCTTGGTAGGTGTATGTATATTAACTAAACTGCCTATCAGGGTTTGACTTACATGAAACCAATTTTTTGTTTTTTTGCCTAAATTTTAGAATTATCGACCTACCTACAAAAAAAAAAAAAAAAAAAAAAATGTCGAAGTACTAAATTTAATTTTCAGTTTTGATTTTGAAAGGTGTCCACTTGGGTATGATTAACATAAAAAAATCATAAGAATATATACAACAAAACAAAAAATTAATCTTTTGGCCTAACATCCGAAATTTGGGTCGATTCGACAGAAACCAGATTAAATTGATTTTTCGTTAAAATGATGACTAATAGTGGCTGCGTCTTTTAAAATTTTCCAACATTGTTTGGTTTAAACAGGTACACAAACACATACACACGACATATGTACGTATTTGGCGAGATTAGATGATTCTGCACACAACAAATAAACCAAACAAAATAAATATAAAACATTTAAATTGTTGTTGAATGGGAAAATACATTAGCGAATTTTCACGGAAAACATGCAAAGTAAAAAACTTTCAAACAACAAGTGAAAAAGGAAAAAAAAACGAATTTTCTCTTAAATTAAATTTATTTTATTTAAAGTTTTTTTTGTGTGTGTTGTTCAATTGAAAATTAAATAAATAAAGAAAAAAATTTGTATATGAATATAAATTTTCATTCTATTGTGTGTGTTTGTGTGTGTGTAAGTATATTACAAAAAAAAATGGATGAAAAGAAAATTTAACCAATTTTGAATTATTATTTATAATTTTTTATAAGAAAAGCTTCTTTGTGTTTAAGCGAATAAATATTGAAGAAAAGGAAAGCTCTTTTATGAACGCTTTTTTTATCCGGAAAATGATAATCGAAGTTTTGTTAGCGCTCTACGATTTATTCTTTTGTATGTTGTCTATCTGCGAATTTATCTTACAGAAGCAACTCATTAAATTTTTTATTTCTTACATCCAGGTTGCTAGTTTTCGAATGAATATTGTGTGCTTAGGGCTTTATACGGAAATTATTTTCGATGCAACGAGTAACGAATAAAATATTTTTGAAATAATTATTTAGCTGTTGTTCGCGATCTTAATTGTAAAGCTTTAAATTGGCGTCGTATTTTTTTTTTTTTGTAATCGGAGTAACAAGTAAACATACTTAACACAAATTAAAATAATATTGGTAAAATAGTAAATTTGAATTCGTGTTAAATAATTCGAATTGCGAACAGTTCAGTTTAATTACTAGTTGTAGTCGTTAAGGCGTTCGAATTATTTTTGTTACAGCGCCGTATAATTTCACCTCAATTCAGCATTGGTAAGGGAGCATTGGTAAGGGAGTTAGGAAAATTCCCTGTACTAAATTAGTAGAAATGAAAGAGATATCCAAATCAGTGATGAAATTGTTTTCCCAACCCGTACCAAATAAATTGGTTCAAATTTCCATTTTAGAAATTTGATAAAATAATTTCTGGTATAGGAATTAAGATACTGAAACCACACAATCTAAACAATTCAAATAAATTAAATTTTAAAATTATTAATTGAAAAACTGATTCTTGAGAGTGTAATAGTCCACGACAAATTATATTAAACAACATTGAGGAAGTTTTATTTAATTGATTGGAAATATAAAAAATGTCCAAAAAATCGTGTTGGCAAAATCTTCTGGCTTCATACCGCTCTATGTATCAGACGATGTATTCATCTGCAAAAGTGGAAATGAGGAAATCTATAAGTGGTTGTGCGATAAGGTTTTCCACATTCCGTTGGTCTCTGGTCCACATACAAATGAGAGACCAACCGCCAATTGATTGTTTTCACGTTCGACTTGAAGACATACGAGTATATTGTTGGCCCGGGTTTGAAGTTACCTATTAATTAAGGAAGTCGCTTGCTGGATCGCATACGGATTTATATATTATTCAGAAATCTTATCTTCTCGATGATTCTGTTATTAGACTAAATATTCCTAATGGCTGACTTTTTTCTAATTAGTCTGTCTATAAAATCAAAGCTTGCTTTTTAATTTCTGATAATATCAGCATCTCTTAATGCAGTTCGGCGGATTTCTCACCTGTTCTGATCACTTTGCACGAATATAAAGAATGTGCGAAATATTTATAGTCAGTAACGAGCAATATCTCGCTTAAGCGGCACGATATAAAATATTTTTGCAACACTATGGTGGACACTATGATTTTCGATTGAGCTAGCCCCGTTTTCCGTTGATGTCCACAACAAAGAATTTGCGCAATTTACGGGTAACTAGATATAGTCTAGAATACGGTATATACTCAAAGGACTTTTAATTCTGTCTACACAAACGAATACGTGTGAGCAGGTTTCCAAATTTTTGGGAATGTATATATCCTGTTGAGTCAGTCGACTGTCGTGTGTCCGTAGGAACTAAGTCTCTCATTGTTGTACGAAGCTTCTCTAGGAAATCCGAACTATTTTGATGAAGAACTTACCGGGAACCTTGATATTTTGACCATAAATGAGCTCTGCTGGCGTGCAGTTGAGGTCTTTCTTGAATGAGGTTCGAATACCCAATAAAACTGTTGGAAGGTCAGAACTCCAATGGGATGTTCTGCATCGAGCTGTTAATGCGGCTTTTAGTTGCCTGTGTAAGCGTTCGACGAGACCAGTTGCTTTCGGATTATTAGCTTTGTGAGCTCGATGAATATTGTTGATTCAAATTCTGTGCTTGGGTCTGTCGTTATACAGAGTGGGATACCAAATCTTCAGATAGACGATTTTACTTACAGTTTTTGATGTTGATGTGTTCAAACCTCCAACTTGGTAGCTCAAATTTGCCAAGTTCTGATTTTGTGAACTTTGGATTTTTGACATGGGATACATGATTTCGCCCAGTTGCTTGTATCAGTATTCATTCTTGGCCAGAAGTACTTCAAAGCAATTAGTTTACGCGTGACACGGATGCCGGGATGTGATAAGCCATGCATACTATCGAAGATTGTCCGTCGCATATCTTTAGGGGCGAAGGGTCGATTTTAACCTGTCGATGTATCACACCAAATTTGCTGCTTATTGTCCGGTAAGTTGATCAATTGCAAGTTTATTTTTGATTTCGGATTCCGAACTGAAATCAATTTTTGCAATTCCTCGTCACATCGTTGCTGTTGAAGTAATCCTTTCATATCAAAAGTTCAGACGTTGATTTCTGGTGAAGGTGATTCACCAGAACGTGATAAACAGTCGCTCACCACATTTTGTTTACCTTTAATGTGGTGAATGTCGGTCATGAATTGTACAATATAATCGAGATGTCATAACTGCCGGGGACTGCTTTCTGATTTTGACGCAATTGCTGTTGTTAAAGGCTTATGGTCAGTGAAAATAGAGACATTTCGGCCTTCGACAAAATGGCGAAAGAAATTCTCTATCGAATGTAGAGCATTTTGTTTCCTCTGGAGAGAGCTGAAAAAGTTCTTTGAAAAGAACGATAATGGTTGTCAACATTGATGGTTGCGTTGTTGTACGACAGCTCCCCCCGCTAAGCCGGAAGCTTCTGTGGTGATGTTGAACTCAGTATCATTCAACGGATGTGCCAAAAGAGTAACCGCGGCAAAAGAACGCATGACCTCGTTAAGAGATGCGATGCACTCGTCAGGCCAAGAAAAATTGTTTCTGTTTTTGCCTTTCATAGTTGCCACTATAGTTTACCATATCTACGAACTGCTGTATTTGGCACTGGAAAATTTGAGATGGCTTCAACTCTTTCTTTCGACGGAAGAATACAATCTTTCGAAATTGTGTGAACTAAATAATCAAGTGACTTTATGCCGAAAATGCATTTCGAAGGTTTAATATTTATTCCAAATGCGTTTAAAAACTGACACAAGATGTTCTTTATGTTCCATCTCGGAGTGCTCGCAATGAGAATATCATCGATATAAGAAAAAACGAAATCCAGCCCTTTTAGAACTTTGTTAAGGAATCGCTGGAATGTCTGAGCTGAGTTGCGAATACCGTAAGGCATCCGGGTAAACTCAAAAAGCCCAAAGGGCGTAGTAATCGCTGTTTTTTAAATATGCTCTGATGTAGTGAACTATACATTATGCTTCACTAGGAGATTATAATTTGGAGCCTCAGTGAGCGAGGGATATTTTTTTACAAGAGTTTCGTATGAATTATTGACGCTGAAATGTTTTAAGGTTGTTATATTAACCTGAGCGATGGTTCCGTTCACCACAAGAGTTGTAAGCGGGTCAGAAAGTGTTCTGTTTTTTCAAATCAACTACGAGACCATATTTGGACAGAAAGTCAACGCCTATAATAGGCATCTCTACTGTCGTGACTATAAAGGTATGTGTGAACGAACGCCTGAGACCGAGATTGCCTGTTAAAAGTTTTGTGCCGTAAGTGGAAATTGGGGTACCGTTTGCTGCGGTCGGGAAAACTTTTTAACGCATATCACAATACTTCAGCCCCCGAATCGATCAGAAATTGTAAATGGTTTTCATGATGGGTTATGAAAAGACGGCGAGATAAACTAATCCCACTGTTTGCCGTAGAGACAGCAGGATTTATTTGTTTTCCGAAGGCTTAGAAAAGTTTAAAGCTGAGCTCCGCTTTGCGAGGCTACCAGTGGGAAATTGCACGGCCTTTAACAGTTGCGTGCACATGTACCGAAACGACGGTGATAGTAGCAGAGTCTGGATGATCTGGAAGACGATCTGTGATCTGTATTTGTTATTTTGGAAATTCCCTCTGTTCGGTGATCTTAAACGAAACCCAAAGTTCATGTTGGCGAGTGGTCGCTGGAGATCTGCTAGTTGCCGTTGCGTCTACTGGTCTAGTTGTCGTTGCATCTTGTCCAGGTCTGATTCGCCGTCAGCAGTTGCCTTGTCACTGGAGTGTTGCTGTTTAAGTTCAGCAATAGATGAGGTGGTTCTGGATTGAGCATAAATCCAGATTTGGTCAACGACCGGTACTAGCTACTAATTGTCCTTCTTGCTGTCCCGCACCAGGATTGCTCTTAAGTCATTTGGCAAACATTTTAGCCAGAAGTTTTTAAGTAAATCTACATTTGCTAAAGTGGAAGGAGTCACCTGTTGTTTGCTCAAGTCGGCGATAAAAATGAGATCGAGACGTTGCACTTCGCTTACAGTGTAGCGGTCCATTAACGCGTGCTTCAATGCTTTATATTTCATTCCTAGCGGGAGATTTTTGATTACGTCCAGTATCATTGGTATCGTCGCTTGTGGTATAGCACCAAGGGCGTTGGCGCTATAACGCCAACGAGCAATATCTCGCTTAAGCGGTGCTATATAAAATGTTTTTGCTACGACCGATGTTAAGTTTTGTTTGCATATTTATGTAGTGTTTAAGATTGTAATCGTAAATTAACTGATTGGAAACTATTCTCTCTCGAACTTGTTTCCGTAATTCATCCTTCGATGGGTATAACAACTTCCACGCTGACAAAACAATTCTTGACCGCTTTTAAAAATTCGTGTCCATTTATTACAAAACAGAAGATTGGGAAAAAACGTTTCGTGTGTATTCTTAAAGGTCAAACGAAACATACCATTAAACTAAAGAATAAAGCCAAAATTACTATCAGAATATAGTATATTCGCGGTCGCTAAACTGATACATGTGGAATTGATACGCTTTTTCTCTCGAAAGGCAGCTGTACCTCTCCGACAAAAAGAAGCGAACGAGTTACTTCTTTCTGTCCATTTTTCTGAGTGTGCCGTTGTTAATTTTGATTTTGTTCCCTCTCTAACCCCTAAGAATTTTATTGAATGATGATTGAGTTTTGCGTTACAAATTATGAAATATTTAAAAATTTAGGTTTTAAAAAGTAAAGTTAGAACGCGGAATGACGAAATATATTTGGAAATTTAATACAGATTTTAGGGATTTTACAATATTAGTAATTGTCATAAAGTTAGACGTAACCGACTAGTTTTGAACAAATAGTTTTATTCATGGAAGTAAATTATTCTAGTCTATGCGGTGTTTTAGCTAGGCTCAGGGGTGAAAGCAAATTTATTTTTGAAACTTTCTTTTAACATAAAAGACCTGTATATGCCTGGCAGATTGCTATTAGGGTGTCGGCATCTAATGTGACACAATAAACTAGTTGAAAAAACAAAAATAATTTACAAAATCAACGAACCAGACGCACAAAGAACACCAGACGAAAAACGGAACGAAGAGAGAGAGAGATACATGAAGAGATAAAGAGAGAGAGAGAGAGAGAGAGAGAGAGAGAGAGAGAGAGAGGGAGAGATTAGAGAGACATGATCAACATTAGTTAATACAAATTCATTAGGAATCCAATTATAAGTTGTGACGGAATTGTAGCATTTGTGTTTGACACGCGCACCACAAGCAAAAAAAAGGGTTATACAATTTAATTTTGTATCTCCAGCTACCCTGCCGCCATAGATTTATTTCAGCAAAGTTTAACGTTGTGAGAAGGCTAACTCGAGTTTTAGCTCATACCAACAAATTTTTCTGGAACACAGTTGTGATCTCTCCACATCATGAGGAGGAATACCGATTAACAGTAGATACGTTTATGAAATAGTTTTCGGGCATACGACCGAATCAGGGAGAACGTTAATCAGAGATTAATATTTGAAACGCTTACATTAATATTGTACTTACAAACTATGTACAGCAAAAGCTACTTTTGGAGATCTAACTAAGGGAGACTTAATAATGCGTTTTTTTCGTCAAACTGTTTACGATAAACCCAAACTCGAACTTCAATATTTTTTAACAACATAAGAATTTGCGGTATTAGAAGCGAATCTGAAATAACCTTTCACTAAAAAAATATCTTGGAACTAGAAGTGCTAGGCTATTTAAAACTTGTACAAATATGACAAATATGATAGACAGATGAATTACCAAAGCTAGTTGGAGTAATTTTGTATTTTTAGAGTATCTTATTCCAGCATTTCCGTTTCTCCAATTAGGATTTGAACAAACTCAACAAATTTGTTACCAATGGCAAAGTAGTTTTTCATTGCAACTTCAGCATTTCACGGCTTCTTTGACGTTACGGGTGTGTGGCTACATTTCTAAAAATAGGACAGCTTAGGCTCTCCGAACAATTTTTGTTATTAAGATAAAAACGATTTTTCAAGATTTTCACAAATTTGTCGAACATGACCAACCCTTTTTATCTTAATAACAAAAATCTTTTGGAAATCTCAACCTGCCCACCTCAGGCTCATACCTGGTAAATAGAAGTGCATACATTTTTAAATTTTTCTCGAGCTAGCCGAACCCGTTTTAAGCTTGATCAATTCCCTCTAAGGAAATGTAGGCCGACACCTGGTAAAATGTGCGAAATTTTAGAAAATAGTACTGTATATTGTATTAAAAATTTCAATAGGCTTAGCCTTTTACACAAATTTCAAAAATTTGTCGAACATGCCCAACAAATGCTAAATGACAAAAATTATTTCGGAAAACTTGGATCAGTGTTATGCCGTATGATCAAATTGTTTGTACCACTATTTTTATCTCAACTTCACATTAACTTATAGCACCACTTCTCACTATTAAAAACGAATTTCCAAACTTTATGATTTTACTTTCTTTTACTCTAGTAAAATAAAGTATTGTAATCATGAAAATTTTGGAACTTGAGATTTTTATAGATTTATCTGTTTTGAGGTCCGTCAGTCTGTCAGTCTGTCAGTCTGTCAGTCTGTCAGTCTGTCAGTCTGTCAGTCTGTCAGTCTGTCAGTCTGTCAGTCTGTCAGTCTGTCAGTCTGTCAGTCTGTCAGTCTGTCAGTCTGTCAGTCTGTCAGTCTGTCAGTCTGTCAGTCTGTCAGTCTGTCAGTCTGTCAGTCTGTCAGTCTGTCAGTCTGTCAGTCTGTCAGTCTGTCAGTCTGTCAGTCTGTCAGTCTGTCAGTCTGTCAGTCTGTCAGTCTGTCAGTCTGTCAGTCTGTCAGTCTGTCAGTCTGTCAGTCTGTCAGTCTGTCAGTCTGTCAGTCTGTCAGTCAGTCAGTCTGTCAGTCTGTCAGTCTGTCAGTCTGTCAGTCTGTCAGTCTGTCAGTCTGTCAGTCTGTCTGTCGTCCTGTGTCTTCTCTACAGCCCAGATGGTTTATCCAATCGAACTGAAACTTTTGATTTAAGCTTTTTTGATAAATTGGGAGGTTCCAGTGAATTTTACTCCAAATCGGTCAACCGGAAGTGGCCACTCCCTTGGTCCAGAAAATTTATTTTGCAAATATCTTCAAAAGTATAAGGTTTACAAAAAACTACATAATGACAAATTCCAAATTTAAAAACAAATAAAAATAAAAAAATAAAATTTCCCAAAATTCTCTGTTGGAAGAGTGAAAGTCGTGTGTTGGCCACACCTCGCAGAATTTACCCTTGTGATGACAAATGGTCCAAACCATACTGGGTCGAAATTATTTTTAATTGTTTCAGTTTTTAACATGACTTTATCACCGACATTATAATTTGATTTCACGAGCAATAAGCCACGAACTTTGAAGTTTATTTCTTTAGCTCGGAGCAATAATTTTCATAATTATAAACTGGTTCCGGAGGTTTTTTGAATGATGATGGTAGTGTTGGCCTAAAACCGAAAACTATTTCGAAAGGGATGAAGCCTGTGGACGAATATGGGGTTGAATTATACGTGAACATGACATATGGGATCCATTGATCCCAGTTGAGAGGATCTTTTGTTGGGGAAATTGCGTAGATATTCGACTTAGGTGTGAATGCTCCAATGCTCCGTTCGACTGTGGCTGGTAGGCCGATGTGTTGAAACATTTGACTCATGAAATTTGAGCCCTGATCTATTTTGATTGTTTTCGGTATTCCATATTTACATAGGAAGTTTTCTGAAATTGATCTGGCTATAATAGAGGTTTCTTGAGACCGAATTGGTAATGCAAACGAAAATTTGATTAAGTCGTCCTGCAGCGCAAAAATATATTTATTGCCTTGGTACGATCCTACTAACGGTTCAACTACGTCAAGAAATGCTCTTTCAAAGGGAAATTTTGCTGTAGTGGTTATCTTCATTGGAACTTTATTTGATTTACTAATTTTGTTAGTTTGGCATAACGTACATTTGCTTATAAATTTCCGAACTTTAGAAAGTAATTTTCGAAATTAATAGTACGATTTTATTCGCTTAATAGTACGAGACCCGCCTTGATGCCCGCCAAGTGGAGTACAATGAAATTCTTTAATCACACGTTCGATATCCGCTTCCGAATTCAGCTGATAATTTTTTGCTTAGGATCCATAGTCAGGTTATTTGATGTTAAAGTAACATTGCCGTTTTCCAAAACATACGTCAAAGTGGTTGGTACTGGATCAAGCTTTGAGTTATTATTAAATGATTCATCGTAGTTAGTCTAGATCTGGTGGTCTAGTTTTGACTGAGATCTGGTAACTGCATGAATTTCCTTTACATTATGTGATTGAACAATCCTACTCAAAGAATCTGCGTTTTGGTTACTTTTACCAGGTTTATATATATCGTCATATTCGTATTCATCTAGATCGATTTGCCACCTTAACAATCGTGAGGAAGGTTTTGGGTGTTTGACTAACCATACTAGAGGACGATGATCAGTAATTATTCGGAATTTATGTCTATATAGGTATGGATGAAATCTTTTGACCCCCATATGGCTAATAATTCCTTTTCTATTGTTGGGTAATTTCTTTCAGCATAATTTAGGGACCGGCTCGCGTATGCGATAGGCAGATCGTCTGTTTTGGTATTCTGTGATAAAATAGCCCCAATTGCATAATCACTGGCATCAGCAGTCACGTTAAAAGGCTGCGAAAAATCCGGATAAATAAGTATTGGTGGAGAAATTAATTTTTGTTTTAGCTTATTGAATGCATCGTCACATTTAGCGTCCCACTTGAAGTTTGAATTTTTGTTTAGAAGGTAGGTAAGTGGTTCAGATATCTGAAAATATTATAATCCGAAATGGGATAGACAAACAGGAATGGTGTCATTTTTGAATTGGCAACGAAAACACCAGAATTGATTTCTTCGGATATAATCTTTGTCAAAATTAGTAGAGTTTACGATTTGTATTATTTGTTCTACACGTTCGGGTAAAATTATCTTATCGCAACGAATGGTTTAAACTTTTAAAGGCAAACTACAAATTGGAAATGCTACTGTCTCGGAAATTGGAATTTTAATTTCGAGTGTTTTCTTGGAAAAATCTATGTTTCACTGATACCTTTCTAAAAAATCGTTCCCAATTATACCAGCACATGGAATTGGAAAATTATTTGGTATAATCTGGAATTCATGCGAAACGGAAATATTGCTTGGAAGAAAAATTTGTGATTTAGATAACGCTAAAGTTTCGATACTTTCTGGATTGATACCACGAATTTTGGTATCGATTAAAAATAAGCTTCAAGCCAAAGGCATTGAAATTAGGAATTTGGTATGCTATTTCTTTCAATGGTTTTTAGAATGTATCATTTAAATTTGGAAAAAATGAATTTTCAGTTAACTTTTCTATTGATTACGTTTTTATTAAATTTGGATGCAGCTTTACATTTCTTCCTCTCGAACCACTGCATCCCTTGAATTTAGTTCGAGGAGCTTCGAGTTTTCTGGAATTGTTTGCTTCGATTGATTTGCATTAACATCTTAACGTTTTCGCTCGTTATACATGCGTTTCTTACAATCCTTTATATAGTGACCTATGTTTTTGCATTAATTTGCATATCACACCAACCGGCCGTACAGCTAAAGAATACTTTTGTGGAATAGAACGGTTATATGCGTTAAAATAGGTACCTGCCTGATTAATTTTATCGGTTCTCGAAGACCTTCTTGGAAGGATTTAAGAGCTGTGGTAGAATTGAAATTTCTAGCGATTTTCGCAGAACACTCACCTTCTTGCAAAATACATGTGTCATTTAAATCCGAAAGTAGGTGTTCAACTCTGTTTGCAAAAGCCTTTACATTTTCGTTATGATCCTGCCGAATTTGCACAAGCTCGACTTGCAGTTTCTCAATAGGACGACGATTGGAAAATTGTTTTCCAAGTTCTGTCTTTAAAGATTGCCATGTGTCAAAGCCTTAGATGGATTGATGTACGCCACATTTTATTTTCTACAAATTATTTTTCGCCAAATTTTTAGCATACATCGGCTTATCGAAAGACGTGTGTTTTCTTTGCTTTTTTGTTCAATGACCAAGAAAGATATACAATGCTATGTGAATTTAGGGGATGTTTCTTTAGTGTATAAAAGTTTTAAACTACGTCGGAAGTATGGAAATTGTAAAGAATTTTCTTTAGAAATCAAAAAGCTCAAAGCTCTAGTATTTTTACCGCTAAACTGTATTCCAAAAAACATATTTGTAAAATGCAAAATTTCATTCATATTTCTGGTTCATGCACCCGGCGTTAAGGGTGCTCCAACAGAACAACTTCCTTATAGTAACAATGATTTTTGATAATACTTTAAAAAATCGACTTCGGACAACTGTTTCGTTAGTTACAACTCTTATCAAGATAATAGTGGTCAAAAATGAAACGACGAAGGAGTTATCTGAAAATAATCTTCTAAAGTATTATTAAAAATCATTGTTACTACAAGGAAAACTGTTTTTCAAGTAAACACAAATAAACGAAATGAATATGCACCATTATACCATATGTAGCATTATTTTATTAACAATCCCAATCATCCGATTCTATTAGGCCCTAAAATCCCAATTAATTATATTAAGCCATCACAAATTTATGACAACTTCATTATCACTATCACCCGCACATCTGATTCCGCCATTCCGCCTCTCCTATATACTATATAAATAAAATATTTATTGTTGTTGTTAACTCATTATTATTCATTTTACTTAGACATTTTCATCTCTCGGAAAATTCAGAATTTTCTATTTGTTTTAAGTTTTTCCTTCGTATTTCTAGTTTTGAACTTCTTTTTAGAATATGTACTCGTATATAACAAACACACGGTAAATCATTATTTTCCAAATGAAAAAACAGAAGGATTAGTTAAAAAGTCTGTTGTTGATATTATATATTTGCTATATACATATAAAAGATAATAGAGATAGGAAGAAAAACGAAAAAGAAGAGACGGAAATTGAAGTAAAGTAAAAAATTCGTTGATTTGATAACAAAACGAAAAGTTAAAATCAAAGTGAAATGTGCTTGAGTTAACGATTTATTTTTATAGTATGTATATGGTATCAGTATATAACCTTTTATGTGTATATACGTTTGGTTATATATTTCCTGCGTTTGAATGATAATGAATCCGGGTATGTAAAATTGGTGGTACACACGCAAACAAACATATTTGTAATGCATAATACATTTTTATGGGAATCTAGATAAAATATATTTGGGTAATAATTTACGCCATTTTTATGGTTGTATAAAAAATAAATTTCGATTCCAATGGATAATATAATTTTAAATTTTAATCAATTCGCACAAGAATCTAACATGTTTGGCCAACAAAAATATGTATATATATATTATAAGGTGTCTAAGTACGGGTACCTGGTCTGTGTAACAGATAAAAATAAAAATTTTGGACATTAAAATAAAAAATTTATTTTCATTTCGAATTTTATTGTTTTGTTTGCCGATTTTTATTTTTTTATTTTTTTTTCGTCTTAAATTCAATTTTCGTATATTTTTATCACCCAAGAAAATCCATCCATTTATATACTTAGGTACAAAGTACATATAACGTATGAGGAAAAAATTTAGTCACGCATTTTCCTAACATTTTCTTTAATATTTAATGTAAAATATTCAAAAAAAAAAAAAAAGAAAACTGGGTAATTTTTTTTATTTATATTTACGTGACACCCTTTTTTCATCTTAAGTTAAACAAACAATAGAAATATATAATCATACCGAGCTACATTTGTTGTTATATATTGTTTGTTTATTTTATTCCTGTATGTTGTATATAAAGGGGGTTGGAAAACCATTGCAGTACATTGCCAAGCTGGTTTTCCCATCAGAGACAGTTAAATACAAATAAATTGCTTGAATTCATTAGAAAATTTTTGTAAATGGAACTAGAACCTAATAACATTAATTTTGTCCAAAGAAACATTTTTTTATGGCTGAATAGTTAATATAATCGTTATACTCTAGCTAAACTATAGAGGAGTTAATTAAAAATGGATTAGAGGTGGACAGTTTGGTAAAACGACAATATTTTTATAAAATTTATACAATTGAGGAAGCAAATACAAATTATCATAAACTATAGATGTAATATGATAATTTTTGTATCTTGACAGTGCCATCCAATAAATACTTCCAATGAAACGTTTCCACCCCTAAAGTAGCATATTTTATTTGTATGCTCAATTAAATGGATAAGGGGTGGACATATTACATTACAGTTACTTTATTGTTACAAATTACTTTAAAATACCTGCAACTGATTACCAAACAACAAACATTAATTAGTAAATAAATTCTTCGAGTGATTAAATTTTAAAAATTTTATAGACCAAAACTAAATACGAAATTATTTAACTTTATATCTCTGATATTTTGGTCAAACTAATTTGCCACAAACATTCCCACATACGCTCGTATATAAATATGTATTCCTGAATACGTAAATAGCATATATAGGTACGGGGGAGGAAAACAAATATTTTTGTTGACCAAAAATCTACTTGCCATAATAACCATTTTGCCTTTATCTTGCAACAAATTTTTATTATTTTGTCTGTACTTAATACCATACACTCTCGAATATAGGATGGAAGAGATATTTTTTTGTGTACAAAAAAAACCCCCTAGACCATACAAAATTAGACCAAACCACCCACAAGAAACATATAAACTACATATTATGTAATTAGAAATTATCATCTGTTGAATTTTTTTCAAAAGCTAGAAACACTGGTATATATACTCGTACAAGTTTATTGATTATTGTTGTTTAAACTTTTTAGTTAGTTACTTTAAAATTTTACAAAAACAATGTTTTTGTGTTTTTCGTTTTTTTGAACTTTTAGAATTAGATTTTAAATTGAAATAGAAGTGGCATAAAAAAGCACAAAATTTAAATTCTACGAAAGTAATAACATTTAAGTGTTTTTTTGTGCAGTGTGTTACTAAAACAAAATAATTGAAATTGAATTACATACAAAAAACTTTGAATTTTTATTTTTGTTCGCCAAAAGTAGATTAAAACCCATAAAAACCATTGGATAATTTAAATAAATAGATAAAAAGAATAAAAAGTTTGGTGTAATAAAAAAAAAAATAAAACAAAAATTGGAAATCATCTAAGTTGGAGTGGTTTGCAATTCATTTGTGTGTACACCCGACTAAAAACTCAATCAGGTATACTCATTTAATGTCCACTGCTACAGAAATATTCGATTTAGGTGGTTAGACATGTTTCCTGCCCCTAGCAGAATTACTGGTGGGCACAAATTTGAACTAAAAATAGAGTTGAGGGAGCTTTCAGCTTCTTTTCGTGCAAATTACAACAAGAACACTAAACATTGCTAATAATAACCATTTCCCGTTAAAGCATCGTCATTTGTCCAATTTCGTTTCTATTTAAAATTGATCTTTAAAAAAAGTTCCAGTTCAAATGAATCAAGACTTTTAACAATTTGATGCTGAAAACTCCATCTTTCAGAATTGCCACCGAACGATTTAGCACAGAATTTATTTATTTCATACAAAAAAAAATATTACAACACAATTTTACTTTTTATTTTGCACTAAAACACTTTTTAAATCACTTTTTAATTCCTTTTTAATCTTCATACTCCAATTCGATTTCGTTCGCCTTTTTATATACACAAACCAATCTTCTAGAAAGTTCATGATTTTTCCAGTAAGAATAGTGTAGAAACATTTAGAACAATTTTATCATGGAAAATTCCATTTAGTACAGTAAAACATTGAGGTATTAATTTAACTTGTTCTATTACAATCTAGGTGTCACCATCACAATATACTATTGTTACGTTTTTGCCTTGTTAATCATGGTTTGTATCACTGAATTGTGAATAATACAAAATCAAATAAATTTATCGCCAACGAATTTATTTATTTAGCACAAGAATTATTACAACACAATTTCAATACAATTTATTAATAAAAATTCACAAAATCACTTTATATAAATTATTTACAAATTTTCTGATCACTTTTACTTTTGGTTTCCACTAAAACACTTTTTAAATCACTTTTCAATTCCTTTTTAATCTTCACACTGTCGCTTACCAAATACTACTATTCCAATTCGACTTCATTCCCCTTTTTATATACACAAACCAAACTTCTAGAAAGCTCATGATTTTTCCAGTTAGAATAGCGTAGAAACATTTAGAAAAATTGTATCATGGAAAATTCCATTTTAGTACAGTTAAACATTGAGCTATTAATTTAACTTATTCTATTACACACTAGGTGTCACCGTCACACTATATTCGAAGTTTTGTTGTTCGGGCTGTAAATGAATAAATTTTCAGGCGATCCAACTATCATGCTACATATTATTGGACTTATCGCACACGATTCCTTCAAGTTAACGCTACAATATCGAAAGGTTTGGATTTTGCAACAAAACGACCAGTGAGCCAATCTTCAGTTTAAATCAGTACAACGGCTTTCCTACCATATTCAACGAATTCAAAAAATCTTGTTTTTACCGGTCATAGTGTCGATTGAAATGTAAATTTTTTGTTTGCCTGGAATCAGGTTTAGCATGGTCTTGTTGATGTTGTTTACGATTTCGTTCATCCTGAGCTTAACTATTCTGAATCGGTGTAGTTTTTGACGATGTCCGCGGGTATATTTTGCTAATGAGTTGTTCGGGTATTTTAACGATGTTGCCGAACACATTATTCAATACGATTTGGCTGGAATTTTCATCTACTGGGTAGGTACCTTATCCTATTTGCAGGGGATTTGCGCTCTCATATTTGTTGTTAATTATATTTTTGGCCAGTTCAAGCATGCATTTATTTCATCGGCTGATGGCAGGTACTGTTTGACGAAAATCGCCAGATAAAATTAGCAAGATACCTCCCATTGGGCCACAGGGTGCATCCAGAAATATTACGACACCTTGTTGTTTTTCCACGTAGTCCATTATTACGCCATAGGCCTGTTTTGGACTCTGAATTAGTAAGGGTTTATTATTTTGGATGTACATAACAGCGCAACTAATCAACATTGCAACTTTTTCCCGTTAATAGCTCACTATTTGTATTAGCGTTTGGTTGGTCATCGCTAAATATGTATCCAGCAATATCAGACAGAGCTTTGTTGAAAATTTCGTTGTGATTTTCAAATTCGGGTTTTGTCTTTGTAGTTCAGCCAAAACATCATCGCTCATACTTTCCCGATATTTTAGCCATAGTTGATTAGGATTTGATGGATTACATGTTGTTAGTATATTCGCAAATAGTTCCCGTATTTGATCTGTTGTTATGATTTGCACTGCTTCTCTCATAGAATATTTCCAGTGGTGTTCATTCTCAAACAGGCCAAATCGCTAACATAATTTTTGATATGTTTCACAAATGTAGCCATCGAGTAAACGCGTTGAATGCATTGCCCGACATGTCCTTGCCCTGGCGATCCTCATTTTCGTCGAATGAATTTTTCCTCAACCCATCACATGTGTCGTCGCTTGGCACTACCGGGTAGAGTAAAGCACTGGCAAATGGGTCGTCTTCTTATAGCTCGAAGAAGGCAGTCAAAGTTGTTCATGCCGGTGGTTCCGTCACAACTCCTTCGGTCGTTTCTCTGGTGAAATGCACATGGACAATAGCCAAATCTCGATCGTGTATCGTGGAACTTCAAATTCGCCAAATCGCTTGGTTGCTGTTAACGTAATGACCTCGGTGAACATAAAATCACACGAAATCGGTGAGCATAAAATTGGCATCATTTTTACTTTCTTATTGGTTTCGATACCTGTACTTGGATTGATTTATTGGATGTTGCAGTGGTAAAAGTTCATGCCTTGCCAAAATATTATTAGAATAATGATGTGACGCTGGCTATATTCGTTGTCGACTATTACCCGACTATTACTTAATGTTCATTAAACATTCGTTCTTTCTCACCGGCTGATGAGACCATTTGTCCGAGACCATTCGTTTGTTCTAGAGAAATATTGAACACGTTGATGGGTTGGTTATAGTTATGGAATACTAGTTACAACTCTCTAAAGATTTCTCGTCATATTTCCTGAATGTTAAATATATTTAAAGGAATTTTGGCGTTTCTTTTGCTGTCTTCGTCGAAAGTGTCTTCGTCGCGTATCGATATAGGCCTGAACTATGTCATTTCAAAGCTGGCATTGCAATGGGCTATATATTGTAGGAAATGTTTTTATTCTAGTGTCAATCATAAATGCCTGGAGTTGGATGTAGATTTCTACGTGTTTCAAATCGTCGAAAGATAATTAATCCTTTCTCTGTTTCGTTCGTTTTGTAATTTCTGTTGTTCGTCGGATTCTCTTTTTCGAATTGAACATTATGTTGCTTTCCATTCGACTTTCTCTTGTTTGTTGCATTCCTTGTCGAATTATAATAAATCGTGTTTCCCTTTCTTTTTCTGGTTTGTTTCCCGGCCGTCTTATCTCTTAGCGATTTTGCTTCATAATTTACGTTTTAAGTTCATCGCTGAAATATTTGCTTCAGATTTTTACTTTTGACTTCTACTATTTGTTCTCTTCAATACATTCTTGTTTGTAACTAAAATAATACTGTTTCAGTGTGCCGAACTACGTTTTATATACATTAAAAGACCCAAATTTCTGAATCATTTTAGAACATTCTGATGCACTCGGTTTCCGATTTCCGAATATTTCAGAGTATTCAAATGCACTTCACTCCCGTTTCTGGAACATTGTAATACTTTCTATAACGGTTCCTAATTTTATAGAAATTTGTTGAAAATTCTAGAGCATCCTAAAACTTTATAGAAAATTGTTAAATACCTAGTATTTTCTAGAAAATTTTAAAAAATTCTGAAACATTTCAGAAAGTTTGATATTATAAGTTCTACTAAGCTGAAAACTTCTGGAACATTCCGAACCATTTTAAAAGATCTCGGAACATTCTAGTACATCTGAAACTTTCCAGAAAAATCTGGAACCTTTTAGAACATTTTAAATTATTCCGAAATTTTTTAGAAAACCTTAGAAAATTCTGGAACGTTCTGGAACATTCTATAAAATTTTGGAAATTCACAAACTGAAAATTCACTTCTAGAAAATTAAAGAAAATTCTTAAAAATTCTAGAACATTCCGAAATATTCTAAAATTCCTGTAACATTAAAATACACCTAGAACTTTCTAGAAAATCGAGGAATATTCCCAAATTTCCTCGAAAATTCAGAAAAATTTTAGAGCATTCCGAAATATTTTAGAAACTCGTAGGAAATTGTAGAAAATTTTGGAAAGTCCTGAAAGTTCTGAAACTTTTTAGAAAATTCTGAAATACCTGAAATTTTCTAGAAAATTCGAGAAAATTCTGAAAAATCTAGAAAAATTTTCAACATTCTTCAAAATTCTGGAACATTTCAAACCATTCTACAAAATCGTTTAAAATTCCAGTACACCTGTAGTTTTCTAGAAAATCCTAGAACATTTTAAACTATTTTTTCTTACTTATACATCTTCCGCCTCTTTCGCACATTTTTTCCCTCGCTCGCTTATCTTTGACTCCCACCCACCAGCACATTCCACCAATAAGTTGGTTAATCGGTTTTGGAACATTCTGAAGAATCTTGGTCTTATAAGAAAATGATGTGTTAGAGATTTTCATTAACCACTCCCACCAACGCGGAGCCAGCACTACCAAACTTTCCGAGAGCCAACCATAACAATTATTAAATATAATTAGTAACAAAAATTTTTATTAATAATTTTTGACAACTATTACTGTAAGGACGAAAGAGTCTATCCTAAATCGATCTTAAATTATTTTATGAAAGAATTGTTAATATAAGGAAAAGTTGTTTTCAATAAAAAGTTGCTAAGCTGTTTTTGAAACTACGGAAGATTTAGAGAAGTTTTGTGATAAACTTAATTTGAGATGCGACAGGTGAAAAAAAAATCCTTTTTTGGTGTAGAAATACTTGTTCGAATCTTATAGTGAAACCGTAAGTTATTTACTTAAAACCACAAATCTCTGATGAGATTATTATTGGATTGTTGCCATAATGAATTTAACCTATGGAAAGTACGATTACACATTTTGGTTACCATAGAACGTTTTAAATTCAACCAAACCAAAAAAAAAAAAAATACTATGAATATACGACTAAATAAATTTCTTTTCTTTTAATACAGCTTGTTGAACAAGAACCGGTACTACCAGCGGCTAGCCGGTGAACTTCGTTTTTACTTCCCGTTTACTGGGAACATAAAAAAAGTCCTGTATGAGGAACTAAAATTCGTAATGGTCTAAAAATTTTCAAATTTTAAATACGTGTACAAATTCTGAAATTTCAAAAGCATCAGTCTCAATTTTTTTTAAAATTCTGTTAGAATTTAAAAAAAAAATTTCCCGAAATTCTGAAAATTTTAGCAGAATTCTATTTCTAAGTTTAATTCTATTTTTTTAATATATTGTGGAAACTGAATTTTTCGAATTTTCAGAATTTGTAATAACTATTTAAATTATGAAAGTTTTTGGACCAATTTCAATTTTAGCATTTTATGATCATTTATTTTCCATAGCATATACTCGTAATAACCAAACAAACACTATGAGAAATACAGCTTTTCGAAAATTAACTGGTATTTTCGGATTTGCTGGTTAACTTCGGGTTTGGTGGATAACTTTGGGCTTATTGGCAAACAAATCAAGGAACTATAAATTTCATATATTTAAATATTCTACAGGTTGAATTTGTGGCATTTTAAAAATTCTCTTGGGACTATAAAAATTAAATTGTCCGAAAATTCTTCAATCTTATTTATGGTTGCTATAGAAAATAAATCTTTGAGATTTGTGCAAGTTCTTGGCGTTGGTTGAATTTCGAAATGTTAAAAGATAACAGAAAATTAAGGATTCCCATGTTTTGAATTTTAATCATCCTAAAGCTTGGAAAAATTCTGAAATTCATATTAGTCTAAAAATTAAAATTGTTAAAATTTTAAAAATTCTCTTAGAATTAAAAAGTAATTTTTCCAAAAATTCTGAAAATCTAACACAATTTTCTGCAAAATGGTATTTTTTCGAAAATCCGAAGTTTTAGTATTTTCAGAAATTTGGAAATTTTACACGTTTATTATTTTCAAAATTTTTACAACCTTTACAACGTTCAAGCCATGGATTTGAAACGGATATTTATTTTCTATAGAATACATTTAAATTTTCAGAATTTCTGTAACGACTTGAAATTTGAAAATTTTTAAACCTTTACGGATTTCAGAATTTTTTCTTCTATTTTTATTCTTTATACATTTTAAAATGTAGCCAAAGATTATTTTTTTTATAAGTTTGAGGAAATTATTTTCTATATACTCGTAAAAGAATTTGTTAAATCTAATTTCCAGAATTTGTTTGCCGTTATTTGAAACTTTAAAGTTTTTAGACCAATAAGAAGTTCAGAATTTTTCCAACCTTTCAACAGTTTAAAATTAAAAGCTTGGAATTCCTGAAACAAATGTTTTAATCTTTCCACATTTCAAAATTTAACAAACGCTTATATTTTTGACAGATTTTAGATTTCTTTTCTCTATACCACATATAAATCTTCAGAAGGTTCGGAAAAATTTAAATGTTTTAATTCTTAGAGAATTGTTAAAATTTTGAGTATCTGTATTTTTTGAATTTTCATAATTTTTTTAACTACTTGAAATTTAAAGATTTTTAGACCATTATGAATTTGTGATTTTTTTCAATCGTTAGAACAATTAAAATAAACATGAAATTTGTAAAACTTATGTACGTAATCTTTAGACATTTCAAAATTTAACCAACGCTATAATTGTTCATATGTATAGACATTTATTTTCTAAACAATGTCTAAATTTTCAGAATTTTAAGATTTAGAAAGAATCAGAATTTTTAGAAAAATTTTATTTATTCAAAGGAAATTTTTAAAATTTTTTAAATTTTATTTTTTTTTTTTAATTTTCGGAATTTGTGTGACATTATTTTAAATCCAAAAATTTTTATACATTTACGTTCTATATCATATTTAAATTTTTGGATAATTAATTTTTGTTTTTTTAATTCTAAGAGAATTTTTAAAATTGTGTTATCAGGGGCGTTGTAGTGAAAACCGGTACCGGGTTTCCAAAAATCGTTATTATTAACACCGTTTTCGCGATAAATTTCAACCAAATATTATTTAATGATAAAAATTAATTTGCAAATATTTATTAGAATAATTTAGTACTGTAAAATATTAACGAACGTCATTTAGGAAAAATCTATCCGAATAATTTATGAATCTGTTGGAAAATAAAAATTAGATACCAATTAAACTAAATTTGTTTAGTCAATTAGGCACGCAGGACACCTGAAGATAATTAATGATTTCGGGCTATAGACCATGTTAAGAACCATTTTGGTAGAAATTTATTTGTTATTTACTCATAGCACTAATACTTGCTCAATATTTTTACCGACCGAATTTCATGATACGTTTCATGATTCCATCCCGGAACTTTATGAATTTTTAGAATTTGAAATTTTAAACAATTGAATTCCAAAATTTTGGCAACTTTTCAAATGTACGAAAGATGCAGATTCTTTACTAAGTCATCGACTCGTAGAGTTTTCTTGTTTAATAGAAAATAAATGTCTGTATTCTATGAAAAATCTAAACGTTCGTTATATTTTGATATTAAGAAGGGAAGTTTCAGGAATTTCATGTTTTTAATTTTGAAATGTTCTAAAGGTTGAAAAATTCAGAAATTCATTATGGTCTAAAAAATTTCGAATAATCATACAAATTTTCAAACTTCGGATAATACAGTCCCTCAATTTTACTCTAACATTTCTGCCGAAAGATAACCCACTTTGCCTAAAAATTCGTAATAACGAGAAATTTATTGGTGTAACTTATACATTCACAGGGATAAACATTTTAAGGACAACATTCATAGTCGTAGGAAATTAAGGATTTAAAAAATTTTAAATTTGTAATATTCATTTTACTTTTTGAAAGGAAATTATTATTGTTAATTTAATTTGTACCTAGAGGTAGATATTTATGCACTAAAAAAACGTTAACATTTTTCAAGTGACTTAATGCAAGCTGAAGGTACAACCCACCTTAAAAACAAATGACGCCTAATTTTCTTTTTTTTAGTTCAAGCTTCTTTAGGCCCATAAGAACCCGTTTGCCACGAGTCATCAAGTCGAAAAAAAAAATTAAAAATTAATCCGAATAATAAATTTATTTTCGCATAACAAATCAAACATCCTTTTTGACACATCATTACCATAATAAAGCAATAACAAAAACAAAAAAATTCTACCGTAAGTAACAACAAACACACAATAATCTTTTTGATGTTTAAGGATACACAAGCCTACATACAAACACTAATCTAATATTACGTTTTTTTTAAATACAATTAGACACAGATCCATACGACTAAACATATTTTTGTTTCCATCATAAATTTATGTTTATTTAATGAATCAAGCAAAAAATAAAAATAAAAATTTGCATAATTTGCAATACGAGAAGCATATCCTTACAAAAAATAAAAATTTATGTTTTAAATAAATTATTATTAATTTAACATAAAATAATACAAAGACTAAATGTGCTAAAAAAATGTTATTCTTAAATAATAAAATAAATATTTATTTATTATGGTTGTTTTAAGAGTCCCAAATATTTTTTTTTTTTGAAATGTAAAAGTTTGTTAAAATTCAAATTCAAAACAAGAATTTGGTATATTTACTTTTGGTTGGTTGCCAGAATTTTTTCGTTTTTTTTGTTTGTTTCAAATTAATTAATTTATAATTATAAGGTTCTTGTTACAAAAACTTTAAGGAAAGGGTCTAATCAAATTCCAATTAAATAATGTCATTACTAGTATAATCTCCCAAATTTTCCCTCTTCCTTATTTCTATACAAAAAATTATTGGAGTTCATCCAAATTCCATTTATTTTATTTCGATATGACAAAAATCATCGTTCATTGATCAATTTGCATAATAATATGAAGCGCAACGCAGCATCCAGTACCAGAACAAATCTACGTACTGTGTGTCGTAAAAATAAAAAAATAAAAAGAAATGAGCATCACAGTAATAACAACAAAAAAATGGTTCAAATTTTATATATTTTACGATAGGCTCAATTTATTTTGCTATAATACATAAAAATTGATTGTTCCTAGAGGAAGATGAGATGAAAATGAAAAAGGATATATGATTGAAAGAAAATAATAAAACATGAATGAATTTAATACGTCAATACAGAGGAGTCTATGTACCATATATCTAGGTATATATAGGTACCTAAGAAATTTGTAATTTCCGTATATTCCGTCTTATTTTTGAATCTCTAACAACATATCTTATATAATGTGATGTGCTTTTCTTAACTTTGTATACCCTATATACACTCGAATATAGGTAAAGGGAAGTAATAAGTTCGTTCTCCTTGCTGTACCATTTAGATATGTATTATGATTATTATAAATACGTAAGTAGAGGAAAGGATTTTCTTTTCGTACAGCGCAAAAAAAAAAAAAATCCACTTTGAATAAAATATAAGATGAACAATGGTACATACGAGAATGGAAGCAAAAAAGGATTATCATAATAGAGAAATCGAATCGTGTGTATTTAAAAAAAAGATGGAGTAGATTAGTTTTCTTCTTATTATATGGAGATCTAATATATCGTGCACTGCAAATGAATTAATTTATTATCTCATTGACATTAATAGTAATCTTCGTTCGGATAATAACAGTTTTCTAAACTATAACAATAAAATTATTATTTAATTTTAATTTTATATTTGAAAATACGATTTTACTCCATTTCCATTGTGTACCGTAGTATTATTATGTTTATAGAATACATTATAGTCATCGGAAATCGTTAGCAACAGTTAGATGAACTAAAAAACGTGATTATATCGATAATGGGTTTCTATTGTATGAAGTGGTTTGTGTAATTGCCGTTTTAATACAAAAACTGGGTAGTAGAAAAAAGATAACCAATCACAATATTTTTAATCTCTCTTATACCTGTTTGCCAATTAAAATTATTGCACAAAGCCTAATCAATTTAAAAACATTACATTGTTAAATAATTAGTTTATTTTACTTTTCCCACTATAACGAAGTTATAATGGGTAAGTATCGTAATAGCGACAAAATTGTGTTCCAAATTTTCAGATTTCTCGACGAATTAGGTTACCTCTAAAATGAAATCCCGGTTTTGTGGAATGAAACTTCTAATTCGAATTTGACCGTGCAATAAAAACTATTAGTGCCGAATTTTTTTAGAAATTTTGAATTAAAATAAAAAATGGAAAAAATTAATAATTTTGTAAATTAATCGTTGGAATTTTTAATAGTTAACAGTATTCAATTTTAATTCGAGTTATAATTAAAAAAATTTGAAAATTTTGAAAAATTTGTAAAATTAGACATTTTAGTAAAACGGGAATTAGGTAACTAATTTTGAGAAATGCAAAAGAAAAATGAAAAACTAGATTTAAAAATCTAAATTTTAATCCCTCACACGACTCCTTAAAGTGAAACTAATTTGGGGGGAGGGGGGGGAATATCGGGTACCAGTTTAATTCGTTAATGATGGGCAGTAGCCACCGGTCAGCTTCTAAATACAATAATTTAAGTAATTGGGACTTTTATTTTGCATCTCCAGTTTTAAATAAGTCAGACACAATATACTAAACCGTTTAGTAAATTGTGTGGTCTCACACATATTACTAATCGTGCTTGGTTACATTTTGCACTATCTATCGCCATCAATAAACTTCTGCGAAAAAATGATAGAATTATTTGGAAAAAAGTATTAGAATCAATTTAAATTTTTTCAAGATTTGGAAATTATACTGTGCTGAAAGAACGAAATTTAGAATTTATTTAGAAGTTGTGAATTTAAAATTAAAAATGACAGGAATTCAAATTTAAAAATGAAGAATTTTGGAATTTAATCGTATAACAACGTTTAATTTTGAATATTTATGAATTTTGAAAATTTTTAGTAAGCGATTAAAAGTTAATTCAAATTAAAGTTAAAAATTTTGAAATTTAGAAAATTTTAAAAATTGAGCACTTTAGTAAAATCAAGAACTTAAGAGAAGTTTGTCTGTTTATCAATATCAATATGATTTTTTTTGGCTTTTTTTAGACAGAATATATAAATAATAATGGCTAGGCCAATTAAATTATAACGAGGCCAATTATTTGTAATATATCTACCAAAATAAGTAGAAATATCAATCTCCAGTTATTTTTAATTTTTAATTTTTTATTAAGGATTGATTGATATTTCTACTTTTTTTGGTAGATACATATATTATAAATAATTGGCCTGTTTGTTTTTTCTGATTAACCAATCGAAAAATTTTGTGAATGTCATTATTATTAATTGTATTTTGTCTATAAAAACCGAAAAAAAATCATCTGCTTTGGGAAAATCAAAAGATCTTCTTTGCTGAAAAAAAAAAAAAAAAAAAATATGAACAGACAGAACTTCACCTCTTAGAAAAAAGCAAATATAGGATATTCGGCAGAAGACGAAACCTCTTATTACATAAACCAATTTGGGCATTTTCTCAAAGGACCGACGCTAAGATTTTGGTGAATATTACAGATGTTTTTTTTTTTTTTTCGTTGGATAATGTAAAATGTTGAAGGAGTACTAACATTGCCAGATATGACGTCGCTGAAAGTGCCGTAACATAAATATAATGGATACATATAAAACAGCCTTCCTAAATTGTTAATTATTAATTTTACTAAATAAATTTTAGTTTGTAAAGTTTGCCAATTTAGTTTTAAGCCGCAGTTCTATTGAAAACTTTAAAATTAAATTTAACAATTAAATTTTTTGTTTGTTTAATAAAATTTCAAGTAAATTCAAAAAATTTTAAAATGTCGATCCCTTTAAAAATTATTAATCGAAATTGACAGTTCGTTAACATTAACCGAATAAAAATCGAATATTTATAACATCTAGGATTGATCTAATTGAAAATTTCGGTGAGCATGGTATTTCTAAATATAAAAATTCAGAAACTTACAAGCTGAACTTGTGAGTTAAAATTTAAATGTTTCCGACAATCTCAAAAGATTCCAAATTTCGGAAATTAGCGATTAAAATTTGTTTAAAATTTGGAAATTGCTTCCAAATGATAATTTAGAACAAGAAACATTTTTCCCAATATTACAAAGTTGTTATAATAAATAACAATAATTTTTTTTAAAATTTTTTAATTAAACTTCTGAAATTAAACTTTTGAGCATTTAAAAATTCGACGTTTGAAATAAAGAAATTTAGAATTTAATTAGATTTGGAATTTGAAAGAATTTGGCAATTTTGGATAGAATGTTTGATATTTATGAATTTTGAATAGACGATTAAAAGTTAATTCGAAATGAAAATTTTGAAAATTTAAATAATTTAAAAATTTGACACTTTAGGAAAACAAAAATTTAGGAAAAACGATAATTTTGATTTATGAAAATCTTGAATAAGAAAAATCTACCAGTTTTAGAAGTTTGATATCATAAAATTTAGGAAATTAGGAAATTTATTTACACATCAGATATTCAGAAAATGAAGAATAAAACTTTTAAAGATATTTAATTTCAAAATTTTAAAATAAATTGGATACAAAAATCAAATGAAAATTTTAATAATGTGAAAATTTCGTCAAGCTGATGTTTCGAAGAATAAAAGTTTAAAAATTTAGAAGATTTTAAGAAATTAGATTTGTTTTTTTCAATCCTACGAATTTGATCAAATTTTTGAAATTTGAGTAACACTTTATTTTAGTAAATGTAATGTTTCAAAAAAAAAAATTAAATTAACTTATGAAATTTAAATTTTTCAACATTTGAAAACGAACCCATTATTGAAAGTTCGAAATTTAGAATGTTAGAATTTATTTAAAAATGAAAATATTAAGAATTTCGAAAATTAAACTTTCGGAATTTTAATACTAAATGAATCAAATTTAATTCGAGTTAAAATTAAAAAAAATAAAACTTTAGAAAATTTAAAAATTTGACACTTTAGTAAAATGGAATTTGAAAAAACCAACGAATTTTGAAAATTTTAATATCATTAAATTTAGGAGGCTAAGAAATTTCTTTACAAATCGCAAATTGAGGGAACGAAGAATATTAAAATTTCTCTTTTTACAAATTTTAGTTTTGAAGACGTTTGGTTCTAAAATTTTTAAAACAAATTGCAAGCGCAGCAAAAATCAATTTAAAATTATAATATTTTGAAAAATACCGCACGCTTTGTGATTCTAGGTTTAAAACCTTAAAAATTTAAAGGCGGCCCTTGCGAGTTAAAAATTAATTATTTCCCGAATTTTAAAAGCTTCCAAATTTCGGAAATTGGCAATTGAAATATATTTAAAATTATGAAATTGCTTCAAGGGACTATTTAGAATTATAAGTATGTGTTTCCAATAGAACAAAGTTGTTCAAAATTGAACAACATTTTATTTTATTAAATGTAATATTTCATTTTTTTTTAATTAAAGAGCAGAAATTAAAATTTTTCTACATTTGAAAATAAGACAGTGTTGAAACATCGAAATAAAGAATTTTAGAATTTATTTAGAAATTGTGAATTGAAAATAAAAAATGGAAAAATTTAATAATTTTGAAAACTAATCTTTGTAATTTTTAATAGTTAACGATATTAAATTTTAATTCAAGTTAAAATTACAAATTTTGAAAATTTAGAACATTTGAAAATTGCACACTTCAATAAAATGGTAATTAATGGAATTTAAAAAATTGGTAAATTTTGGAAATTGTATATTACAAAATTTAGGAAATTAGGAAATTTTTTGAAAACTAAAAATCACAATTAACTACTAATTTTGAGAAATGCACAAGAAAAATGAAAAATTAGATGTAAAAATCTAAATTTTAATCCCTCACACGACTCCTTGAAGTGAAACTAATTTGGGGGAATATGGGGTAACAGTTTAATTCGTTAATGAGGAGCAGTAGCCACCGGTCAGTTTCAAAATACAATAATTTAAGTGATTGGGATTTTTCCAAAGTCAGACACAATAATATTTAAACCTTATAGTAAATTGTGTGGCCTCACACATATTAATAATCGTGCTTGGTTACATTTTGCACTATCGCCATCAATGAAATTCTGCGAATTTATAATGGAATTATTTAGGAAAAAGTATTAGCATCTTACTGACTCAAAATTCGCAGCCTAATTAAAATTTTTTCAAGAAGTTGTGAATTTAAAATTAAAAATAACTCGAATTCAAAATCCAAAATGAAGAATTCTGAAATATAATCTTAGGTATAACAACTTTTAATTTTTAATATTTATGAATTTTGAAAAATTTTAGTAAACGATTAAAAGTTAATTCGAATTAAAATTAAAAATTTTGAAAATTTAAAAAATTTTAAAAATTGAACACTTTAGGAAAATCAAGAAGTTAAGAGAAGGTTATCTGTTTATCAATATCAGTATGATTTTTTTCGTCTTTTTAAGACAGAATATATAAATAATAATGGCTAGGCCAATTAAATTATAAAAAGGCCAATTATTTTTAATATATCTACCAAAAAAAGTAGAAATATCAATCTCCAGTTATTTTTAATTTTAAATTTTTATTTTTATATGTCTACTTTTTTTTGGTAGATACATATATTATAAATAATTGGCTTTTTTCGTTTTTTCTGATTAACCAATCGAAAAATTTTATGAATGTCATTATTATTAATTGTATTTTGTCTATAAAAACCCGAAAATACTGCTTTGGGAAAATCAAAAAATCAAAAGATCTTCTTTGCTAAAAAAAAAAAAAAAAAAAAAATGATGAACAGACAGAACTTCACCTCTTAGAAAGAAGCAAACACAGGATATTCGACAGAAGACGAAACCTCTTATTACATAAACCAATCTGGGCATTTTCTCAAAGGACCGACGCTATGACAGATTTGGTTGAATATTACAACAACACAAACATACGTAACATAAATAGGGCTGGTTCCTAAATTGTTATTTATTAATTTTGCTAAATAAATTTTAGTTTGTAAAATTTCCCAAATTTAATTTTAAGCCTCATTTCTATTAAAAACTTTAAAATTAAATTTATCAATTAATTTTTTTTGTTTGTTTAATAAAATTTCGAGTATTTTCAAAAAATTTTAAAATATCGATCTATTTAAAAAATATTAATCAGAATTGTAAGTTCGTTTACATTAATCCAATACAAATTGAATATTAAACAACATCTAGGATTGATGTAATTGAAAATTTAGGTAAGCATGGTGTTTCTAAATATAAAAATTCAAAAACTTAGAAACTGAATTTTGCGAGTTAAAAATTAAAGGTTTTCGACAATCTTAAACGATCCAAAATTTCGGAAATTAGCGATTAAAATTGGTTTAAAATGAGGAACTAGCTTTCAAATGATAATTTAGAACAAGAAATATTTTTTTTTTAATATGACAAAGTTGTTCAAGATTTTTGAAATTTGAATATTCGTTAAATAACATTTAATTTTTAAAAATTTTTTTAAATAAACTTCCGAAATTAAAATTTTTGAGCATTTAAAAATTAGACGTTTGAAAGACTGAAATTTAGAATTTAATTAAAATTATAATTTGAAAGAAATTAAGAATTTTGGAAAGAATGTTCAATATTTTGAAAATTTAAATAATTTAAAAATTGGATACGTTAGAAAAACAAAAATTTAGAAAAAAACGGTAATTTTGATTTAATAAAATCTTGAATAAGTAAAACCTACTAATTTTAGAAATTTGATATCATAAAATTTAGGAAATTAGGAAATTTTTTTACACATCAGATATTTAGAAAATGAAGAAAATCAAAACTTCTGTTGTTAAGAATTTTAGTTTTAAAGATATTTAATTTCAAAATTTTTAAAACAAATTTGATTCAAAACTCAAATGAAAATTTTAATAATTTGAAAATTTCGTCAGGCTGATGTTTCGAAGAATTAAAGTTTAAAAATTTAGAAACTGAATTTGTGAGCTAAAAATTAAATATTTCCGGACATTTTAGAAGATTCCAAATTTTGAAAATTAGCGATTAAAATATGTTTAAAATTAAAAAAAATTCTTTGAATGCACTATTCAAAATTATATTTGATTTTTTCTCCTACAAATTTGATTAAATTTTTGAAATTGGATTTACACCTAATTTTATTAAATGTAATATTTCAAAACAAAAATTAAATTAACTTCTGAAATTAAAATTTTTCAACATTAATGTTGCAAGTACATATAAAGCTTTATTATTCTATTTTATTTAGTTATTCTATTTCTGAACAATTTTATTTAATATTTTATTTACACAAATTTTTAGTTCTTTAATTTATAATTTATTATTTTTTAACATTTTATAATTTAATTTATTTTACCACCATTTCTAATATGTCAACGTTTTGCCTGTAAAGTTTTACAGCACTAAATCCGAGACAAGACTCATGATAAAAGAAAGATAAAATTTTATTTTGCTTTGTGTTGGTTTGTATTTCTTCGTCGTGCTACGATTGGTCCAGCCAAGCACAAATGGGAAATCAATTCAATAAGCATTTGATGTGGGATGTGTGTCGCCAAATTTGTAGTGGTTATTTGGGCGAACCGCTACATCCGAAATGTATAATTTCAGAGTTTATTAAAAAATGAAAGTATTAAGAATTTTGAAAATTAAAATTTCGGAATTTGGATAGTAAACGTGTAAAATTTAATTCGAGTTGAAATTTAAAAAAAAAATAAAAATTTAGAAAATTTGAAAAAATCACTTTAGTAAAATCGAATTTTAAAAATTATCGAATTTTAAAAATTGGAAATCATTAAACGAAGAATATGAAGAATAAATAAATTTCTCTGGTTATTAATTTTGTTTTGGAAGCGCAGCAAAAATCAATTAAAATTTATAACAAATTGAAAATTCAGAAGCTTCCAAATTTCGAATTTTTTTTTGTTCAAATTCGACTAAATTGAATAACATTTAATTTTATTAAATGTATTATTTAAATTTTTTTTTTAATTAAACATCTGAAATTAATATTTTTCAACATTTGAAGACCGAAATAAAGAATTTTAGAATTTATTTAGAAATGGTGAATTTAAAATTAAAAATATAAAAAATTAATAATTTTGATAATTAGTCTTTTCTTTTTTAATAGTAAACGATTTATATTTGATTTAAGTTAAAATTAAATAATTTTGATAATTTAGAAAATCTAAAATTTGGACACTTCCGTAAAACAGTAATTTGAAAAATCTACGAAAAAGTTTTCGTTTTAAAGCGTTTAATTTTTAAATTTTTATAACAATTAGAAAATTTCGGGAGCCACGGTGTCATGAAGTATAAAAGTTTAAAAATTTAGAAGCTACGCTTTCCAGTTAAAAATTAAATGTTTCCCGAAATTTTACAGGATATATACCAAGTTTTAAAAATTATATTTAAAAATAGGATATTGTTGAAAGACCGAAATCTAGAATTTCAGAATTTATTTAGAAATTGTGTTAAAACTAAAAACTTTGAAAATTTGCAAATTTTGAAAATTCGATATCATAATATTTGAGAAATTAGGTAATTTCTTCACAAATCAGAAATTGAGAAAACGAGAAATATTAAATTTATGTTATTAAAAATTTTAGTTTTTAATACATTAATTTTCAAAATTTTTAAAACAAATTGAGAACGCAAAAAAGATTAATTCAAATTTGTAAAAATTTAGAATAATAAAAACCTAAAATTTGTAACATCTAGGATTGAAAATTTCGGTAGGCATGGTGTTATGAAGTATAAACATTTAAAAATTTAGAAGCTGAACTTACGAGCTACAAATTTAGTGTTTCCGGAAAGGATATAAAGAAGATTCGAAATTTCGGAAATTAGCGAATAAAAAATGCATCAAATAATAACTACTATCTGTATAAAATGTAAACCAATTGTCATCGAGAATAAGAATTTGAGCAAAATTTCAGCTCAATTGGACATTGCGAAATCGGATAAATATCGATTTGGTTGGTTTGATCAACCAACTACCCCAAAAAGGGTGGGTTGGTTTCTGATTAAAAGACAATTTTTTTGCCATCATCTTGGCGCATCCGCCATCTTGAATTTAGAATAATATTACGTATTGTGCTTGGAAAACCCTTTCATTTGATACCCATGTCATGAACGTTGTTAAAGAAATTTAGTCCGCCATTTTGAGACGTCAGCCATTTGCACGTAAAATTCTTTCATTTAATACCGATTGGGGTAGCCGTCATATTGGATTTACTATGATTTTACTCACCTTATCGTTTTCTACTCGTCAAGCCCTTTGATTCGATACCCATATGAAGGGGCTGTAAATAAAAAGGTAATCCGCCATCTTGGGGCGGCGGCCATTTAAACATATTACAATATTTAATATTCTATATTATATTGTAAACCAAAGGTGTGTGCAAAATTTCTGCTCAATTGGACATTAGAAAGTGGGATAAATATCGATTCGAACAAACCAACAAACAGGTGAAGTTGAAATAAGCGTGGTAAAATAGTTGGAATTTAAAAAAATTATAAATCTTGGAAATTAATCTTTGAAATTTTTAATATTTATAAGAATTATAGAATTTTTAGTTAACGGTTTAAAATTTAAATAATTCGAATAAAATTTAAAAATTTGTATAATTTCAAAATTGGCCAGTATGGGAAAACGAACATTATTAAAAAAACTAAGAATAATAAAATTTCATCAGACATTTAATTTTGTAAATTTTAAATCAAATTTTAAACGCAACAAAAACCAATTGAAAATTAGAACACTTGTGAATATCAGATATCTTTAGATTTAAAAATATTTTCTAAACTTATCGGTTCAGAAAAGTTAGAAATTTAAATTTTCAGAACCTCATTTAACATTAACATGTTGAATGTTCTAGTATTAAAAAATATAAAATATTGTGATGCAAACATAAAAATTTTCGGAATTTGCTAAATGTTTAAATTTGTTAATAAATTATCAAATAACGGTCTTAAGTTGTTTTGGAATTTGTTTGAAACTTAATGATTATTGGGGAGAAAATGTTCAAGTTTTATAAATTACCTAACTCTTCTTCATATCTGTTTGATTATGGATAACGTCATTAATTAGTCTTCTGGAAGTAAAATTTTGCAATATTTGTGTACGGCAGATTTCGGATCTATTAATTCAAGGGATTTTAAGGTATTGACGAAAGCTTCCAATTTAATCTGATTCATAAATAAATGCGTCAGAAACATTAAAATTCATAATTACGTCGACAATATATTTCAAATTTTTTCGATAGAACCACTCAATTTAAAAAACGGTAACATTTATTAAACTCGCAATGTACATATTTCCCTATTCCCAACCATTTCACAACACATTTTATATAAAGATACCAATCAGACGTTATAAAATTCAACGATTTTTCACCAAACATTTTTTGTTTTTTGTTGTTACCGCTTGATGTTTAATTTATACGGATTTTAATTGGAAAATCAATTAAACTTCAAATTCGATTATTAAAAATTTGTTGGAAAATTTATTTTTCATGTATGCTAGACGTTTATGTATGTTGTACATACATATGTATGGTTTAAATTTTTTATTTTTTTTTTTTTTGTTTTTGAACACTAAAGTTTTTAAAAATATGTTATGGTGTGTACGCGTTGTTAATGGACGATATTTTATTCTAAATTTAACCCATTTTTTATTTGGTTTCATGCGAGTCATGGCTTGATTGATATTCATATATTATTTAAGGGTTTTTTATTTGGGGGTGGACGGAGGATGATGGTATTTGAGGATGATTTGTAATCGAATGTTTTAATGTCATGTCAAAAGCTTATCGTTTGCATCTATAACGTACACTATCTTGATGAAGAAAATTGAATTTTCAATTTAACTGACAACTAATCGCATATTTGTCTATTTTGTGAATGTATTCCCGCGGTGTAAATCTACAAATCTCGATTTTTTTTTTTTTTTTTTTGTATTGTATAGTTTCTATTTTGGAGGGTGGTTGAATTACGTTCTCGTTATCATTTGATTTACATGTTAAATAAAGACAAGGGAACAGATATTATTGTGTGTTTATGAACGTGTTTGGCCTATTTTGAATATTTGTGTGTACATCGATGTTTAAATATATATGTATATGTTCAAAAGTTCAAAGTAGATTATGCTGTTGTTTCACTTTTGTGCTAAAACACATAATAAAGATTGATGAATTTTTGGTATAAACATAATAGAAACATCATCTTTCACCATCCACAAACAGCGAATAAATCTTTTCTATACTTGTAACCAGAGGATTTAATTTGTACAAATATTGTTGTGCGTAACGGGATTTTGCTATTCCAAAATTTGTTTTCGCGCGGCAACTTTTATCCCAAAACACTTTTAATGGATTTTAAAATATATTTTGGTTTAAATTGGAGAGGATTTGTATTACAGGTAATTTATTACAGTTTTATTCTGATTTAAGGCTACCTACTTCCACGACAATGTTAAACTAAACACTTGTTACTTGATTTTCCGATATAAATACTTTCATACAATTTATGGAGACGGTACAGGGTCTGAAACTTTGTAATTCAAAAAAGGAGAGAGTGTTTAGTACTTGTACACTTTTTTCATAACGAGAGTAATACTGTGAACTCTGCTAATAAACCCACAGTTACAAAATAAAATTAATATTAAAATTACACAAAACTTCTGAAAGCTCCAAAAAAAAAAAAAAAAAAAGTAAGACGACAAAAATTCTGTACCGTATATAAAAAAAGGAAATTGGAAGATTGGATACTTACCGTTGAGTTTATTTATTTTCCTGTTCTTATTATTATGTAATTTTTTTTTTTTTTTTGTACGTAGAGTTACATTTTATTTTTATTTTATTCCTAAATGACAAAATCAAACAACAAGCCCCGTACATTCTGTTCTGACTACAGTACAGTGGAAATACAGGGAAAATATTTTTTTTATATTTTTCCTCCGTTCCATGTTCTGAACGATAGAACCAAAAAAAAACTAAAAAATTAAATAAAAATACAAAAAATGGCTTTAGGGATTTTTTTTTTTTGGAAATATGTAATTTAACATTCAGATGCACAACAGAAGGAATATTTCAGAACTTCTGTGTGCTCGCACAGAAAACACAGAAATACAACATTTTTGTGTTGCTACCGTCTTAAGTATATTATAGAAACGTACGACCAACGAATAATTTTATTATAATTGAATAACTTTTTTTTGCTTTTTTATTTCGTTTTTAATAAGATAAAGTTTTCTTTACGACATAAAAATTGAGTTCAATAATTTATATGGAAAAAGTACACGACATAACGATTGTATATAACTTTGTTTTGATACAATTAAATACACACACACACACACACACACACACACACACACACACACACACACACACACACACAAATACAAAAAAAATATGCGGTGTGCGCTCGAAAATTCATTCGAAGACGAAGTTTTTTTTTTTTTTTGCGTCGTGTAATGAAATATAAACACAGTTGACGGTGATGCGGGGTGGTTTACTACATTTGGTTTACGGAGGGTACTTGAGTGAATACAAAAAAATATGTTAGCATGCGATTTACCTAACAAAGTTTCAAAAATACTACAAGGTACTGATGCAAACTGAGAAACCATTATAACGAAAACCGAACCTTTAGAATATAAATTGATTGTTTACTACAGTAGGCATGAATAAGCCCCTACAAAGGCATATTTTGGGTGAATCCTCTGTGTGACAACCTCGTCAGTTTATTTTAACTTGCCCATTATCGACGACACCGAACTCCTTAGTAGGCAATTTAGGATGTGTTATTATTCCGCCAGGGCTATCTCACTTCAACTGCCTACATGAACAATCGTAAAAGCAGCACTCAATAATTAATTTAGTGACCACTAAGTTAGAAAGTCTAATACCGTTAAATATTTAATAGTGTGTCCGCTAAGGTTAGTAGAACCTAAAATTGCTCAGTTTAACCTAAATATACCCTTAGTGAAAAAAACGCGAATAGTGTGAAACTTACATACGCAGTCATGATTAAAATACTACATTCTTCATTCATTTAAATGACCTGTAAAAAAAAACCTAGTCTACCATTTAATATTAAACCAATTCAACGTGATTGAACCAGGTATTTGTTTTTTTCAAAATAACTTAAACAGTCAATATAATAACAATGCTTTGTAACTCCGGTTACAGACAAAAACTGTATTCCTCATTAGTTTTATAGTCTCTCAATAGATTGGGTGGCGCCGGTTTTGCACTTTCGCCAATTCGGTTTTCTAAATTTTGGCTTTATATTTAGTATAACAGAACAAGATTCAAAAAATATAAATTCCCAAGTGACCATACTTCGCAGTTATTAATTCTTTATTTTGAGAAAAATCGACCTCCAAACGTTTCGATCCAAGTAATTGTTTAAATTTAAACAGGAGAAAATTTTCTGAATACTAAATTTTCCTTAATTTAAAATTTAAAGACATATTCAAGATTAAAACTTTTAATAAAATTAATTTTACCGGGCGTAGACGGCGGAAACCAAGTATTTAATCACGGCCCGCAATTTATGACACACATTCAGCAAATTTCTAGTTATCAATCGTTTCTTTCTATTTAGAAAATTTCTAACAAAAGCAGGCTTCAAATTTACAAGTTACCGATTCAGCATATTTTAGATTTAAAATCTCCGTTTTTAAATTCCAAAATTTGTGGATTGCTCTTACTATCGATTTGATGAGTATTAGTGGCAATCAATTTTTGTAATCAATACGTTCGATTCATTCGCCAATAATTTAGTGATAGGAACTATCCACACATATTCAATATCGGTGCAATTGCATCTAATATTATTTTTTGAACATTTGAAACATTTTAAAAATAGACACAAAATTAATCATTTCGCATAGACCATTTAGGCGTTGGGCCTTAATTAACGCGAAACCGAAATTCGAGTATAAAGAAAAAGGCGATTAGAAAAAGCCATATGAAAATCGCAAGGAAAAAAATTAAATACTACAGGTGATGCTTTTATATTTTATATTTTATATTTTATATTTTATATTTTATATTTTATATTTTATATTTTATATTTTATATTTTATATTTTATATTTTATATTTTATATTTTATATTTTATATTTTATATTTTATATTTTATATTTTATATTTTATATTTTATATTTTATATTTTATATTTTATATTTTATATTTTATATTTTATATTTTATATTTTATATTTTATATTTTATATTTTATATTTTATATTTTATATTTTATATTTTATATTTTATATTTTATATTTTATATTTTATATTTTATATTTTATATTTTATATTTTATATTTTATATTTTATATTTTATATTTTATATTTTATATTTTATATTTTATATTTTATATTTTATATTTTATATTTTATATTTTATATTTTATATTTTATATTTTATATTTTATATTTTTATATTTTATATTTTATATTTTATATTTTATATTTTATATTTTATATTTTATATTTTATATTTTATATTTTATATTTTATATTTTATATTTTATATTTTATATTTTATATTTTATATTTTATATTTTATATTTTATATTTTATATTTTATATTTTATATTTTATATTTTATATTTTATATTTTATATTTTATATTTTATATTTTATATTTTATATTTTATATTTTATATTTTATATTTTATATTTTATATTTTATATTTTATATTTTATATTTTATATTTTATATTTTATATTTTATATTTTATATTTTATATTTTATATTTTATATTTTATATTTTATATTTTATATTTTTATATTTTATATTTTATATTTTATATTTTATATTTTATATTTTATATTTTATATTTTATATTTTATATTTTATATTTATATTTTATATTATTTTATATTTTATATTTTATATTTTATATTTTATATTTTATATTTTATATTTTATATTTTATATTTTATATTTTATATTTTATATTTTATATTTTATATTTTATATTTTATATTTTATATTTTATATTTTATATTTTATATTTTATATTTTATATTTTATATTTTATATTTTATTTATATTTTATATTTATATTTTATATTTTATATTTTATATTTTATATTTTATATTTTATATTTTATATTTTATATTTTATATTTTATATTTTATATTTATATTTATATTTTATATTTTATATTTTATATTTTATATTTTATATTTTATATTTTATATTTTATATTTTATATTTTATATTTTATATTTTATATTTTATATTTTATATTTTATATTTTATATTTTATATTTTATATTTATATTTTATATTTTATATTTTATATTTTATATTTTATATTTTATATTTTATATTTTATATTTTATATTTTATATTTTATATTTTTATATTTTATATTTATATTTTATATTTTATATTTTATATTTTATATTTTATATTTTATATTTTATATTTTATATTTTATATTTTATATTTTATATTTTATATTTTATATTTATATTTATATTTTATATTTTATATTTTATATTTTATATTTTATATTTTATATTTTATATTTTATATTTTATATTTTATATTTTATATTTATATTTTATATTTTATATTTTATATTTTATATTTTATATTTTATATTTTATATTTTATATTTTATATTTTATATTTTATATTTTATATTTTATATTTTATATTTTATATTTTATATTTTATATTTTATATTTTATATTTTATATTTTATATTTTATATTTTATATTTTATATTTTATATTTTATATTTTATATTTTATATTTTATATTTTATATTTTATATTTTATATTTTATATTTTATATTTTATATTTTATATTTTATATTTTATATTTTATATTTTATATTTTATATTTTATATTTTATATTTTATATTTTATATTTTATATTTTATATTTTATATTTTATATTTTATATTTTATATTTTATATTTTATATTTTATATTTTATATTTTATATTTTATATTTTATATTTTATATTTTATATTTTATATTTTATATTTTATATTTTATATTTTATATTTTATATTTTATATTTTATATTTTATATTTTATATTTTATATTTTATATTTTATATTTTATATTTTTATATTTTATATTTTATATTTTATATTTTATATTTTATATTTTATATTTTATATTTTATATTTTATATTTTATATTTTATATTTTATATTTTATATTTTATATTTTATATTTTATATTTTATATTTTATATTTTATATTTTATATTTTATATTTTATATTTTATATTTTATATTTTATATTTTATATTTTATATTTTATATTTTATATTTTATATTTTATATTTTATATTTTATATTTTATATTTTATATTTTATATTTTATATTTTATATTTTATATTTTATATTTTATATTTTATATTTTATATTTTATATTTTATATTTTATATTTTATATTTTATATTTTATATTTTATATTTTATATTTTATATTTTATATTTTATATTTTATATTTTATATTTTATATTTTATATTTTATATTTTATATTTTATATTTTATATTTTATATTTTATATTTTATATTTTATATTTTATATTTTATATTTTATATTTTATATTTTATATTTTATATTTTATATTTTATATTTTATATTTTATATTTTATATTTTATATTTTATATTTTATATTTTATATTTTATATTTTATATTTTATATTTTATATTTTATATTTTATATTTTATATTTTATATTTTATATTTTATATTTTATATTTTATATTTTATATTTTATATTTTATATTTTATATTTTATATTTTATATTTTATATTTTATATTTTATATTTTATATTTTATATTTTATATTTTATATTTTATATTTTATATTTTATATTTTATATTTTATATTTTATATTTTATATTTTATATTTTATATTTTATATTTTATATTTTATATTTTATATTTTATATTTTATATTTTATATTTTATATTTTATATTTTTATATTTTATATTTTATATTTTATATTTTATATTTTATATTTTATATTTTATATTTTATATTTTATATTTTATATTTTTATATTTTATATTTTATATTTTATATTTTATATTTTATATTTTATATTTTATATTTTATATTTATATTTTATATTTTATATTTTATATTTTTATATTTATATTTTATATTTTATATTTTATATTTTATATTTTATATTTTATATTTTATATTTTATATTTTATATTTTATATTTTATATTTTATATTTATATTTTATATTTTATATTTTATATTTTATATTTTATATTTTATATTTTATATTTTATATTTTATATTTTATATTTTATATTTTATATTTTATATTTTATATTTTATATTTTATATTTTATATTTTATATTTTATATTTATATTTTATATTTTATATTTTATATTTTATATTTTATATTTTATATTTTATATTTTTATATTTTATATTTTATATTTTATATTTTATATTTTATATTTTATATTTTATATTTTATATTTTATATTTTATATTTTATATTTTATATTTTATATTTTATATTTTATATTTTATATTTTATATTTTATATTTTATATTTTATATTTATATTTTATATTTATATTTTATATTTTATATTTTATATTTTATATTTTATATTTTATATTTTATATTTTATATTTTTATATTTTATATTTTATATTTTATATTTTATATTTTATATTTTATATTTATATTTTATATTTTATATTTTATATTTATATTTTATATTTTATATTTTATATTTTATATTTTATATTTTATATTTTATATTTTATATTTTATATTTTATATTTTATATTTTATATTTTATATTTTATATTTTATATTTTATATTTTATATTTTATATATTTTATATTTTATATTTTATATTTTATATTTTATATTTTATATTTTATATTTTATATTTTATATTTTATATTTTATATTTTATATTTTATATTTTATATTTTATATTTTATATTTTATATTTTATATTTTATATTTTATATTTTATATTTTATATTTTATATTTTATATTTTATATTTTATATTTTATATTTTATATTTTATATTTTATATTTTATATTTTATATTTTATATTTTATATTTTATATTTTATATTTTATATTTTATATTTTATATTTTATATTTTATATTTTATATTTTATATTTTATATTTTATATTTTATATTTTATATTTTATATTTTATATTTTATATTTTATATTTTATATTTTATATTTTATATTTTATATTTTATATTTTATATTTTATATTTTATATTTTATATTTTATATTTTATATTTTATATTTTATATTTTATATTTTATATTTTATATTTTATATTTTATACTGGCCGATATTACCCGATGTTGCCCGGCTCGTTTTTTGATATGTATATACAATCGATTTATATCAACTTGGGGGAACAAATTTTTTTCTCCCTTGTGTATTTCCCTTCTGTGTTATAATAATGGAGAAAAATTGAGAATGGAAGCAGTGGAAACTATTTAGTTAAAAAATAATTATTGTGTTTTAAATGTAAAAATTTTAATTGATGTTGTAATACATTTTTATTGTTTGAATTATCGTATTTAGTTTTATTAAATTGTATTTTTCCTTAAATCAAATTAGTTTTTATTATTTTTCATCCATCCAGTGTAATCTGAAAACAAATTAATTTATTTTAAATGAAATTTATATTTGTGAAATAAATAAAATATTACATTAATGAAGAGCTGTACGATGAACAACGTTCGTAGTTTTGCCATTTTCAGCAAAAAACATATAATCCAGATGGCTTTCCGACGCGAGAACATGCGACATAAAGTTGGCCATAGGAGAAGCATGGTGATTCCAAATCAATACCACATATGTTGAATGTTTGGCCTTGTAACTCATTTATTGTAATTGAAAATGCCAATCGAATTGGGAGTTGAAGTCGCTTGAATGGAATTGGCGAATCTGTTGGTATCATAGGAATACGTGGTATTAATATATCTTTTTAATTACCAAGCGAGTTCCGTTACACAATTTGGGCCATTGATAATCGGAGAACCAATTTTTAATTGCAAATGATGTGGTGCCAAACCTGGTATATTTATGGAATTTAAAAATTCCGTTGGATAATTAACTGCTTCACTTTCTTCAATGAAAGTATCGATTGAATTAAAAGACATTGTTTCTGTATCCAACATATCTTGAATTTTTAGATTCAAAAATTCTACTTCAATATTTTTTGGCGCTAAAATTTTACGATTTTGTAACCATTGAGTTTGCTTATAATTTTGTAGAATGTTTGGATACACATTTGTTATTAGTTCTTCCCAAAAATTAACAATTGTACAGAAATTTTCTGGAAATTCGATTTCTTTGGTTATTTGATCAGCAGCAATCATTCCATTTCCAATGTCAAGCAATTGTTTAGAAAAAAATTCAGCTGAAGGATCGTTTTGGATAAGTACACGCATATTTGTGGTTAATTTCATTGGTATTACTGTTTGCCATAAAGATGAAGATTTAAAGCATGCGTTTATTTTATCAGCATATGTTGATCGTGGCATAACGGGTAGTGTTTGTCTGAAATCCCCAGAAAGTAAAATTATGGTTCCACCAAAAATATTTGTGTTGTTCTTGAAATCTTTTAATGTTCGATCCAATGCCTCCAATGAATGTTTATGAGGCATTGTGCGTTCGTCCCAAATTATAATGCGACATTTTTGTAGTACTTTGGCCATGTTTGAATTTTTTTCTTTTTATTACATGTTGCGTTTTCATTAGTTTGAATATTTAATGGCAGTTTAAATGCTGAATGCGCGGTTCTCCCTCCATCTAATAAAGTTGCAGCAATTCCTGACGAAGCAACGGCTAATGCAATGTTACCTTGGGAACAAATTTCTGCTAATAAAAGTGAAATCATGTAAGTTTTTCCAGTTCCACCTGGAGCATCCAAGAAAAAGGAGCCCCCAGTTTGGGATTGAACTGCATGTAAAATTCTGCCGTAAATAATTTTTTGTTCATCTATCAATTTTGGCTTATTAATTTGAACAAATTCAAGTAAATCAAGCGTATTTTATGATTGTTCTCGTGAAATATCATAATTAATTAAATCATTTGCTAATCTTGAAGGTGATGGCAATCCTAAAGTTTGAAGATTTTGATTTGAAATAGTAATGCAGATATCCTCAAGTCGAATTAAACAGTCATTGAACATGATTGGTAAGAAATCAATTGTGTGGTCGTTGTGAATACTGCGATATGTGTGAAAAATATCCTCAGTCATTGCATTTTTGAATTTTTCCCATAGTTCATTTGAATTGGAAGGACTGCAAATTGTAATGATAATGGCGAATAATTGGTGTATTTGATTTGGAGATGAGGTAATGACTGCATCGTTTTTAATAAATTCAAAGCCAAACATTAATTAATAATAAACGTAAATAGAAACATTCGTTTTGATTAGGATGAATGGTGTAAATTCTGCCTAAACCATTTGACTAAAAAATGCCAGGATATCCATCGACAGGTGCACCTTGTTTTCGAAGTTCCAATTTTTTTTTTTTATCCCACGTATAGTAGGAAGGCATTTCTGAATACAGCAAATTATGTGTAAATGAATTTTGTTGTTGACATGTATTGAAAAATTTTGTTAAAGTAGTTTTTGGTGGAGAGTCAGCTCGCTGTGCAATATTTTGGTCTGTAAAATAGACACGTTGTCCATATTTGTGAACTTCAAATTCTTTTGTGTGAATATTTATCTTGAATGACTTTCCAGAATTCTCAGTGGATCTTCTAGTATATAATGGATAGGCATCAATTCCAGTAATCGTATGCATTGTAAAATCTTTAGGAAAATTTTTGGAACATTTACCATTAATCATACATGGTGAATTCATATTAAGTGCTCCACATGGACCATGAACCATATTTAATTTAACAATTTCAAACAATTCTGTATCCGTGTCTTCATCAAGAATTTCAGCGCTTATTACGTTGTCGATATCGATTGATTTTATTTTATTTGTCAGCCAAATTAATATATGAGCATGAGGAAGTCCTCGTTTTTGCCATTCGATCGAATACATTCAACAATTCGTTTGCCCATACACCTGATACTTTGTAATGAGATCCATTAAGGATTTTAGCTTTTGTTTAAAAACTCGTGCTATAATGTTACGAGTACGTCGATCATGCGATTGTTGACCATGCTTTAATAATTTTACAATATCGTTCCATTTTGGATTGCATGTGAATGTTATAAATAAATTGGGTGTTCCATAATGATGAACGAAAGTCAAAGGGTCTTGAATATACTCCTGCATATGGTGCGGACTGCCAATGTATGATGAAGGAAGAATAACAGTTTTACCGATGTCATTGGCATGTATTCGTCGCTTCGTAATTTTGACTGATTAAGACGAATGTATCTTAGACGTTCACTTTCAAATTTGGCATACATATCGACAACATACTGATGGTATAAATATCTACATTTTAGAATGTGATTGTCTTCAGTAGATCTTATCATTAGTCGATAAGCGTAATAATTCATAGCACTAACTTTTTTGGTCAGTTCTGCGCCGGTGGATGGATTTGTTTGTTTTATGTTGATGTGATATCCATCATCACCTTCCCAAAAAATTAAAGGGTATTGCAATGCGTCGTAAGAGCGATGAGTGTCTTCAATTTTCTGAATGACGTTATCTCTACTCTTAATAACTATGTCACGTGATTCAAAAGCTTTCCCAGCTATTACAATAGCAACTTCATCAACTGTTGGTACATTATATCTACGGACGTGGGCACCTGTTTTTATCTGCTTTAATGACGATCATGTAATTATCATTTTCCAATTGTAGTGTAATTTTTTGGAACAATTCTATTAATTGATTTTTTTCCATTAAAAATTGTTGAATTGTATTAATGATTTCAGGCTCTCGAATTACGGTTATGCGATGTATTTCGCAACGTTCTTGAGCTTGCTGTTCATTGGATCCAATAAAATATATTTGCAAAAATTTCGCATTTTCATTTGGCATTGGGTATTTTAAAAGTTGATGCAAAATTACGACCAAAAGAGAATCAATATTAGTAATTTGTTTTGCACCAAAAGATGTCATTTGGAAATATTGATTAAATCTCCTTATTTTTGACAAAAATAGCTTTGAATCACTTGATTCTCCTGTCATCAAGGATTTTAAAGGTTCAGGTGGTGGATTTAAAATTGGTAAAACAACTTTACCTGAAATATTTTACGATAATATTTTATGAATTTTTGACGTAATAAAAAGGGGGAAGAGGGTGGTTAAAGTCCAAAAAAACTTACCTTAAGAGCAACACATTCCAAGAGTTTCATTTTTAAATTTCAATGCATGACAATAATTGTATTCTTTATCCATTTCACCGATACAAATTTTAGGATGGACGTAATAATCGATGTCTGCTTCATAATTAAGGGCAATACGATGAAATGAAGCAATTACTTATGCTCTTCTGTTCCGCTCGTATTGAGCGTTCGATGCTCTTGCCGCAGCTCGAACATTTCTATTTCCTCTTCGAGTAGTAACTCTTCGATTTTCGGTTATATTTTCTTGTTGAATTTCACGTTGTAAGTTGCGCTGCCTTAGTGTCATTAATTCTGATAATTATTGGTCAGCATTAATATTTTCTCTATATCGTCTAATCGCTTCGTTTCTTCGCGTATTGCGACCAATATTTAAGCGTCGCATTTTTATGAAAGAAACACTTAATTCTTGCGCGTGCTGTAATGAAACTAAATTAATGTCAAAAATAGCGGCATTACCACCTACTATCTTGAAAACAGCGCCACCTATCGGTTCCAAATTTTACAAAAACCTAAATAGCAACAAAACAAACCTATGGTTAAAAGCTGAAGTTCCTAAGATGCTTCATTGCTAAGAAACAGACAAACCGTTATATCTTGTAAACAGCGCCACCTATCGGGTCCAATTTTCACAAAAAACCCAAACCGATAAAATCCTAATCTATGGTGGACATTTTAGCTTCCTGCGATGTCTGGTTCCTGAGAAAGGCTATTACAATCATTACAGACACCATTTTTATATATTACATTTTATATTTGCTTGGGTTAGTAAAAATGCCAAATGTCTCGTTATTAGGAATTTTATTTTTTAGTAATAATCATCGAAATTATTTAAAAGATGCTTAGATAATATTATGAATATTTTCGAATATTATGAAAAAAAAAATTTTTACAATTTCCTGGAGAAAATCATTGGAGGCTGACACCAAAATGGCGTATCTGCAAAGTTGGCATTTGAACTAGATTATCCGGTTCATTTGTTATCTGAACCCTAATCCCGTAATTTTTACAAAACTGAAAATTGTTTCGAATATCCTCGACACTTGCAAATTTTTTGCATAGGACATTTTGGTGACAGCATCATTGGATACTTTGGAAAAGAATCGTGAAAATTGATTTATTTATAGTATTCGCTTTTTATTGTGTGAGATCATCATTAAACATCCTAATCCTCTATTTTTTTCAAAACCGACAAAAATTTCGGGTACCATAGACCACATACCAAAGTTTTATGTATATTGGCCATTTTGGTGTTAGCTTGTTTGAGGAAAATCATTTATTCATGATTTCCGCCATATAAAATATATTTTATAAAACATTTATGAGTACATTCCTGATGTACACAATTTTTTTGAAACCATACCAGATAGGTTGAGTCCGTTGGCCTGAATGGATTTTTGGCCCACAGAAAATTAACAAAAATTATACACGATTAAATGGTGTACTTGTTCTACTCGAAAACCAATTGCGGGACCATGTTCACATCTGAAATTAAACATAATTTTCATCAATCTGAAGATTGGGTTGGTTAAATTCCAAACCCACCCCAATAACTACCTAAAATTTTAAATTCATAAAATATACAAAAGAAGAGGAAACATAAATTTCCCATTCATCATCAAATCTCATTCTGGAATCGTCATAATGTATTTTTTATTTTTGTGGATACAAACACGAGCGTTCCATCTACAATACAAACAAAAAAAAAAAGTAAAAACACACATCATATTTTCCATTTTCCCAAAATATACAATTCAACATTTATATGAATTTGAATTTGAGCTTTTCATTTAGAAATACAAAACAAAAAAAAAACTGTGAATATAACTGAAAATGAATAATAATAAATTCATATGTACATATTTGAAATTCACATACCTTTTAGGTTTTTCCAAAAAAAAATAAAAAAAATTTGAAATAAATAAATACATTTAGTTACTTCATTGTATTATCCTTTTTATGTATATGTGTGTGTATTTCAAAAAAATAAAAAAATTCAAACATTAACTGAGTGAGTGAAAATAATCATAATAGAAAAGAAAATCTATATGGTAGGTACAGGTTACATACGTATGTTAAAAAAACAACGATTACGCATACACGTACATAGACGCACACCAAACAAATTCCAAAAGCACAAAAAACCCTCGCTTATATACATAACCAAAAAAAATAAAAAATTCCCTGTGTTTAAGCCTAAAGGTATTAGCTTGCCGTATATTATGTGTGTGTGTGCGGGAGAACGAGAAATATTAGATGAACACAAAACACGGGAATAAAACAAATTCCACGTATGTACCGCGGTACCCCATTATTATTATTATTTTTTTGTAAATCTCATCCAATCGATTTTGTCTACATAAATTTTCCTAGGAAATCCATGAACACAAAACAAAAAAATGTTTAGTTTGTTTGTATTCAAATTAGCCTCTAGATTGGCTCGACTATTGTTGTATGTAAAAAAAAAACAAAAAACAAAAAAAAAATTCAAGGAACACGAAGTAAGGGTAGAATTGGTCCCCTCTCGAGCTTAGTCTATTGTTATGTTACATGCAGAATGAAAAATAATGAAAAGGGTCTATTAAATTCTATAGAGGTTACCAAAATTTGTGTGTTTGCACCTTTTGCTACATATATGCAAAAAAACAAATATGAGTTTTATCAACATATTCTATTCCGAGGCTAAAAGAAATGTAACGATAAATATTAATTAGCATGTGCGTGGTTAAATCAACACAATACACAAAATTGTTTTTTTTTACATCACACAACACAATTCAGATAGGGGAGTTTCGGGAAATTAAAAATTAGGTCAAATTGTGTTAAGCAAAATATCGTAATTTTATGTATTAAAAAGGAGCACATATTGAGTTAAAAAAGACGGTTTAGATTAATTTTAAAAGAGCTAATGACCAGCATTACCAATTGGAAATTTAATAAATTTTTAATGCATTGAGACTGGGATCTATTTTCGTAGCAACACTAACGAACAAAACTTTCCCGACAGAATGACTGGCAGTATCCCTTTTCTGCTTAAAAATTGATCCAAAGTCGATATGAACGCACACATGGTGAGATTTTAGCTTAATCACCTGATAGCTACTCATCCTCTACCAGCATAATCAACTGCCCGCGATCCTACATAGATTACACCTCCATCGTGTTTGAAATATTGGACAGCCTTTATATATTTTTCAATCCTGGCTTGGTTTTCAAAATACATAAATCACAAATCAAATTCAACTTGCCAAATTCAAAACTTTGTTGCAAGTAACTCAATTTCTCGTTTGCCAACTGCACGGTCTAAACCTTTGTTGAAGGTTGTTTAAGTAAAACATTTAAGTACCACCAAGAAAGCCTCTTGAGTTTTTATTCGTGGTTCTTTAATTTCCAAAAGTTCTAACTCTATTTTTTTTCGACCGCACTACAGTCGCTCAGAAGTTAACATTTTTCATGTTCTTTGACGTTGTTTTCAAAATGGTTCTAATGATATGTCGCCTCTGTTCTTCCTTGCGAAACTTGCAGCTATCTCTTTCGGGCTCTTTTCTGTGTTTAACTCGTCCGATGACATTTCAATCTTTCGATTTTTTGGTTGATTCTTCTTGTAATGAAATTGTAATATCATCACCAAATATTAAATATTATTTTATAAATGTTTGGCATTCGTCCTATTTTGTATAGGTGTACCGAATTCATAAAGGCTAATTACAAGAATTTGGCCCTAAATTACCTTAAGTTGTAATAAATTATCCTAAGTATGTAATTAACTTTTTTTTGTATGTTTTAGTGTAAAAGTCTCGTTATTACGAATTTATTGAATTTATATGGAAACAATGAAACTCATGTTTAAATTTATTTTAAAATTTAGATAAATTCCTAAAAATTAAAGGATTGACAAGAACCTTGATTGACCTACTTTCGAATAGTTTATCGAATTTTCTTGAGATTTTAAGAAGTGCCAAGCCTCTATTCTAAGCTGTCGTAAGCTCTTATCTATTAAAAAAAATTGCTATATTTAAATTAGATATATTATTCGAAAGTATATCAAACAAAGGTTTTCTTCCAGTCCGTCAGTTTCTAGAAAACGATCTGTTTTTACCCAGCCATCAGCAGAATACGTTCGGCCAAGGAAAAGTTTAAATTTGTTCTATAAAATTTTAACAAACATTTTATTATTACAATATGTATTAAATAAATTCGTAATAACGAGACTTTTACACTAACCCATGTAAACAAAACTAGGACATACATAGGCCAACTTAATGCAACTTATAACAAATTCTGCATACATTACAAATAACGTTTATCTGATGATTATGACCTATCTGTTGGAGAGTTAGATCATCATCAAGTTGTCCTAAGTAAGTCCTAAATTTGTTTTACATGTGTTATAGTGTAAAAGTTTTGTTATTCCGAATTTATATAATTCATATTGTAATAATAAAAAAAAAAAATTGTGTAAGATTATTTAATTTACAGAACAAATTTAGACTTTTCCTTGGTACAGTCAGATGGTTTTGCACCTTTAGATGACACTGAGATTTATAATGTTTTCATATTATGCTCAATATTTGTCGATTTCTAAACTATTTATCACACAGATGTTGATTGTTAAACACTACCGGTTTTTCTGTATTAAAAAATCAAGGTAATTGGACGTGCAGTACAACAGTAAAATGGGCTATTTCAAAGCTCACAAAGCTTATGCCTTGTTATAGGAATATTAAATGCAGCATCCAAAATCATCACTGTTTAAAATTTTAATTTAGAAATATTGATCGCAACCTCAAAAATCGCAAATATTCGAAATTCTTTTTCTATTCTTCGAAGACTATCTCCCATATAAGTTTTTAACAATAACAGCATATCAAACTGCTTTATTAAACAACAAATGAAAATCGACATTTAAACCAAAAATAATGAACTCTTAAACCGAATTACTTAAAGTAATTAAATTGGATTTCAACTTAATAAAAGCTCATAAAGCTTTGTGACTTAATGCTACTGTTTGCATACCTTTACAGATTAGAACTGATCCAGGCAGCCCCGAATATTAAAAAAAAAATTGAATTTTGAGTAAATTTGACAACAATAATATTTTATGTCGAAGCTTACCAACAACAACAACGTCTTTATATTGATTTAATTAAAAATTTGATGTAAACCATGTATTGAAAAGTAGTTAGAATCTGTAACCAATTTAATTAAATATGTTACTTAAGGCAACTTATTTAGTTCCAAACTATAAAGCTCATGAAGCTCTGTACAATTTTTATAACTAATCAAATTTTGTTGTACTCGTATTCAGTGATTTAATAAGTATTTATTATATAAATATTTTTCGAATATATATTTTGCTAAATTTGTGTTAATCGGAAGTGACGTACTTTCTCACTCCAAAAATATCTAAGTTCACAACGAAAACGAAATAATTCCTCGAAACAAAATAAAAACAACAACAATTACTATAATATTATTTATAAATAATTAAATAATAATTATGGATAATAAATAAATTAAGAGGAATCAGCATCATGGGTAGCTATGTATGCACGTATATACATATTTATAAAAAGGGGAGCATACAAGAAAAGCCAGCAAAAATAAGGCAAAACATAAAATAAAAAAAAAATATTAAAGGATTAACATTTTATTTTCATCAATATACAACAACATAAATCGCATAAAATACAAAAAACATAAAAAAATTATGAAAAGGATTTAGGAAATTTTCCTTGTTTTCTGACATGGAAATTATATTTTTTTTTTGTTTTTGTTCAGTATGCTCCTCTCCTATCTCTCGGCACATTTATAATGGTAATAAAACATTTATGTTTTTAATTATTTTTAGATAATTTTTACATCGTTATGGTGTGTGTATTTTCATGCTTTATAAGATATGCTGTTTGATCTAAAAAAAATGTTTTGTAATTTAATGAGCTTTTCATATAGTAGCAGTATGTTGTGTATATATTTTTCCACTTGTTTTGTTTATTTGATATACGAGTACATGTGTGGAGCTTTGAAAATGTTTTATTATTTAATTTCGGTCAATTAATATGATGGAAAATGTGTTAATGTGATAATTAATTTAATTACATATTTATGTACCTTTGGATTCATTGGATTTTTACGATTCGTTTAATATAATTAATTCTGGCTGGTTTGACTTAATTTTGAGTAAATATAGGACTTAATTGTATGGTGTCTTCTGGCCCATATTAGCTTTCGTATGTCATTTAAATTTTACGGAAAATTACAATAGTAACAAGGTAATAATACTTTAAAAGGCTGAAAAGGAAGAATACTAACCCCATCCAACTTTTTTTAAAACTACATTTATACCTTCGAACATATTACGTATCCTTGTTATATACGGTTTTTAGGGTTAAAATAATAACAAATTAAATACTAATATACTTATTTACTCTTTTCTCCATATGTTCGGTTACGTCTGTAACACAAAAATAAATAAAATTAGATAAAAAAAAGGATATACAAATTGTTAATTATTTATTCATCATATCACGTGACTGTATATAATAATCATATGTATATACAAATATATATTTCACAGGCACATGTAATAATGTAAGAAGAGACGAAGATATAAGGATGTGAGTATAGTTTGGTATAAAAGGAAGAAAATCAAATTTGATTATCTCGTGAAAATAATTAGGATCATTTAAGGAATTGTAATAGGATATGTGCTGTATTGCAAACGAACAAAAAAACCGACATTATTGCGTTACTAATTGGTTTTGGTGATGTTATTTATTTATTTTTATTTTTTCTGTAATTATTGGGAAGTAAGCTTCAATTTCTTTATATGGTTGAACCGTTTCATCTTTATACTGATAAATGCTGTTTGCACAATTTATGTGCATCATCATAAAAAACAGAAAAAAGTTTTTCTAGTCGAGATTACTCGGTCGAGGATGTTCCGTAATATTACGTAATATTAATATTATGTTCATATCTTTGACCTCTGGGCTGTCCTGAAATCCAAAAACAATTCTTGTTGACTAAATAATCAGATCAGACTTTTCCAATGGGGAAATTGGTATCAAAATTTGCCCAAAGACCTCTTTTTCTTAATACTGTTAACTCAAGGCTAATTCTCGTGATTCATTAATTCTAAAAATGTCATTACAAAATACTGAATTCGATTCATAAATTACATAACTAAATTTTACTGATTTTCTTACAATTAACTTAGACATTGTATTTCCGAAGTAAAGTGTATTGTAAAACGTTTTCTTGATTTCTGATACTGTAGAAATTCGATTTTCGATTATGTGTTTCGACAAAGCTAGCTCTCCCGAACCGTTCCTTCATTATTTATGAATTTTAATAAAGTGTCTTGTTTCGAATGTTTTCAAAAGTTAATATTTGACAAAACAAAAATCAAATGGTGGACTAACATGTAGGATCAGAAACTAGATGTCTTTTTAAATTTAAGCAAAGTTGAAATATTTGTCTATAAATTGAAGTTTTATTAATTATGATTTTGAGTTTATCCAGAACTTGTTGGATCTCGCCTTGGAATATTACGTCAGTCAAAGGTCCCGGGCAAATTGGGCCTAATTTTAGTTTCGATTGATAAAATGATTCTATTCTATCTTCTCTTTATACAATTACTAATCGGATTGATAATTCGAATGCTAGTGTTCAGCACATTCTATCAATTACTTGTACCAATTGATTATTTATAGCCAGTTATTCAAACAAATCGATAAACTAACTCTAAAATGCTTTTCCAAAAAAAAAAAATAGGGAACACATTTCCTCTAAAAAGTCGATAATTTCATGAAAAAATATTGTAACTCCCTTTGCAACAAATAATTTCTTATGCAGCAATAAATGAAATGAGCAACAAGACAATTTTCCGGCAAGTGAAATTCGCGATAAAGTACAAAATTTTATTATAGCATTGAATCAAAAAACAATAAACATTCCGAAACGGTTAATTTTTAATATGGATGAAACTCTGTGCTATTTTGACATGACTTACGGTCGGACGCTTCATTTTAAGGGAGAAAAAACAGTAGACGGGTTAGACACAGGCCATTCTAAAAATCGTTTTACTGTAGTATTGTGTATTTCTGCAGCTGGCACAATGACCCGAACACAAATTATTTTAAAAGGTCTTAAAAAAATTCCAAATGTAATATTATCTAAAAATATTGATCTAGTTGTGAGTGACGGCGGTTCGATGACGACCGATTTAATGGCTAAGTGGATACAGAATTGTTACAAGGCACAATGCGATATTTTTAGACGAGAAAGTGCTTTGCTCATCATGGACTCTTATGGATGCCATCTAAAAACTGAAATTACCGATAATTTAAAAAAAAAGTGCAATTCAGAAACGATGATAATTCCACCAAAAACCACATCATTTCTACAACCGTTAGATGTTTCAATCAATAATTATCCATTCAAAAATGCTTTGCGATCAGAATGGAACAAATGGCTTGCAGAAGGGCCCGAAGAGTTTATGAATAAGGGCTACCGAAAAAAATCAAGTTATCAAAATTTGGTGGATTTTACAGCAACAGTAGTAAATCAAATTTCTCCAGAAATTATAAAACGTGCATTCGAATGTTGTGGTATTGGAGAACAAGGAGAAAAAATTCCATTATGCAAATTAAACAGCAGGTTGCAAACCGTTGTTGTTACTGAACAAGTAACGTCGTCGATCAATGATCAGCACTGCTCGAGAAATCTAGTGGTGGAAGGGGAAGACAATTTAGACGAAGAGTCTGAATTGGTATTTCAGGAAGAATTATCAGACTGTGAAACTGACGAGGAGTCAGATTAATTCAAGCTTGTAATATTTTGTTTTATTAGATACTAAGTGGCTAGTCTGAATTGTTATAATCAATTATGATGTTTTTTATTTATATCTATAGGTGGGTCTACCCACATTTTATTTTACAAGTTTTATTGTTGTTAGTGACTAATCTGAATTATAGTCAATTAATTATTTATTATTTAGTATCTAAATAACCAAATATATTTTATGTTTTTTTATTGTTTATTTTATTATTTAATTTAATTTTGGTTAAAATAAAACTATTGCCCACCTTTCAAACCTTGTGTATTTTTTCAGAATTTTAAACTGTGAACCAAATAGTGTACCATGGTATTCCGATCCATATAGTGTACCATGGTACTTTAATCGGCACTCTGTCTCCTGATTTTTATTTTTTGGGTGGTTTTGCATTCTTAGTAAATAACAAAAAATTTTAAAAGTCCTAGAGTTTGTTTTAAAATCCAATCAAATTAGATTAGTTGCTTTATGTTTAGTATATCAAATGGGCTAAGTGCCATTTCCAAACGGGCGGGATGATTATCATTTATTGATGATGTCGTCATGCCGATTCCATTCCTAACATTTGAGTAGTTTTGCATTCGCTGTGAATAACAATAAATCTTAAAATTCCTACAGTTTGTTGTAAGATGTAACTAAGTTAAATTAGTAACTTTATGTATAAAAGTAGTCTATGGGTAAAATACCTGCAATTTAATTTAAATAAATAAATTCAAAACAAATTCTTTCCGAGCAACAGCAACAAAAAATGATATTGATCTCCTCCACTAGTACCGATTTTCCATCGTCAATAGTATAATAGCATAATAGTATAATACTATTATACTATTATTCCTTGTCGGTTTTCCATCGCACGCGATGAAGTTAGCACCAATTATAGTTTTTTTATGTGAACGTAGGTATAATTCTTATTTTGAAAATTTTAACGTCTATTCATAATAAAAAACAATTAAAAATAACCAAGCATACGCATTAGTTGTGTTTTTAAAAAATTAATAAAATGTATGGACTATGCAGATACCACCAAAAAAAACAAAAAAAAAATCTAATGGTAATTTAGTGAATTGTCAAAATAATACACTGTCAGATAAATTTACAATGTTAAAAACACAATTTGCTACCTATTATATTTTTGATAGGTAGTATAACAAAATATTATATTTATACTATTATACTATCAACTTCGGTTTTCCATCGTCGTAGTATAATAGTATAATACTATTATACTATTATACTATGACGATGGAAAATCGGTATAGATTGATCTCCTTTAATACACTAAACATTAAGCTAATATTCTAAACCCTAATATTTTTATAATTTCTTGTTGTTCATCGCGAATGCAAAACTACTGAAACATTAACAATCGGTATGACGTACAGAAACACAAAATGAAATTCATGCCATTCGTTTAGAATTGGCGGATGTACCATTTGATCCACAAAAGATGAAGCTACTAATTAACCTTTGTCACATCTTTTTGTAGGATTTTTAAGATTTTTTGTTCCTTATTCATCGAGAGTGAAACTATTTACGATTAAAACAAATAGGAATGGTAACATTATCCAAAGAGAAAACAATTTTTTTTTGTTTTAAAACCTTTTATGATATGTAAAATAATTTTTTGAGCAAAATATTTTAAAATCAAGAAGTAAATGTGTGGCTTGTATCATAAAAATGCTTCAGTGAAATATTTCTAAAGCAATGAAAAAAACTAGACTTTAGGTAACATATTAAATTAAGATCATCCTAGATTAATTTTTTACCTAAATCTGAGTTTTTTTATTGCTCTAGCAATATTTCACTCAAGCATTTTTTTTTTTTTGGTATAAACTTCATTTAAAATCTGTTCTCATTTAATATGAGTTTTAGCAGTGTAACTCACCAACCCAAACGGCTAATATAAAATTCCAATTGGAATCATACAGGTATATGTTATTTTCGTGGTTATAAATTTAAGTGGCATGAAAATTTAATAAATTTTGAGAAATAAATAAAAAAATTATAAATTAACAATTCCTGGGATTTTTGATGAGAAATCTGGGAGTCGGATTTAGAGAAATTTAGCAATTTTTCCGGAAAATGGGTCCCAGTAATTCCCGGAAGCAACCTGTTATTTAAACAAATTAATTTGACAATGGTTTAACTCAACGAATAATATTGATAATAATCTCAAAAATCTCTAATGATATGCTTGAATCTTCGTAAAATCATCTTTTATATTTGATTTACTTATTGAATACTTTTGTAAGTCATCAAATCTAGAAAATCTCAAATAATTTTAAAACTTCAAAAATATTGAAACTAGTAATATAAGAAGCAAGTAAGATGAAGCTCCATTTTACCTTAATAACAGTATAAGCTAGGTCTTAAAAACTTCTTTTTAAATGAACAGAAAGAACAATAGGTAATTTTAGCTGCAACACTTCTGACACGTAACAGTAAATGAAGACAATGTTCAAGGAAATGTTTGGGAAGGGATGCAGATCTAAAATTGCTTCTTTATGAGTCCATTTATTTTCGCTGAGGTATTTAAAATCATTTTTAAAGCAAAATCTAAATCTATTTTTATTTTATAAATGACAAATGAGTGCACTTAACAGTACTTGCGATGGTGTTAAAATTGAGGTTGATATACATAATGGAACTGGAAAGGTTCACTAAATTTATTTTAATAAACCAAATCAATTAAATAGCAAATATTTTTTTTAATCATAAAATCATATGAGGTAGGGGAGCGACAAGCTTTTAGACTAAAAATGATAAAATAAAAAGTCCGACAATGACACTGATTACCTAAAACTACTGTAGCCAATAAATTCGTATTTCTTTTTGGTAAATCTGTTGTCCTACAGTTTTCTATATATTTAAAATTTGCTCAAAACAGCCTTTTTATTCACCATTTGTATTTTTAACTGAATAAATTGTACCTTTAAAAGATGTTGTAGTATATTCATATTAATTTCGTCCATAGGTCTAACGATCATATCCAAGGGAGCATAACGGAACGTTTTAAAGGTTAAAATACACGTACCGATGGTTGGGTGAATTTCTTAAAACCATGGACACAGGCGAAATATTGGCGTTCGCACGCAAAAGGATATAAACAAAGTAGAACATTTAATACCAAGACAGTTGAAATTGTAAATCGTCAAATCTTCAGTTACTTACCTATATGCTTTAATTAGAACAACAATTACGAATTAGTAAAAATTATAATACTTTGAGAATCCGGCACAAACCTCTTTTACGGTACAATTATTTTCTATTATTCTTTTCTTCCATTCTGCATTTATTTCCACAAAAACTAGGTTCGGTTTCAAACAATTCATAACATTCTAACGAAAGATTGATAGAACATTTAGTTTGAATCGGACCCTTTGTTAAAGTTAAAGAGAAATGAAATGAATTAAAAATAGGAGATAAAATTATGAAAAACGGGCAAAAGAGAAGTCAAAATTCGAAAACTCAAAATTGTAAAAATCGTTAACGTTAGAAAACACCCAACCTCACTTACATAGTCGGTTTTTGTCGGAATTTCCAAAAAAAAAAGCCTTGAAGCTCGTATAATACTGTTTTGTACATAATTGACCCGCACACGTCTCGATATTTGAAATTTGGTACTTATACAGCTTTTTTTTAATTAAACTTTTTTCATACAATTAGTAGGGATCAATAGATTTTCTCGAATTTTGGCGTTATCTTGCGTAATATAACCAAATTACAAGTTCAAAGGGATTTTAGACATTATTCGAAATTTTATAGAATTGTCCAAAATAATTCAAGGTTTCTCTTTTACGGTACAGTAATATTGGGCCGACCCATTGTAAACCTTCCATTAGTCTTTTCTCCTATTCGGTTTTTATTTCCACGAAAACTAGGTTCGGTTTCAAACAATTCATAACATTCTTCTCAACAATTATCTTGCATAATATTATCAAATTACAAGTTCAAAGGGATTTTAGACATTATTCGAAATTTTATAGAATTGTCCAAAATAATTAAAGGTTTTCGATGTTATTCGAGTTTATTTTGAATTGTAAAATAATAGCGCTGGAATAATGACATTTTTGAAATAATCCGTCTATATTGAGCGAATGTAAACAAAGGTAATTTTTATTTTATATGCATCTACATGAAATTACCAACATTGTTCAACATTTCCCATTCGTGTGCGATTGCCGCTTAACATTGAGCTAGGTAAGATTCTCCAAATTCGAGGTTTTAAAAGTTTTCGAAAAAGTCTGGGTAGGTATCAGTGAATTTGATTAGCGTTAAGCTGCTTAACATCTAATTTATTATTTTGGACTGCAAAGCATTGAGGTTTTTCAATATTACTCGTATTCTAGGAATCTCAGTTTGTTTCAGATTTTATGGAATATTCGATTTTTTTTCTCGAGAAAATCGCGGTTATTCTAAAAGTATGATTATGTGAGCTTTTCAAAGTTTTAAAGTTTTTGTAAGGTTATTAATAGAAACTTTATAAACTTAGATATTATTTCAAATTTTAAATATTATCCGTTCATCTTTGTGTGAAATTGTTTCCACCACAAATTCATCTGTTACCTTTAAAGTTTGGCCGTAAACTAATTCCGCTAGACTACAACCCAAATATTCTTTGATAGAAGCTCTCGTTCCCAGAAAAACTCTTATTGTATTTGCTCTTTCTTTCAAAGATTCTTTCATTTTTCGGTATACTCCTTATACCATTTCATTGCTCGGCGGGTGGTTAAGCGATTGTTATTTTTTTTTGAATTTCGAGAAGAAGTGTGAGTAATGTAAATAATTTTTACTGAAACTGTGAAGAACTTTTGTCAGTAATGATTTCTGCTCGGCTACAAAACGAGTTATAAATTGTTGAACAAATAATTTGGCGACCACTGTAGCTAAGATATTGTTCAACGGATAGGCAGTGCTTGTAAATTTTAGATTTTTGGCAACCTGTACATATTTTTGCTCAATATGCTGTGGCTAAAAAAATTTGGTAGCAATTTATTTTCGACTAGCATGAATCCCAGGATGCGATAGATTATGAAGGTTAAAAAATACTTCACTTCGCATAATTTTAGGAATAAACGGTCGGTTAATTCTAGTTGAAAATTAACACCAACTGTATAAGTTCCTCGTTTACAAGTTGTAAGGAAGCGAGTCGCTCCCTCCTTGAAAAATAATCCGCAAACCACATTTTGTTTTCCGGTGATTTTGTTCGTTGAAAATAACTCTCTATCAAACGCTGAGTACTTAAATTCAGTGGGTTGAAGCTTTCGTGAGTAGAAATAAAGTGGTTCCCATCATATTGTTGTACTGCTGAAGTACTGCACCAATCGCCATGATTGAAATGTCCGTAGTTAAACGGTTAGTAGGAAATAAAATAAAATAAATAAATAAATGGACAAAAAGTGTTGCAGTAGCTAGTCTTGGTGCTATCAATTCTTGCGATCGAGGAATAAAACAGTAGTAATAATTTACCGTACAAACAAACTGCTTTTCTTGATCGATGTGGGTGCTTGTAAAGGCATGACGGCTTCTACTCTATCCTTGGACTGTGCAACACCATCTGACGAAATATCGTGTCCTAACAACTTCAAGATTTTACACCAAATAAACATTTAGACATTTTAATTTTTACATCATATTCTGATGGACCTTAAGTAAGGCATGTAAATGTTGAGAGTGTTCTCCTTGTGACTCACAAGCGATAAGAATGTCGTCTAGATAAGCATAACTCAAACCTAAGCCTCGAAACACTTTGTTCACGAAATGCTGGACGCAGGATTTCTAAATCCAAAAGACATTCTCTTCAACTCAAAGAGTCCAATGGTGTAATTATAGCGGTCTTATAAACATCTTCTGCTGCTATTGGAATATAGTGGTTTGCCCTAAATAGGTCTATTTTAGAAGAAAAAAATTTCCTCGCAGTTACATTCTGAAATTTTGGATATATGGTGTTGGATGTCTTTCAGGAACACGGTCTACAATCTCTACTATAGTATCATTCTTTTTTACTAAGTGCAATAGGAATGAAACTGAAGATGACGAATGTTGATATATTCTAGAATTCGAGTTTTGCTGTTTTAACTTTTAGATGATCCAATCATCTGCGCTTAGAAAAAAGCAATTGCCCCTTGGTTATTAAATGCTGTTTAGTATTTGCCTTACCGGTAAATGATAATTGGAAAAGATGTCATTTCTGGGTATTTAGAAACTATAACTGAAAAAAGCAGATTTGGTAATGCCATCTACCGACAATAATCTAGGTGAGTCGAAAAGTTGCTTTCGCTTTACATCGACCAAGATACCAAACTTTCCATGAAAACTCCGCTCCAATATGGGAGTAATACGAAGACCAAGGCCAATCTTTAATAATTTAACGCCAAATGTCGAAATAAAGGATCCATTTGCAGCAGATAGATACAACTCACTACAACAAACCTATTTGCCCTTGTCTGTCGATTAAAAAAACCATATTAGTTTCTCAACAATGCACAAAAAGGATTTGTGTTATGGAATTTCCACTAGCTACTGATGATGCTGTGGATTCCAGAAGGTTTTTGCTTCATATTTAATAAACTTTTCCTCAATTCTACGTGGTCTTGTACAGTTTCGTGGTTTTTGTCCTAAACGATATGATAACAGCAAATATTATTATTTAATATTATTATTGGGGAGGAGGGCCATGCGGGCGATCAGCCACTTCGCACTGCGAACTAAAAGATCTATTGTGCTGGCCCCTGCTTAATTATCCGTCCAGTCAATATTCAGGTTCTTAATGAACCTGATAATACTGCCTCCCGGTACGTGATACATACTATCTGGGCTTATTGCTCTTCCTCCTAGATGTTTACATGTAGTTTCGCTAGAAATACGGTAGCATTGGAGCTCAAGGACCTCGAGAGGGTTGTCCCACTCCCGTATATTCTTACTCCTGCCCCGTATTCGGTTTGATTTTATTCTTACGAGTTGCTGGGAATTGCAAGTCACCTGTAGGTCACCAAGCATTACTACATGAAGGCTAAATAAAACTGGAGGGTGCCTGGTATCCAGAGTCCGCATATTTTGGGCTGATTAACCTATCAGCCATTTATCCATCGGTATATGCTGTTTCACCTTAGATTAGGGTTTTTTGTCAAGGTTTTCTTCTTTAGCGCCGTACTTTAGCCTGTGCCAAATGGCCAAAAATGTGCCAAGTGGCCTTAGTTACCAGTGGTTGCCACGAGGAGGCAGTACGTACACTTGTGAATTGTGAACAGGTTACCCCTTACACAATTGTACCCATCACGCAGCTGCCTAATGACAAGACCAGAACAGCTCACGTGATGCGCACCCTACTGGAAGGTTACGGAGCTGGTAGATTAATCTACTCAACTTTGATCCCCCCCGCAAATAGACGCCAAACCACCAACAGCAAATAATTATGTCCAATGGTTTTCTTTTAGAATAATTTCTTGATTGGGATTGATTTGCAAAATCACTTCTGTAACACCTATTTGCACTTCTCGAACGATTTTCGAATCTTTTGAAGTTGTCCTCTTATTTATCTAACCTGTCGTTAATTTTTTGTATTTTTGTATCAATTTGTGAAACAGCATTGGGTAGACTTGCCTCAAATATTTTATCTACAATGGTTTTTGTTATATATGTAGCATAGAATTAGTTATGTATGGTATACTGTGTTTACCTTCTATACAACATTACAACATAAAACGAGTTCAGTGAATTGAACACAGTATTAAAGAAGCAATAAAGGCGAACACATGCATCAAAACACATCCGCATATCTTTTATTAAGAAAACAGTTTTCATTTTTTCGAGTGATTGGGTGATGGCTGCCAAAATAGTTCTACTATGAACTGCCAAACCATTTAACGAAATATTCTTGAAAAAATCTTGAGAAACTATTTCGTAGGAGCCGACTAAATCTTTCCAATTTACTTTGTCCTAAAGATAACCTCAGGTAATTTTTATACTAAGAGTGGAAAATGATCTTTTATAACGTTTTTTAAAATGTTTTTCGGTTTTAAAGATTGATTTGTCAAATAATATGTCAAATATATTTCAGTTAAACATTCTTCCCGATTATCTGGATATTCGGACTGCAAAATTATCACTTTTTCTGTAATAATTTGATTGCTGATTATTTTTTTAAAATTAATCAAACTGTTAAGTTACCCGAACCATGTATTTTTTTTAACACTGAACTGAACACAATATTCGAGAAAATTCGAGACTCCAATTTATTGATTTTGACAAGTGATGGTATTAGAACGCTGCAGTTACAGTTATAATAGATTATGGCCTTAGGAACCACGGACATTCTAGTTTTGGTTAAACAGTAACATAACCTGTTTGGAGAAAGCCCTAATCCACAATATCCACATATTATATTACTCACCGGTATGATTATTGCAATCGTAAAATGTCAATGACAAAACAGTTATTTGGGTAAACAACATCCACCATATTCTAAATATTTAGAACGAAAAGTCATTGCTATAATAATAAAGACTTCATTCTCGATACCACATTGCAAGCAAATTAGCAACTTTGCTTGTTGAAATAGAGTTTTCACATTCTAAATAATTTTTCCTAATCATTAGCATGATATCATATTTTTGAGCTGATATAAATAAAATTTTAAAATATTTGTAGGTTAGGTTGAGTAATATTTGGCAAAAAATTACCCGTACTTTTGTCAAAAATTCTGTTATAAACCTCATTTTTTTTTTTTAAATATTTTTATAAATTAGCAATATTTTACCTGAAATGGAGCGGTGAATAATCCGTCAAGAATCGCTTCAACATTCAACGACAATTGTTTCGTGAGAGTGAGCATCCATTTGAATGGGAAGACGATTCTTTTAAGCGATATAATTCGGTATATAATCGGCTCTTCGTTTTTTAATCGAGCTGTCCATTTGTAAGTTGTTGTCATTGTATAAAATTCAAAAGTCAAAATGTAATATAATATGGCAAATTTGCTAGACGTATCCAGAATGTAATTCTGCTATTTTTGCTAACAGCAACAATTTTTCTTCCTAGGACGACTGGAAATAGTTATATAAATTGAAACTTACCGCACTTTACATATTTCAATTGCAAATTAGCCCCCAAAAAACCCCGAACCACTCAGGGCTAAGCCATTCTAGCTAAATGCTTAAGAAGGAGCTTGGGTGGTACATCGGAAATTGTGTGCTATAGAGATGGGGTTTTTGTGCTTTATACATAGATGGGGTGTTTCGAAAGTATTTGATGATTTCTAAAATCCTGGGAATAATTAAGGAATTTTATTGGCATTTAGCTGCTTGGTATTCCAATATTTTCATTATGAAGTAATTGATGATTTTTGAAGATTATCGAAATTAGATAGTGTAACTATGTAACTCGCTTGATGTTACAGGTTATTCATAATCGTTGAAAATTTTAGTCAATTCTTGGAATATATTTTCCAGATTTTTCGATAAAATTAAAAATTGTTCGAATTTACTAGATAGTTGTATATATGTATATATATACAGCGAAACTTCCTTAAGCCGACCACCTCGCGTACCAGAGAGAAATGGTATTTTCAAGAGGTGTTCGCTTATTTCATAGTTATTTCATGTACATATTAAAGTTTAATTACACAGGATATACATTTGTTTCTATTATCACATAAAAATAACAGTTCAATTATTAGATAAATTTATAAATAAATTTTAAGATAAAATAAATTAAACAGTCAAAGTAAACATGAGCAGTTAAAGAATTTACGTGAAATTCTATCCGTTCGGGTCTCAAAAAGTCGTTTGCCCTGATGAACTGACTTTATGCTTTATGATTTCTATGTAGAATTCGTCCACACTCGTAAAAAATGGTTTAACAACTTTCCATTTCCTAAATTAAGGGCCAATTGTTTAAAACCCGTTAGTGCTGCCAGGCTCTTATTCGTAGGGGTCGGTTCTACTGCTACTGTATCGGATTCTTCATTGATTCTCTCCCACCTCCCCAGTTAATTGTTCCACAAATATTTTGATACGTATTTAATAGTTTAGCCCTCAATCATTGTTCTCCCAGAGTAAACATTTAAGATCTAATTCGACGTCGATTCCAAAATCGGAATCTAAATTTCCGCAATTACCGATAGAGATTACATCATTTTGTAGTTCTATATTTTCATTTAATTTTGCAACAATATTGGAACTCGATGCTACCGAACCACATTAGGTGAAACATTTTTCAACTTTTTGCCAACCTTCTTTTACATAATCAAACACACCAGCCAAACTAATTTGTTTCACCAATTCATTCATATTATCAGCAGTCTCCATTTTCACGATTATTATCGTAAGCATTCGTCGTCTATAATGCAATTTAAAATTTTGCCGCTTTTTATTTTCGATGGGATTGGCGTACCATCTCACCCTTGTACGACATCTTCGATTACCTTTATTTATTCTATCTCCTAACTTTAAAAATTTGATTTTTACCACTATTTGCTAAAAGAGAAATATGATAACCGAAAATGAATTCACAATCTTTTTAGTTCAAATGATTATTGGACACTAAACTTACAAATCAGATGTTCACTTAAATATTCGCAAAAATAGCCACTGTGTGGAATAAAAATCAAATGTGCATTATACTGTTTATTAATTTAAAAATAAGGAATTAATATGCAGTGTATATGTTGTACATAGAGATTAAAATTTCCCGAGAAATGTCATTCCCAAAAAAAACGAGAGTTTTGTTTCCCGATGAATTTCATTTCCCGAGAATTCGAGAGTTTTGAATTTTTTTCTCGGGTAATTTCGGGAAATAACGGGCAGTTTGTCATCTTATGTTTTGAGTTGAAGTACATAGGCCAATGAGTAAACAGAGTATTTTTGTTGCGATGACGTTGATTCACAATATGTATTTCGAAATTCACAAAAGTTACAAAATTATGATCCAACGCCTTTTCTACTCACTTTCAGGGCCTGCCATAAGGCGGTTCGGCAGATGTGAGACATCCGTGTCGCTGACCGATGGGGCTTAGTTATTTAAAAAGCCAAGAAAAACCGTGGTTTGCACAAGTATATACAGCTGTGAAAATTTGAAACATAATAGATAAAGAAAATCGACATCATGAGCTATTCAGCAATATAATGAAATGAAATGATACCATGAAATGAATTTTGATCAGGTAGTACGGAAAATGTCTATTTGTCGTTATTGATGGCATACCTGTACGGAGATAGAGTAGCCTTTCACTGCTGTTTAGCAAAAAAATATAAAATTTGGATCCGGGCCACTTGATTAAGATGGCCAGTCCTAAACTCTCTATAGAGTTAGTGAAAAAATGCACCTAAAGGGTCTTGTTTAGGAGGGTTTATAACTTCAATTCCATTTTTTCATTATTTCGACTTTGATTTGAATAATTTTAAGTGTTCAAATTTATTATCGACTAAACATGAACTTAAAAGAAAATTGATTCCTTAATCCAATGATATCAGGGTATCGATTTTGGTCGCAAAATGAGGATTGAGGATTGAGAATTTTGTATATGTACACGGCGTATAATATACATTTTGCTATTGTGTGCCGTCAAATATTTTTATTGTATTAGTGTGTTTTCTCATGATGGTAAGTATCAAAAATAAGCTAAGCGGGTGAAATCGGTTCAACTTTTTTGTTGCTTCCACTCGCCTTGAGTTATTTTTCCCTACCTTTTAACATGAGGAATTCATGTTTTTCTATCTATTGTTGTTGTAAACGAGACATTCATTTTACTTCGTTACCAAAAATCCAAAACAATATACGCAACCAATTGCTCGTGGTGATCTTCAATATAAAAAACAAAAAGCAGCATAAATAAATGGTTTTTAATTTTTACATTCTTCGTCGACCACATTCATAATATTTTTAACTTTTTTTTTTTTTTTTTTTGAGTTATGTGAGAATAAACATTTGAAAAATCAAAAAAAAACAATTCAGTGTTATCTCATGCGCACGAAAGGAATGTTGTACATATTTTTATTTCCAGTAATTTTGTGCAAAATTTAAAACTAATAAAATTGTTAATTAAATAATGATTTAAAGATAAATAAATTTTAACTAAAAATGGAAAATAAGTCAGATAAATATTGATAAGCTATAATTTTATTAATAATTTAAAATGATGAAAAATCACACGACGTACATCCACCCTTTCCTGTGTTTGAATTAACACTAAGCCAAAATGACTAATTTACTTCTTATTTTTTTCCACATTATATTTTATATCCCTCTTTTTCGTGTCATTTTATCTCTCTTATTTGCATCATGTTAAACAAAAAACTTAAAAAAACGCCCATTCGACACTGTCAAATGTGCGTATTTTTTAGTTTTTTGTTTAATATAACATGGCATAAGGTTTTTTTGTTTAACATCGGATAAGAGGGATAATGTGAAAAATATAAGAAGTAAATTAGTGATTTTAACTTTTAGTGTTGATCCAAGCGCAGGAAAGGGAGTATGTACGTCGTGTAATTTTTCTAACTTAAAATTATTAATAAAATTATAGTTTATAAATATTTTTCTGACTTATTTGCCTTTTTTAATTAATATTTATTTATCTTTAAATCATTATTCAAGTAACAATTTTATTAGTTTTAAATTTTGCAAAAAATTACTGGAAATAAAAATATGTACAACCTTTCGTACGCATGAGATGACACTGAATTTTTTTTTTTTATATTTCAAATATTTATTCTCTGTTTTTCTCTATTCTTTGGAGACCAATACAATTTACCAATACTTTTGCCTTCCGGGAATACTCAACTCAATCCTCAAATTGCGACCAAAATCGCTGTCCAGGTTACGGTTTCATCGAACTTTTATTTTTTAGATGTTGGTACAAAATAAAAGGAGATTTTGTTACTGTAATGTATAGTATGCAAATAATCAACTTTTGATTGTGTTTAAGCATATTTCGATGAAATATATTAAATAATTAACTATACAAAAGCTAATCAAAATGGTTGAAATGAAAATGTCAATCGAACAATACAATCAACAAGCTAAACAAAGCCCCAAAACGAGACTGGAGAGAAACTAACAATAGAGAATATCAAAGTTTTAAAGAGAATACGGACAAGGGAAAAGAATGGCGATAAATACCTTAGATTTACCAGTGCTAACAAGCAACCAATCATAGTTGAGATAAAATTTCGAGCAAAAGTAAATCTGGGTTAAATATCGTATTTCCTTTTCACTATAAATAGCTCATTGTATAAGCCGATGTTTTGTAACAATCGTGTAACACTAATTAATCGGATACCCGTTATCAAATTTGTATCCTCTAGTTACGGGCAACGAAATAAGGTCACAGAAATTAATATCATAAAAAATTGGAATTAGAGTCGATTTTCTAGTTTCATTCCAAAAAATATAGAATTAAACCCAGGAGAAAAATTAGAACTAAAGTAGGAAATTTGGATTCTGTGGTTCTGCGGTTTATTCCGCGATCGGATTTTGTGGCTACGCATTTATTCTGCGCTTTATTGCTTTTCATTCAACAATAAATTTCCATTTTCCCGATGTTCATACATGCGTGAAAATTTAAGTCGGGAGAACATAATATGTTTCCTAGTTTATTACGCTAAAAAAAAATGGAAGTAAGCTCGGAAAATTACGGAATTAAACTCAGAAACTAACATTTTTTTACCGATTTAATTCCGTTTTTTATGAATATTTTTCGGCTTGAATTCCACTTTTCCTGCAAATTAAACTCAATCCAACTCCACACAAATTTTGCAACTTTAATTCCATTTTATTTACGAGTTTAATTCGTGCGACTTAATTTCGGGGATCTTCTAGTTATACGTAACGATAACGGTTTTTTATAAACACATTGTCCTCTAACATTGTCCTTCAATGTAGTAGTGTTAGTGATACACATCGGACACTTTATAAAGCTTAAATTACATTTTTTCCCAAGAAAATGTTTTAAAATTCCCTTTTAAAAAAACATTATTTCTCGAGAAACAAGAATTCCCGAAAGTAATGAAATAAAATATCTCGAGAAATGTGATTTAAAAATTCGTTCAGTCTCGAAAATTCTCGAGAATAATTCCTGATCGCAATCTCTAGTTATGCATAGGAAGTTTTCTTATATGTACGTACGTCTATACGAGAGAAAAATGAATAATGTTTTAATATGGTCATGTTAGAGGCCAAAGCAAATACCAAAGCATGAAGTAGTAATGGTCGCGGTCAGATCGACGAGGGGTCTTTTAAGACAGACGAATTGACTATAATTAAAGAGAAGTTGTTTTATAATAAATTGGTATTTTTAAGAGGTGACATTTTTCAAGGGGTGGTCGTCTGTGGAAGTTTCACAGTATATATATATGTATATATATAAATATATATATATATATATATATATATATATATATATATATATATATATATATATATACATATATATATATATATATATATATATATATATATATATATATATATATATATATATATATATATATATATATATATGTATGTATATATATATATATATATATATATATATATATATATATATATATATATATATATATATATGTATGTATATATATATATTATATATATATATATATATATATATATATATATATATATATATATACATATATATATTATATATATATATATATATATATATATATATATATATATATATGTATATATATATATATATATATATATATATATATATATATACATATATATATATATATATATATATATATATATATATATATATATATATATATATATATATATAATATATATATATATATATACATATATATATATATATATATATATATATATACATATATATATATATATATATATATATATATATATATATATATAATATATATATATATATATATATATATATATATATATATATATACATATATATATATACATATATATATATATATATATATATATATATATATATATATATATATATATATATATATATATATATATATATATATATACATATATATATATACATATATATATATATATATATATATATATATATATATATATATATATATATATTATATATATATAAGACATTAGTTCTAACTGTACCTAAGCAGTGACACCAACCTATTGTGGTTCTAATCAACTGATGATGAATCTTCAAAATTTTAGCAAATTTAGATTTTGTTTATCTTCTATAAATAATGTGACATACTTTTAAAACTATGCTCTTCAAATATCGAGTTCTTCGATTCTTTCTAATAAACCTCACAATTTTGTAGTTGAAGCAAAAATAAATAATAAATGTTTTTCAATTCTTAGTCACAAATGAGACCTCATACCGTAAATATAATTAAGACAAGAACTTTTTTCAAAGATACACAAACAACATCATTTATATTCATATTCATAATAGTTACCGAAGTTGTGGCAAATATTTGGTAACAGCATTTTGAATCAGAAAATTATTAGAAACAATTAGAATCGACCTTCGATAATTTAGTCCTGGCTCAACGCGAATGAAGATTTTACTACTTTTTTACTAAATAAAAATGGCTGCAGTAACAACTCAAACGAAGACATTCAGGGGTATTTCATCAAGAGAAAAAATTGTCAAATTTAATCTAGCAAATTTGAACTTTGATTTTGATAATTTTTAGAAAAGTTCAATTTAATTTCTTTTTAACAAAATTAAATGGGCTATTTCGTATAAACTGAAATATGAAAGAAGGTCAGATTAACCTACATCTCTGCAAAAGCTTAGGGAATTTTGTAGTATTAGAACCAGATAATTTAAATTTACCGGGAGACCTAAAATATCGAATAAGATGTTTTGCATCAATTTCATTACGATTCTCCCTTAGTCAATGAGTTCAATATTATTTGTGGAAATTTGTAGAAAATTCCCTCAAATTTTGCAACACCTAACATATCTGAAGTGAAAACTAGTGGTTTAGATGAAAATCATATAAATTCCAGGAAACGTTGAATTTAATTTTGCCAGTTAAGTACCAATTTCTTTATGATTTTCTGTTAGTCAATGGGTACAACATTATTTGTGAACATTTTTAGAAAATTCTCTTGAATTTGGCAACCCTTAGGATATTTGAAGTGAAAATTGGTCGTTTAGCTGAAAATCGTATAAATTCCAGGAAACGTTGAATTGAATTTGGCCAGTGTGACATCAATTTCATTTCAATTTTCTGTTTGTCAATGGGTACAACATTATTTGTGGACATTCTTAGAAAATTTTCTTGGATTTTGCAACACTTAGGGTATTTGAAATGAATGTGCTTTAGTTAAATATCATATCAAGTCAAGAAAATATTAAATTGAATTTTACCAGTTAGGCATCAAGGGTGTCCAATTAGGGATGTGGTATCGAAACGAAAGTCGAGATCTTTTACTCATTACTAGTATCGTAATAAAAGTATCGATACTCTTAAGTATCGAGTACAATATAAAAACAGTTTCGGGTTACATACCCGATTTCTAATGTAAGTTTTTTAATAGGGAGGGATCAATAATACATTTATGTAACTTTATTATAATGCAAAGTTTATATATTTTTATAGCTCATATTTATTTATTACACAAAACAAATAATAATTAATAATTAGTAATTTTATTTTGGAAAGCTCCAATCTTCATCATTGCAATCAGACAAAAAGATAAGTTTGTCCACCCTGTTAACCATAAGTCTGTTTCGGGCTTGTGTTAAAATACCTCCCGCTTTAGAAAACAATCTTTCTGATGGTACGAAGGTACCGGGCATTATCTGGTACTTCTTGGCAAGGCGATACAAGTGAAGCAAAACATTTTCAATTTCTTTCCACTTAATTATAGGATTCGATTTTTGTGGGCAAACCGAATTCGTCAAATATAAACTCAGCTCATCTTTGTCTCCGTCTTTACCAGAACGCCTTCTACGACGGCCGTGAGCTAATTTTTTGTGATGGCTCCAAAAATTGTCTGAGGTTGAGGACTGTTCTGGCCGATCTCCTTCATTATTTGATTCAGACGACAATGATGTGATATCAGAGGCGTTCATTATTTTTCTGATGGATGAAATAGCACTGGCACCAGCTAAGGTATCTTTAAAATTAATATCTTTGAAGCGGGGATCGAGAGTCGTTGAAACAGCCTAATGTGGTTGTTCTCGATTTCACCAAACCGGCGGTTTAACTCATCCACAACATATTCTTTTAAAGCTTTTTTTATTTCATTACTGAACATTTCTTGATGACCATTTTTATTTCAGCCTTTTTTAATTCGTGTAGCCCATAAATATGCAGTAGTAACTACAAGTAAGCATTTATACTCGGCCAGTTTCTTATGGTCAAGATTTGGCAAAATTTATGGTTTTGTTCAGGTTTGGAGTTTCGTTTCAAATTTTTTATTATTCGTTCCCGCTCAGTTTCGAATATTTTAGTGATTTCTGTAGTCCGGTTTCAAATCCAAATGTTGTTTGAAACAGATTCAATATTTTTATATGAAAACTTAAATAACAATATTAATTTGGATTAATAATGCAAATCTATTTTCAATCATTTTGAATTCTGAAATTCTAGTTCCAGCTATATCGCATAAAATAATCTTCACTTTGGAATTTAACTGTTGCGATTAGGAATGTTAGACTCTACTATTTTGTCCCCCGTCCCAAAAATTACGAGTATATTTAAAAAAATGTATATTATTGTTATATTATTTTAGCACCCCAAATTTGATCCGGATCAATAAAAAAAATTGATTTGGATCAGAGCAAATGACATTTCCATATTCTTTTGAAAAAACGAAAAAAAAAATTGATTTTTTTTTAATCCGGATCATTTTTAGAAAATCTCGGTTTTTTGGTAGGTTTGATCCGACTTTCACAAACACAGAAATTTAACGTCAAAATGAGATATAAACAGAAACAACATGCTATTTTAATAAATTATTTGTCGTTATAATTTGATCTCAGCTGTCGTTAACTTTAGATTACATATTAAAATGCAATAAAATGAGTAAACATAACCTCGCTTTTTTCATATTCTTTGGCACATAAAAAAATCAAATTTTTTGTTTGGAAATTGAAAGAATATGACATATGTGTAGATGTGTCTACTCAATCTAAAAATATCTTGTCTTTCCATTAAAAAAAAAAATCAATTTTTTAGGCAGCAAAGAACATGAAAATGATCTGAATTTGTAGGCTATTAGTGAAAACACACACATTTTTCAGAATTTTACATATTTCAGTTTGAAACCTGCGGTTATCGTATAAAGATGGAAAATAATAATTTATGCGTTTTCAAAATTTGTTTTGTTTATTAACATCACAAATGATTTATGAAAATGGCATCGTGCTGTTTACATCCCATTTTGACCTTTACATTTCCGTGTTTGTGAAAAAAAAAAAATGTCGAATTCCTTGGAAATAAAAAATTTGATCCAGACCAAAAAAAATTGATTTGGATCAAGAAAATGACAAGAATACGGAATCTTTCGAAAATAAAAATTGATTTTTTTTTATCCGGAGGATTGTTTTTCAAAAATCTCGGTTTTTTGGTAGGTTTGTTCCGACTTTCACAAACACATAAAAATGTAAACTTCAAAATGAGATAAAAACAAAAACCAGACTCATTTCCATTTTCATAAATCATTTGTACTTAAATTTTGATGGAAATAGTCATGTTTATCTAAGCTCACATAATTCGAGGTAAACACACTCATTTTTGCATAGAATGAAGCAATTTCCATCAAAACAATTTTTAAAATCGGATAAATTAATATTTTTGATGAAGATCATTTCTTTTTTTTCATTTTCTTTGGCATAAAAAAATTGATTTTTTTTGGAAATCGAAAGAATTTGATCCGGACCAAAAAAAAAATCAAGTTTTTTTCGAAATAATACGCAAATGTCACTGCCTTGATCCAAATCAAATTTTTTATGATGCGAATCAAATTTTTTTGTTCCCAAAGAATTTGACATTAGATAGACAAGTCTATATGCACTTTAAATAACGAATGCCTTAATTCATTCATTTAAAGATTCTTTTAAGCCAACTACATTGGTACAAAATACCCATTTTTTAAGAAAAAAATCGGCATTTTTGATGATTGATTTAAAAAGGCACTCAACGAATGAATAAATAAATGAAGCAATCATGAAATGAAATTGACTTTATTGTTATTGAAAATGAAATGTTGCTTATGTTGCGGTTAAAAAATTATGGATGATCGTTGACTGAGCGGAAAAACGATTTTGCAAAAATCTTAGCTTTACCACGAGAATAAAACTTAATTCGGCTCATGAAGCATGTACGAAATTTTATCAAAATCTATCGATGTTTTTTGTATCTAAAGTATCGATACCACTTGGGTATCGTTACAAAAAGTATCGAGTACAAAAGTACTTGGTATCGATACTATAAAATATCGATACTTTTTGCGGATCCCTATGTCCAATATTATTTATGGAAATTTGTTGAATATCGTATAAAATCCAGAAAACGTTAAATTGAATTTTGCCAGTTAGGCATCAATTTCATTATGATTTCCATTAGTGAACAATATTTATGGAAATTTGTAGAAAATTCTCTTGCGTTTTGCAACCCCTAGGATATTTGTAGTGAAAATTTGTCTTATATTTGAATATCAAGAAAACATTAAATTTACATTTGACCAGTTAGGCATCAATCTCATTATGATTTTCCGTAAGGAAAGGAAAAGGAAGCTTTTATGAAATTCTATTGGATTTTGCAACTCGTGCGATGGTTGAAGTGAAAATTCAGGTCTTTACGAAATTTTTGGAAATGCAAAGGAATTGAAATAAAACATCTCGAATTTCATCTTATTTGGTTTTGAAGTGGTCCAGTTTCATTCCGGTTCATATTCCAATTGGGTTCAAAATATTTTAGAATTACACTACTATCGTACGGTCGAATATTATTATTTAATCAGCTAAGACGTATCATAAAAAAATGAAATAAACTGTTACGTTTTCGTGCCAGAGTTACAGAAAACTCCTGATTCCCCTAAATGTCATTATTTGAGTTGGCTAGCAACATTTTTGCTAATAAAGAACCAGATATCTGGGTCACAACTAAGTTCTAAAATTCCCGATTACAACATAACCGAAAAGCTTGTGTTTACTAAGCCCTCTATCAATTAGTCACACCAATCGATTATTTAGGCATTTATTCACAAAAATCTATGTACCACTTTTGAATGTGCTTTTCCAAAAAAAAAAAAAAAATTTGTTCACTTTATTCTGTTTAAATAATATAAAAGTCACGGGGGAATTTTAATGGATTGTCTTTCGATACGTTACATTTTCCATCCTTACACATCTACACACAAACGTATATGTATGTAAAAATATATATGATTTTTGTTGTTGTTGTTTTTGGGAAATAGGATTATCTTGTCTTTAGAGAAATAATGATTTTCAACATTCACTCGCATGCTACACATACATATATATGCGTACATATGAATTGTAAATTATTATTAAATAGATTAGAGCCGTTCTCTCTATCTCACTATATTTATCAAAAATATATTGGATAATTGATTAGATATTGTTTTGTGTTTGATGATAATGCGAGGGTGTTTGATTTAAAATGATATCGCCATCAATGTCAATTAGGCGCGATAAGATAATTTTATTCCCATAAATCAAAATTTTGGAATATACCAGTATTAGTGATATATCGAGATAGCAAAGGGCTAGTTCTTAAACGAATGAGGATGCTAATCAATTTCAATTCACATACATATAAATTTGGTTGGCACATTATAAAAATCACACTAATTTTTTTTTAATTTTTTTTTTATTTCCAGGTAAGTCATACACGTGGCTTCAACTATAAAGCAATATTATACATTTAATTGATTGTCACAGGTATGATTATAGTTTAGTTTTTTATAAGATTATTGTGTTATGTACACTTTTATACCCATTCACAAATAAAAGGGGGAAAATCGGTCATGTATTAATATTCTCTTTTTATGTAATTTAATCTTATACCATAAACCCAGACTGGACACCGTACCAACAGCAAAAAATACAAAAAAAAATTTGTTTGACTACCTGCAAGAGATATGCCAGAAAAAAAAATCATAAAATCCAACCAAAGTAAAACCGCAGTATAGCACAATAGACACGCTGTATAATATTTACAGTAGATATAACATTTATGATAAATGTTTTGGCAAAAAAGTTCGAATCGAAAAACATTAATCTACGATATTAACCTCTCGTTGTGGTCGTCCTCATCGTCTTGATCTGAGACAAAAAAAAGTCTATCAACATAAAATAGATACACAACAGATATAAGGTATTTTTCAATTACGTTTAACCTTCTTACATTATTATGTTTGATAGACCGACGAAACCTTATCTACGATATATCCATCTATATATAGTTTTATATTGGCTTCAACATACAACAACGTTGACAACAACAATAACAACAACAACAATAGCAACGATAACCTGGCTAGATGAAGAAAAACTAAATTTATATTTTTGCTATTTTTATCACATAATTTTTCATTTTTCTATTTTTTTTTTTTTTTTTTTTTTTATAAAAATTTTATGATTATAAAGATAAAACATTAAATAAGTGAAAATGGAAAATTTATCGTATATATTGTATACATACATAGATACATGTGAGAGGAGTACAGGAAATTCTTGAAAAATATAAAATATTGCCGACGATTTGTCATGTTTTCATAATAAGAGTAATAAAACATACATATAAGACAATATGTGTTATTTTATTGTATGTATATGTGTACATATATATTATATCCACTCATAAGGTCAATCGAGTATTTATAAGATTCATTGCTGATTATGTCGGTAAAAATCATTCATCGAGATAATACATCTTCTTCGTTGTCGATTTGATAATTTTGTTTTATTTTTTCTGTTGTATGCCGGTACCTAACGAGAAGAAATATGACATATTATCTTATGGGTTTTTATAAACAAAATGGCGGATGTATTACGCCAATGAATTATTAATTAAAATTTTATTTATTCAGGTTTGGGTATTTTTTCTGAGCTTTAGAGTAGAAAATCTAAATGAAAAAACCTATCACAGAAGCTTAACGGTTTGTTTGCCATGTTCTTGGAATTTGTTCCCCATTTTTTAAATTAAAAGTTAAATCATGACATTATTCGACGATTTTTCGGAATTTATGATTTTATTCGTTTTTTTCCATAAAGCCACTTGTGTTGGTATTAAGTATGTACCACAGAAGTGACAACAAAATCTTTTAACAAACACATACCAAAAATATGTAGTTGTGCATCAAAATTCTAAAAAACTAGAATCGAGCTGATAAAATCCAAAATCCTAAAACCATTTACCAAAATTCGAAAGTCATAAAATCTCAACCTTTAAAATTCCAGAAATAATCTAATATAAGCCAAAGCCAGTTTTTTGGAATTTTCGAGTTTATCTAAAATTGTAGAACCTATAAATTGTTGAAATTGATTAATTTTGAATGTACGGCCAAGCATTATAGCAGGATCTCCCGGACTCCCGGGCACACACCGTACACCCATTTACACATACCAAAACCAATCGATAGGATATGATTATTAGTTGGGACAGATTCAACCCGTTTGCAGACTCCTAAGCGATTAATAGTTAGTAAATTATTAGTACAATAAATGATAAATGATAAACAGGTTAGCACAAGACTACACATTTTAGCTACAAGATTGAATGCTCGTTCCTCTGGAGTCCAATGCCAGAACTTCAAAAATTAATATTATTATTAATGTTGTAATTTTTCTAATCCTGTTGATATAATTAAGATAAACAAAATCAACATCTTCGACATTTATTAGTTATATACTCCCATAAAACTTAAACTCCGTTTATGGACATACATATTACCCTGCAAAATCAAGCATGCAAAGTAAGTAAAATAATAAATCAATGAAAGGAAATTGAAACATTATTTTCTTAAAAATTTATCGGTGTACCATATAAGTAATATTGACGTTTGTATGTGAAAACTGCAACCTAAACTTCAATGAATCCATTAACACACACATACAATACTTTAAGCATCTCGATTTGCTTTTACATAATTCCACGTTGTTCACATTCGGTTAGTCGAAATTTGGCATGCATAAATAAATACGTCATTATGTGTTGTAAACCAAATCTCAATTCAACTCAAAATTAATATTTTCAAATTAGTATTTTATTTATTTAGTTTAGTTAATTTATAATCATTTAATATTAATTAAATTAATTTAATTTAATTTAATGCAGTTTATAGTACCCTGTAAAAAAAATTAATCATACCTAAATAAACTATTTGATATGGATTATGTAAGGCGGTTTCCGATTCGACTAAAACTTACCCGATTATACGAAGTATATGAATCCTATTTGAGTCGAATACACTAAAATTTTGTTTCGTTTGTATAGATCAAATTTTATCAATAACACTATAGTTGTTTCATAAATACAAAAAACACAAAGAGAGAAAACAACACCAAAATAAAAATAACAGAATCTTATTTACTAAACCATCAACACACATTGAAGGTAAATATTTTTCTACAATCTGCCATGTGCGTAGCAGGCAGGAGACTATGTATTAGAATACAGGAAAATATTTGTGACGACTATACCAAAACCAACAAAAATATCTCCCTGTTTTTGTTGTTGTTTAAATATTATATGACAAAAGACGATACGTATGTACTATATACATTTCATTGATAGGATCTGTGTAAAGAGCGAACGAGACGGCTTGTATAAAGAATATATTTGTGTCGATTTTACACAAAATAAAACACAAAAACGCATTCAAGTATACGTAAAAATACAATCAGATATGAAAATAACTATGACGTATATCAAATTATTTGATTTTAGTAATTAAATTCCATGTACAACCACACAAAAGTTAAAATCATGCACTTAATCAAGAAATCAAGAATTTTGATTTCTTTATCTATAAATATAAAACATTGCCTGATAAATGCATCCCGGTGGATTGTGTTTTTCAAAATTACACTTTAATTATTATTTCACTAAAATTGAATTGAATACACATATGTATACACATACGCTTATACATACATAACAATACATAAATAAAACAAAAAACTAAAAATAGATTAAAAATAAATTTTTGAATAGGATAGAAAAAAAAAATTTGCTCACCGTAGAACCTATAAATTGTTGAAATGTAAAGAAATGGCTTCAAAATCCCTATTCAAAACTCCTCGTTGTGTAAGTCGGGTTGGTTTCCAAATAGTATTTTAATTTGTTTTATACCTTAGACTCTTAGAGGATAGGGGCTGCTGCCCCCAAGCTTCAACTTAAAAATTTTTGGAAATTGGAACATTCCTAAAAAATTAGTGTTTTTTAATGATTACCCACATACTAAAATACAGATCTCCCCAAAGTCGCTTAGCATTGAACCTTTTGGGCAAGGATGACAAGGAAACGTTATAAAAATTTCTAAAATATTTACATTTAAAAGAATATTAAAGCAGAGAATCTTTTGTACTAGAGAAAACCAAGATTTTTATATGTGAGAAGTCATAACAAACCCACACCCTATTTTTTTATTTTATGTGTTTTATGGGAGTACCATTCTAGTCAAACATTGGAAATGTTGGTTTCAATATTTGCTTCGTTATTTTGGGGCAATTTCACCCAAATTCTCAATTTAAACACAATTATAACTAACAACATTTTTTGTTGTTGTGAAAAGAGCAGTTTGTATTGCTAAAATACACTCAACTCTTTTTTTACACGGTACTCGTAGATATGTTCCACGGAAAATAGTGTAATTTAAAATCATCTAAAACAAGATAAGCCACTCATTTTAAAATTAGGCATGCATTCTTTGTGTTTCAAAAACCGTGTAAGATGAAACACTCAAGAAAAATTTCTTCAGTCATTCGTGCAAAAATCTTGATACCCCGATAAAAAGCTTTGTATGTCGCGCTGGAACTTTTAAGCTCCTTTTAGATCCGGATCATTCAGCTGTAAATTGTTGAACTGGTACATCAACTTCATGTTGTACTTTTTTGTTCACCATCAATTGATAAAATTTCGTATAGATCCTCGTCGTCTAATAGCGACTCTAATCAACAACTGTTCGATTCTTCAGTGTGCATATTTTCAAAGCCCTCGCCACCAAATGCTTGTGCCAATGTTGAAATTTTGGAATATCTCACATTTTTTCTTGTACCGAATTTTCAGTTTTGAAGCATGCGGGCTAAATGGTTTTCCAGCAACTGAGTTATGGCTAATGAATCGTTTGTAACACACTCTATAATCATAAATATTTTCCATGCACTGACGATCGAAATGTTTTTTACTTCAACTTCATCCAACATATGTTGAAATGAGAGTTTTATATAATAAATATGGAAGGCTGTAATAATACCTTGATCTAATGAAAAGATCAGGCTAATTGTATTCTGTGGCAAAAATTCGAGTTTGATATTTAGATGTTCCAAAGCAGGGTAACTAGGCGCATTGTCGACAAGTAAAAGGACTTTGCATTCAAGACCTTTTCGCTACAAATATTTTCGTACTTCGGGAACCAAGAACTCAATGAACCACACTTGATAAATAAATCGGCGGTCATTCAAGCCTTTTTATTTGCCATGCCTAATGAACTGACAACTGTTGCATATTTTTACATTTGAATGCACGTTAGTAGTCATATGAGAAGCTAGCACAAAATTTTCTTCCCGAAAAGGCTTTTTTCTAAAATGTGTGTCTCAGCTACAATTTAAGGAAACTTTCATTCCATCGGGAAAATATTTTATTCAAAACTCTTAACCAAACGCTATTCATCCCGAAAAATAATTGTAAAGAGTATAATAAATATTTAAAATTCAAATATTTGATAATTCCTTTGGACACAAAATATGTACATTTATAGTGAACTAAATACGCGGTCAAATTTCAATTTCTAAATTTATTCCGCCGATCTCAGAGATGCCTCCTTGAAATTATGTATGATATCCGACTTCTCAACACTTATGCAATTAGAAAAAACTACCCTCGTGTTTCATTGTAAATGTTATGTTTCGTCATACATTTACGTAGCGCTTTATTTTCACCCATAATCCCCATGATTTTTTAATGAGAGTAGTTTTTTCTAATTGCATATGTGATGAGAAGTCGGATGTCATATATCATTTCAAGGGGATTTTTCTGAGATCGGCGGAAGAAATTTAGAAATTGAAATTTGAAATATACGTATTTTGCGTCCATAGGAAATATCAAATATTTGAATTTTAAATATTTATTTTACTATAATGCTTTTAAACCTTAATCTATTTCCTTATAATTATTTTTCGGGATGAATAGCGTTTGGTTAAGAGTTTTTAATATTTTTTCCTGAATGGCATGAAAATGTTCTTAAATTTTAGCTGAGACACACATTTTAGAAAAAAGCCTTTTCGGGATGAACATTTCGTGCTAACTTGTCATACGATGTTACCAGTGGCTTTAAATTGCCAGAAGCGTTCCTGCACAATAAAAACGCCACCCGACCTCTAGCTTCTTCTGCGATTTAGCAATAAATGTTTCGGCCGGCATCTTTTTCCAGAAAAGACCGGTTTCATTGGCGTTAAATATTTGGTCTTATTTTCACTTTGTGAAATTAATTTATTTTTTTTTAAATCCTGCAAGTCATCAGTCACTAGCAGTGAATTGAGGTTTCTTAGCCTCAGTTCTTTGACTGCTTGCTTAAAGTATTGCATCATGTAACTGTTCATATTTCTGAGTGAATTTTGCTTTACCATCTAGAGGAATTCCTTTTTTTCATTCATCCCCCCATCCAGATTAATAAAAGTTTTTCTGTATTTTCTAAAATAGTATCAAGTAAATGTAAAATAATTTGTTTTGATTTAACTGCGGATTTATAGAGATCTTACTCATACATACATTTGAGTGAATAATTTTTAAATTTGTACACACTCTGTAAATAAAATTTATTTGGATCATATTCATATTCATATCATATCGTTCCAAAACACAAAACTGAAAACTAAAGGAAACGCAAACTAATACAAAACTATCACTGATAATGGTTGTTGTTCGTTAAAACCATTTTAAATTTTTGTTAACTACAATCTGAAAATAATTGCAATTGGAACAATTTGTCTTCCGCCTTATTCTCTCGAAAATGAGAGATACGTAATTTTTTTTAAAGTGCTGGAAAATTACTCATCAAAAATAAGCCTTACATTAAATTTAAATATATGATTGCAACGGTTGCTCCTTAGGCTGCATGCTGGATCTATAATGTTACCGGAATGACAATACATTTTAAATAAAATTGCAAATAACTACAAAATAGTGATTTACAAAGCTTGAGTGCAGTATAGCGGAAGAATGCCTCATCTAATCGGAGCAATTCTAGTGTCAAAATTTACGTAAAAACACTGTGGCGGTTAATTAATTTTAAATTAAAATAATAAATCTTAGCTAGTCCTTACACAAAATACCAAGGGCCTTGTTGATAACCCAGTTTTCGGTTACGTCAAAACCAAAAATCCGAATATACACGAAATGTTTCGAAATGTTAGTATTATTATAGATCCCGCCTTCTTTCTACGTATTAACAAATCAATTAGTGAACGCATTGTGCTCGTAAATAACTGGAGGTAATATTTTAATCCAATTTAAGTGATATTAACGACCAACGACCAGAAAATGTCATATACATTGCCTGATTTGTTTTTACTACCGCGCCACCAAAAAGAAGTGAATAAATAAATATAAACAAAGAAAATAGTTTGTTTTATATTACGTTAAAATATGAATACTGACGTCTTAATAATTTAAGACAACAGACAAAAAAATAGTCATACTCCAGACATTTTTCTACATGGCAACCAGTTTGCAGAATTATGACTGAACAAAGATCGGAATGCAACCTAAGGAAATGAAAAAAATAAAAATAAAATAAATTCATTAGATTCAAGTTTAAATCAGAAATATAAATGTTTATAAAGCAAAAACAAAAAAAGCTTCAACTTTGAAATTGCTCATGAAATTACTGGAGCACTCAATTTTATTTCATTGAGCAACCAAATAACAACTACGGAAAGATAAACCTGTCACACGTTTTATCTAACGAACATAACTCTAGAGAAACATCATCACGAGAAAATAATTAACTTTGTCTGCCAAATTGGCAGACAAAGTTAATTATTTTGGAAGGTATATAGAAAATTGTAGGAAAATTAAGGTTTTAAACCCAAAACACATCGTTACAGCGTTTTCACTAAGTTTCAACCCATTTCAACACAACAACATACGTTAGGACATAATATGCTACATAACAATGCTATAAATCATGTTACAAACATTAATAAAAAAATTGTTGTAAAGGCGGGTTTCGACCATGTATGGTTAAAAATAGTAGTGTCCAAATGACATTGTTATAAATAAAGTTTTAAATAAGATGAAAAACTCTATATGTAAACCACGGTGCTACATAAAATATTTTAATTCATTTTTTTAACATGTTATATAACTTTGTTATATAGCACATTATGTTATATTGAGTGGAAATGTGCCTTAACACTGTGGTTAATAACTTTTTCCTTACAACGTTTTAAAAGCCCACTATTAGCAATGTTTACAACAAATGTTATAAAACATAAACATGTTACGTTACATGTTCCGAAAAGGCCCGTTTCCTCTGTATATCAAATCATAATTTATAACATATTACAAAAACTAATAACACAATTTAATAAAATTAATAATTTGTTTGTAACATTTTCTTTGCCTATATCCCGTTTCTCCAAAAATTAATTTATAAAATAATTAAGCAAATCTACGTCATTTATGGTTAAACTGAATAATTAATGAATTAAAAGATATGGATACGTCCATAATTTTTATAAATGATCTGGTTTGCCTATACCTATGGGAAGTTTCCCTAACTTGATAATAGTTTGCAAAGATGGGTGATATCAAAAATATTTAGGAAATTTAAAGCGCTGATTGTAAAGTTAAACGGAAAGATAACACCGCATATTCCTCTTGCAATATTGTCCAAAAACGCCTTCAACTTGTACCTATAAACAATAGGGAAAGATGTGAAACCCTACGCTAGGTTTTTCTTTTAAATCAAATTCATATGCAGGATAATTTTGCTATAAAACGTAGCAAGCCCACGGGCTTTAATACCTTTAACCCCAAATTAAAATATGTTTAGCTTCCAAATTTGGGCAGATACCTTAAGGACATTGTTCGTAAATTTTTCCCCTACTCACGACTTTCTTCCCTGTTTGTAAAATCAAGCTGGTTAAAATAAAACAGAACCAACCAATTCCAAAATTAGTTTTTATTCACAGTGCACGAATGTGGAACAGGTTGAATATACAGAAATTCCATAAGATTGTTGAAGGCTAAAAAACACTTTATACCATTCAGAATCTTTCCTACATTGTACTTCATCAAACTTTCCTTTCGTGGAAGTGGCGCGGAAAAAAAATCCCAAAGTCCCATTAAGTTGTTCAAAACTTCTAAAACGCCATATTGCGGAACGTCAACAATGGCTGAAGGAAATAACTCCCTAAGTTCCCTAGTTCAATTTTCTGGAAACCACAGATTTCAATTTAAAATTTTTTATACAAGTTATTTAACATTGTTATCAATTCCATAACATATTGCTATATATTGAAGGCCCGTTTCCACTATATAACAAGGTTGTATAACATGTTACAAAAATTAAAAAAGAACTATTATGTAACAAATAACTTTTTCATGTTATATAATATATTACATAGTAATTTGTAATATTTTTTGTAACATGTTATATAACATTGTTACAATTATAAAAATATAAAATATAAATAAAATACTAACAGAAAGAAAAACTTGGAGTTTTTATAATATAACGTTTTATTTATTAATAGAATACGGAGTAACTAAATTGCGTCTTTTCACTACGACGATTATACAGTAATAATTCTTCTTCTCTTTCTCCTCCCAAATATATTTTATTTTAGTACACGTAGATACTACCAACTAAACGAATATTAAATTATATAAAATAAATCAACTATCTAATAACAGATGGCTCTGCCATCCATAAAATAATTCAATGTAAAACATTTTTACATTCGGCCATCCTGCAATAGAAGTTGGCCTCAATCTTCTTCAATTTCATCATTTTCTCCGAACTCGTCATCGTCGGGAACTACTACTAATCGCAGATGATCAGATGGTATAACTCCTCGAAACCGGCGTCATCCATCATCAACGCTAACATCCTCTACGCGTTACCGATCACCATACAATACATAGGTAATAACATACGGTCCTCTATATCGGCGAATTAATTTAAGCCTTTCTCCAACTGATGGTGGTTCTTGGAAAACGGCAACCATATCACCCACATTATAGTGACGTGGTGACTTAAATTTGGCGTCGTATCGTAATTTCTGTTGACGTTGATTATCGTTAATATTGTTCGCTGCTTTGTCTCTATTTTTATCTCTTTTTGCTGGCTCGAACTTCTCCTTATTTATTACGACATCACTTTCTAATTCTAGTGTTAATTTGTCGGCATATTTAGACTTAAAATTGAAACCGAAGAAAATTTCGTGTGGCGATAGTTTGGTAACTGCGTGCTGTTGACTATTTATACCCCATTGTATCTTAGGTAGCAATATGTCCCATTTTTCAGGTTCCTTATCAGCCACAGTTCTCATAGCATGTAAAGTGGTACTATTACATCGTTCGACTTGCCCATTTGCTCGTGGAGTTGTACATTACTATCATTGGTTCTAATTGGAACAATACTTTGATAATTTCTAATTCGCTCTAAAAGAACAAGCACTGAAGAAATATCCTACGACGCCAGTGACTTAGTAAAATCCGGGTCATTTAAGCCTCAAATTATATATTTAATAACCGATGATTCATCTAAATTTATTTCGCTTGCAATTTTCCGCATCTCATAAACATACTGACTATACGATTCGGATTGATGGCGACGACCACTTGACAAAATTGAATGAACATCAACGGGATCGCGATTAGAACCAAATTCTCAAGTCAACCCTTCACGAAACTGATTCCAATTACGTAATAGATCCACTTCTTATTTCAGTGAAATACCACGTGTTAGCTTCGCCTTTTAACTTACTCGTAGATGCAAACAAAACCAATCTATCGTTTAATTGATAAATACTACGCATTTGCTCAACACACTCCAACCAGTAATTTACCGAGACACCCTCACGACTTGATGGGTTAAAATCAGGAATCATATCTGATATTTCCCGAACACCGAAATTTATATCACTACGTTTCATACCTGCATCAGCATTTATTGAATAACACGCATTTTGTTGAATATTTCCCGTTACATCCGGAACATGTTGCTGTTGTTGCATACTACCGAAATGTTGAAACACGTGTTGGTTTGGATTCGCATATGGCATATACGTAAGGCATTGTTGTTGTAATCTGTTTACATTATCGAAGTTTTGAAATGGTTCATGGTTGATTTCGTTGTAATACTGATGACGTGGTGAGTGGATTAGCCACATTACGATCGGCAGAAACAGCGATATTCATTCGCACTGTTGTTTCGTGGCCATGGTGTTTGTTGAACGTTTAACCTTACTTCTTCATGCGACGCAATACTCGAGCAATCTCGAAAATACGGTAATTGTGGATTTTCTTTCCCATCCATTATAATTTTATTAATTTTACGACGACACTTTATTTATCACATATACGACAAACTTTGGATTTATCCCACTTCTGAAAAAAATATAAAATATAAATAAAATACTAACAGAAAGAAAAACTTGGACTTTTTATAATATAACGTTCTATTTATTAATAGAATAAGGAGCAACTAAATTACGTCTTTTCACTACGACCATTATACACTAATAATTCTTCTTCTCTTTCTCCTCCCAAATATGTTTTATTTTAGTACACGTAGGTACTACCAACTAAACGAATATTAAATTATATAAAACAAATCAACTAACTAATAACAGATGGTTCTGCCATCCATAAAATAATTCAATCTAAAATCTTTTTACACAATTGGAAACGATAGTAGATAAGCTATGTTACTTCTGGCGCAAAAACGCATGTATTTTTTTATGGAGGTCCCAAAACGCAAATATCCGTCATCTTGGATTTTCTAACAAAGAAAGTTGCGTACTCTGGTGGCGAGTAGTAGTATTATAAGTACTAATTTTTAATGTACTTATGTGGTTGGTTTGTTTCTTTGATGAACTCTATTGGAACATAATGTGACGGTGACATCCAGGGTGTGATAGAATAAGTTAAATTAATAGCTCAATTTTTTACTGTACTAAAATGGAATTTTCCTGATAAAAACAGTTCTAAATGTTTCTACACTATTAGTACTGGAAAAGTCATGAGCTCTGTAGAAGTTTGGTTTGTGTTTATAAAAAGGCGAACGAAATCAAATTAGATTATTAGTATTTGGAACGCGATAGTGTAAACTTGTAAGATTATTAGTAATATTTTTATAAGCGATAGTGTAAAGATTAAAAGGAATTAAAAGGTGATTTAAAAAGTGTTTTAGTGTAAAATAAAAAGAAAAAGTGATCAGTAAAATTTAAGAATAATTTATATAAAGTGATTTTGTGAATTTTTATTGATAAACAGTGTTGTAATAAATTTTGTGGAATAAATAAATTCGTTGGTGATAAATTAAATTGATTTTGTATATTATTCACAATCCAGTGATACGAACCTTGAGTAACAAGGCAAAAACGTAACAATAAGTTAAATGTGATATTAATTCAGAATATTTTTCTGTAGATGCCTCTCTATATTTTCCTGCGTTGAAGTAGAATTTTAGTATTAATTTATAGAAGAATTTTTGTCGTAATTCATATAGTTAAGTCTGTCGGTTTAAGGAATTAGGTAAAGTTTTTGATTTAAATCCCATTCGATTAGCTCTCAACTAGGAAAATAGAAATTTCAGCCTGTTTTGGTTGAAAATCGAACAATATATACCTGATACTGTCCCCAAATGCGAACAACAGTTTACTTAAATTCTTAGTTGTACGCCGTGAGTAGAAATCGTTTGGAAATTGAGGTAATAAAACGAATTCAATCAAAATATGAAGAAATATAAAATCGGTCATAAAAGTGTTTGTCAGTTCCAATAGTCTTTCAGTTTTAAATGTGAAAAATAAAATGTTCAGAGGAGAAAATCGTAAGAAGATGACAAATATTGTGAATTTTGTTTGGCTAGAATATCGAGCTGCAAATGCAAAAGCATCTGATTTTCAAGTACATTTGCTTTATAATCCGTATTTAAGATACTTTTAAAACAGCAGCATTTTGATAACCCATTGGTAAAGAAAGGCGTAGTTTTGTATTCTGATCTAAAATTGAAATCTTCCTGATGGCACTTGAGTCCGAGTTAAGAGAATATGAGAGATCCGAATATGATTAGTAGTCGTATCTGACATTTCAATTATTTAGTACCAAATTTCTGAATTTAGGAAACATACAAGAAGAAGAAACATAAAAGGAGAAACAGTTAATATTTTCTCAAAAATTGTTGACCAGAAAAAAGTTGGTCAGGCGTCCGGGTTTTGACAAAATTTTAAAATAGTTTACTATCCTCGTTCGAGACTTGGTGTCCAGATGTCACTGCCTACCAGAGGCTATTCCAATAAATCTTTGAAGTGTTTTTGAGTTGCTGAGATCAAGTAACTTGCTACATTTATGGCTTTTTGAAATTTTCGATGAGCGATTGTACGGCTATTAGAGGATTTGGGGCTTTCGGAATTATTTTTAAGCTTTCCAAAACTTATTTTTTGGCTGTGTTCTCGACATTTTTTAAATTATTTGATTAACTATAATCGGGGTTTTTTAAGGTTATTCGAGAAGTTCGAAAAATTAAATTATTTGGGAATCTTTGTCGATTTGTTATTTGCTATAAAGTAGCCGATGTCACAGATAATAAAAACATGGGACCCCTGAGCATACAGCATTAGAATTGAAATAATTGTAATAAGGTTTGGTAAAAATTTACGATTTGAATTATCTGCCCAGTCCTAAAACAAGGCCTAAAACAATGTTCAAAAGTTTACCTTTATTAATTTCAACTTAAGTAAAGTTCCTTCTAACAGTTATATGGTTTAATTAAAAAACTTTTTTTTTTTTTTAAATTATATTTAAATAAAAATTCACCTACAATTCAATTAAATTGTGCGATTTCAAAACATACACACAAAATACATAAAACATAACAACAACAACAAAATTATTTTATTGTGGGAGAATCGTATCCATGTATAAATGTGCGCCCTATTCCCCAGAAAAGTATAAAATAAAATATGAATATTAAAATGACTGCTGGTTATATCCATGTACAAGACATAGCGCAGCCCCGCACTCTCGTGTACAACGAAAAACAACTCAACTTTTAATGAAGCCAAACAAAAAAAAAAAAAAAATGTTACAAAATATCTAATTTTAATGTAACAATATAATATGAAACAAAGATCCGTACAGATGAAACTTTTTTTTTGGTTCTCGTTTTGTGTGCTTTTTTGAGGGCTTTCTCAAATACACCATAAAAACCGTGTACACGTTTTTTTGGTTTTTTTTTCGTGTTTTACTTGAAACTTTATGATTATAATAATTATGATTATGATTTTATTTTGGTGTAATTACTGTATGTTGTAACAAAACTAAAAGAATATTTTAATGATACACACAAAACATGCAGCCAGAAATCCTGAGAAAATGTTTTGTAATTTTGTAAATCAAATTTTATTTTAATTTATCCTGAGACTGATATCTAACTAATTGCGGTTGGGAACTTTTTATTTGGATTTTATTTAAGTTTTGAATGGATTTTGTAACTGGCGAATGTTTTGCCATAGGATGATATGTTTGCTTACTTTTCAATATTATGGCATCTAACTTTCTCAACATACAATCATCTTATTTTGGCAAATTTTAGCTTATTTGGCTTTCTCCAGAATTTATTCCTGTGTCCTGTTAATATTCATGAGTTCATGACAAATGCCAGTTTGACTGAAATAAGATAGCAATATAAAATTAAAGGACGGTATCGGTACAATTAGGCGAAGAGAGTGCTCGGTAGAATGACGATAATAGGCAAAAAAAAATTTAGAAAGTAAGATTTTGAAGTTTGATTTAGATCGGTTTTGGTCGGAATGGAAAAGGTTAAAAAATGGTAAAGATTTAAGTTTAATTATTCCATGGGGGAAATACATTAGTGTTAAAATGTACCCCCCCTCCCCTCCCTCCTCCCTGTAGGTGGGACAGGGGGTGGGTAACTTTGAAACTAAAATATGAACCCCTATGTTTTATTGCAGATTCAGATTCTACGGCTAAAAACGTAGGATTTGACAGAAACATTTTTTTCGATTCTTGATAGATGGCGCTGTAATTGACGATATTCATTTTTTTCGATTTATTCTACTGAGAACCTACGCAAACGATTCTGCAATAAAAATACCACGGTTTCCTTGTAAATAGTCGAAGTTAGTCTTAAACAATTTGTATTTCTTAAATTTTCAATTAATTACAGCGCCATCTATTATGAATCGAAAAAAATATTCAGTCAAGTCCTACGAAGTTTATCTGCAAAGTCAAAGGGCAAATGCGTGCAATGTGTTGAAAACTGAACGTCTCAAAGAAACTGGAACAAATGGACGGTTCTTACCAGTAGATGTTTCACAAAATAACTGTAAATCGGGAAGGACGATGAGTTCAATCTTAAACTTAGAACTCGCGGGGTGCGATGAATTTAATAACTGTTGTAATTCATCGTCAGACTTTTGAGTCTGAGCTAGATCCTTTAGCTCTAGTGTGACGGTTTGTACATTTCCAATGTGGTCACATGATCATGACAAGGTGTCTGCAACCACATTGTCCTTGCCTGCAATATGTCTTATGTCGGTCGTAACTATAGCTCTTGTAAGGGCTTCGTGGTCGTTGAAAACAATAAATTGTATATACCTTCCACGAAGTATCTGAAATGTTTAATAAAGAGATAAACTCCCAAAAGTTCTCTGTCAAAGGTAAAATATTTCTTCTCTCTTTCACTAAGCTTGCGGGAAAAGAATCTTAAAGCAGTTTCGCACTCTTGTGGGCACGAAAAATTATTTTGTGATTTTAGCATTTTGTTCAATTTTGCCAGTTGCGCATGAATCGGAGACAACAGTTCGGCTAACTTTGGAATGAATCGTTGGTAATAATTGACCATCCCGACGAATTGTTGAATTTTTCTGATGGACGTTGGGGACGATAATTCTTGAATGGCTTGTACTTGCCGTGGCGTGGGTTTTATGCCATCTGCGGTGATTTGGTAGCTGAGGAATTCCAGAGCATGAACACCTAATTGACATTTAACAGCTTGGATATTTAATCCAAGCTCGGACAATCTCTCAAAAACCAACGGATATTAAATGCTAAGCCCTTACAAGATCAATTCGAGAAGATCTGAATATGTGGGATCGGGTAACGATCAGGTCCTGTCACGGCATCAATCGACGATAGTCTCCACATGGCCTCCAATCGTTACTGTCCTTCTTCTGAACCATGTGGAGTGGAAAAGAAGCTGCAAATTCTGCAAGGGCAGTCTTGTGCTTGACTGGGGCCAAATGACGTGGTTGTGTAAAAGGAACGACGATCTTGAGTATAAATATGATGAACCTTTACTGGACGATTATAATCCGGTGAGTCTAAAAGAGATGGAAACATCCTTAGGATAGAATCGTACTCATTGTTTACAATTGAGTACATTAGCGAGGGAGTCTCAACTTGAGCTGTTAAAGTTTTAACTGAAAAATTTGTGGAATTCAGGAGTTGTCTCCATTTTGCAACCTCCAGCTTGACTCTCAACTCAACCCTTAAATAAGGCTAAAACTCAACGCCCAATACAATCGTCAAATCAACAAGGTCCGAAAAACTACACGTGTTTATAAACTCAAACTAACTTATAACTCGACCCTCAACACAACCCCAAATAAATTTCCAACTGAATCATTGATTCAAATTAAACTCAATCACAACGCAACCCGAACTCAAATCACCTCAGCTTCATCCCTCAATTCAACTCCCAAATAAATCCCCAATTGAATAGCTCAAATAACCCTAACCGAACTCCAAACACAAGCCACAAGTCGAATCCAAACTAAACTCTCAACTAGATCCCAAAATCAGGGATCAAAAACAATGTGGTCCAAATCGGGTTAGCCTTTCTCGACCGTGATTAAAGATATCCAGGTATTTATTTCAGAAATCCAGACTGCCGGACTCGGAGCAAAGTAACTCGAAACTTAATTTACATGTGCGATGAACTCCGACCTTAAAACGATTTTTAAATAAAGTTCTGGAATACGGCCAAGTAGGATGAAGCTTGGCTAATAATTAACCAATGATGATGAAATTCATTTTCAATTCAGGAAAAGCTATTTTTAAATCGGAATATAAGCTTGGTAACCTGCAGATTTTCTATAATTCCTGGCTCTACCAATTATAATATTGAAAAGAAGATGGCAAAATAAAACTCTTGCTACAAAGTAATTCTTTCGCTTTTTAGATCTCATCGCATAATGTCTACTTTTATAATTTTTGTGAGCCTAAGAACCAGAAGAAAAAGTGACTGAAGTTTGAGGTTCGGGCGTACAAAATGTCCGATCTGTAATGTGACGTCAATTATTATGTATTGGTTTGATCTCTTCAGATAGAGAGTGTGACAAAATTGAATAAGAAATGCCTTTGCAAATGCTTGCACAAGGTAGTCTTCACGATTTGCTCTGGAATGTAAATCGCCTCCAGCTGTTTAATGAAAAAGTCGAACACGAGCATAACTTACCGCCAGCTATAATGCAGTTGCAGCTATCCCAACTCCTTTCGTTGTGGGCTCATGCTTGCCCTGCTCAACAGCAATTTTCCTACCGTACCAATAACATGTTTTTCTGAATGTTAGAACTGTGAAACTAAAGTATGTATTTGGAAATTCAAATTTTCAATTTTTTTTTTTATTTACTTAAAATTTTCTTAAATTCTACAAATGTGGCATTTTCCTGAGAACAGAGATTTTTTTCTAAGCGCTTTTAAGGAGTTCTCTATTTTGTTATGACGAATAAATAGAAATTTAAATGAAATGCTTAATTGAAACAGGAAAAATTGTATAAATTCTGAAAAAGTGGGGTTTAAGCGAAGGGGGGCCCCCCCTTCCTCGAAAGTATAAAACGAATTACATTAGTACTGGAAAAACTGTCATATTTAATATATCTGCTGGGTGTCGTGAAACTTATTTTCAAAGCTGTACTAGGGAAGGAATTTTTTCTGTATTGATCATTACTTATATACCTTTAAGATGTAAAGCGATTCAAAATAATCTTAAAACCGTTTGTGCTTCGAGAACCATTTATTTCTAAGTAAATTTTTTTTTAAAACCTTACAATTTCCTAAAAATGCTTTCACGTATCTATTTCCTATGGGCAATTGAATCTTTTGCATTTTTGGAAATCGAGTATATATCACATTTGGATAAAATTAACTCGATTTAATTGTAATAATTTGAACACAGAGGTGATTTAAGGCGATGTTAATTAAAAATCCTACTTGAATACTATAAAATCCCATCTAGAAATAGGGGGAATTTTTTTTTTTTTGGCATGCCCAAAATTTATTTAAACGTAATAATTTATCAATTTATTTTAGTTAATTTTTGTTTATTTATATACGCGAGAAGGAAAACATCAAAACTATTTTCCACTTGTTTGCCGTTTAATTTAAATATTTTACAAGCCATTAAAAATTTTGTTTGTTTATTATAGTTTTTGCAAAATTGTATATTTCAGTATTTTATAATAAATCATGATTGATTTATTACTTAATTTACAATGAAACAGAAATACAAAAATGCAAATTATATGAAAAACCCTTATTAAACATAAGAAAATTTATTGTGGAAAATGATTTATGTATATGAAGGCAATTTATGGTGAAAAATGCACATTTATTACCTGCACATTTTGGACTCGAATTAAAAATTTGCCTTGTACATATATCAGATTACTAAGCAACACAGTTGGGCATCCTATTTCAATGCGATACATACATATACAAGAAACCCTTAAAATTTTAATCAGATCCGCGTTTTTTTTTTGTTTTGTTTTGTTTTTATTTAACTTCCCGAAAAGTAAAAGAAAAGTTATTAAAAAGTCGTATCACAAGTTGCTTGTGTAAAATCATATTTTCATTCCTTATTAAATAATAATAATTATAATTATTTTAACAATATGAATTTTAATTTTGTTCAAACTTCATTAAAGTTATAAAAAAAAAAAAAAAAAAAAAAAATTAAAACTTTTACAATTAAAATTTAAAATGTAGATACGTATGTATCAGAGTATGTTCGTATGCCTAAGTAATTTACATTTACTTTAAATAAAATTAATAATAATATGTATTAACATCCTGTGATCTACAATAATAATAATATTTTTCATAAATTTTTATGTCCATTAAAAATAAAAATGTTGTTTTTTTTTTAATTTTTTTTGGGTGTATAATATCTCCCCCTTAACAAAATGTTAGTACGAGAGTAAATTTTTTTATTTTGAGAACGAGTACAAAAATTTTCGTTTTAATAAAATTGAAAAAAGACAAAGAAATGGAAAATTGAGTTTTTTATTTTATTATTAAAGTTTAAATGTTTTATTTTAAAGTTGTTTTGTTATTATTATTTATATTTGGTGTCGAATTTGGTTTAAGCTTAGCTTAAACGATCTGTTAGAAGAAAACTCAATTACAAAATATGTACAATGCTTCAAACTCAAAAAGTATTTTAATTATTTAAATTTCAAATTTAATAGTTTTGTCTATGTGCAGTTTTGGACCAAATTTTTTTTAAAAGGCTTGTCTATCTGATGTCCATAACATTTTGTCTATATCCTCGATTTTTGGAAATACTAATTTTTAGCATACACCAAATAATGTTTAGTAAAATAATAAAATAATAATTTTTAAATCCATTTGTTTAAGCATAATAAAAACATTACAAATTAATTGCGTAAAAAATACACATTACAGTTAAATTACCATTTGTATAAACTTTAATCTGAATTAATTAATTAATTCGTATAATAAATTAATGATTAAAAATTATAGTTAAATTAAATAACAAAATTTAAGATTTTTATTTTTAATTATTGGTTCTTCACTCTGAACGGAAGGTAAAACTAGCCCTCCATCGGCCAATGAACGACCATTCCAGATTATATTCTTATAGGTCACCTGATCCACTGGTGGCATTTAGATATGCATGTCAGACAAATCTTTCAGTTTCTGTGAAGACAATTTTCCGCTGGTTGGAAGAGGCAGTATTGCAGGTAAACCGGTATCATTTGATTTTTTCTGTGATATTTTTACAGAAATAAAATCACTATTATAACCACAGCGATAATTTATGTAGGGACCCCTTCTCATAAATTAAATGTTTATTCGTTATAAGCTGTATCTGAATGTATAATTTAACTTATAGGCTGCGTTATGAACCTTGTAATTGAAATATTTCTTTTGTATTGTCGTGAGCTTTTGTCTTCCCTCTGGTTATTAGAAATATTCTTTTAGCAGGCTAACAGGGAATAAATAAATTTATTTTTAAAGTTTCTTTCCAAAACGCTATACGCAGAGTCAATATCTTGTATATTACTGTGGCACGCTTCCAAAAATTTCTTTCAATCCAGTTCTTGGCACGAGATGAGCTTGTGTTTAAAAAGTGTTGTAGCCCAAAGGACATGTAATTCTTGTTTTGCAGCACACACCTATCTAATCTAAAAATGATATTTCGTACTTCTGGATAAGAATTAGCAATAGCTACAAACAGGGATTCTGAGTTCGTCCGGTTTTTCCAAGCTTATATTTGAAAACAAAGACTTCCATTTTTTTGTTGATCTCTTAGTAATTTTTTGCTCAATCCATTCATGATGAAAGGTGCTGTACCTACTTAAATGTCATGCATTAGATCGACACTGGTGTTCTTAAAAATATCAAAATATGATAGATCATTTAAAATGCAGTATCTTTTAATGCCTTTAGAGTTATAAAAATCTAGAAAGGTTTTATCTTTACTATTTTGAAAATTTCTGCAGTAAATTCTACAGAAATATGATCCTCGAAAAGATTCTATAAAACCTAGCGCTGTATTAGCTACTATGACTAAGACTAGCTAATGTCCCGAATAATTTGATATTTTGAACAGTAATTCCTTCGACTTCAAGGATTTTAATATCTTTAACTTTGCAATAGTAAAATAAATAGCGCCAATTTTATGAACAGTTGTTTTGCTGCCTAATGGGTTAACTAGCTCGAAATCATCGTCAAATATTTGTAATTTTATTGCATTATGATTCAAAATAAAAAAATCATTAGTTTTAAATGCATCGCCACAGCAGAAATTTTCTAAAATTACCTCGTCACAAACGTGATTGCTATTAAAATATAATTTGGAATGTACTGGAAAGTACATTGTACAAACAAATTCTTATAAAATTTGCTTATATTGTCATATGGTTTTTCCCATCTGCCACCTAAGTTTATAGGGATTAGGTTAGGTTAGGTTGGAGTGGCTGCTTACGCACACTTAGACCGGTGACGGTCCATTGTGATACCACCGAATATATCCACTTTACCCCTATTGGAACCATTTCGAGCTACTTATGTAGTGTAAGACGTCCCGCACTTTAATGTTTTCGAGATCCGAGAGGCAGTCCATCCTGAACTTACCCAAGTGTTTGTGCCTTCTGAGTGCCAATGCTGGACACGAGCAGAGGAAGTGGACCAACGTCTCTTCGTCCAAGCAGCTTCTGCAGAAGTCATTTGCCTCCAGACCCAGCCTTCTTGCATGTTCTCCAAAAAGGCAGTGTCCCGTGAGAATTCCTACGACCGTTCTTAATTCACGTCTGTGTAGGAATATTAGTGCCCTAGTGCGCCCCAAGTCCAGCTTTGGCCAAACTTGTCTTGCAACTCTACAGGTGAGGGTGTTAGACCACCTTATTCCCGCTGAGAAAAGCGCCTGCTTCCCAAGTGCTTGTCTCAGTGCTGTGATAGGCCTCCCCAGACTTACCCTTTCCGATTGCAGCTGGAGAGTCGTACCATGCCTAGCAAGTTCATCCACCTTGCAGTTCCCCATGACGCTCGAGTGACCTGGGACCCAGATTACCTGGATATTGAAATGCTCACCCATCTCATTTAGAGATGAGTGACTACTCAACGCTACCCGTGACGCCAAAGACACCGATTCTAACTTATCGCCGAATCTAGGATCGCCGCTTGACTGTCCACATAGATTGCGATATCATCTGAGGATACCACATTATGCTTCAACCACGTCATGACCTGCCCAATTACGACTTCAGCTTGGTACATGCTGCAGTAATCAGGGAGACGAATAGAAATGTTTACATTTAATTTGGTACAGAATACTCCAGCTCCCACTTTGCCATCTAGTTTGGAGCCATCTGTGAAGAATTGTAACGCTTCGATTTCCGATAACGGTCTATCCCTCCAGGATCCTTCCCTTGAAGGGAAGGAGGTCCGAAATCGCTTCTCGAAGCGTAGAGTAGGTCGAATGTAGTAAAGATTAGCAAGATTCTCATCCTTCAACGATCTAACGATAGTAGAGTGTCCTGTACTAAGACACCTCCACTGAGAGACGGCTGAAAGTCGTACAGCCGTATTTGCCGCCATCTGTTTACTAAAAATGTCGACCGGAAGAAGATGCAGCGTAACCTCTAAGGCACTTGTCGGTGTCGACCTCAATGCCCCGCTAACCAGCATACATGCCGTTCTTGCACCCTCTCAATCCTACTTTTATAAGTTACCTTGTCCAGAGCTGGCCACCAAACACCCACCCCGTACATGAGTACAGGTCTCACTACGGCGGTATAGAGCCAGTGTACCAGCTCCGGCTTCAGACCCCATCTATGACCAACGGCGTTTCTACAGGAGTAAAAAGCAATAGTAGCTTTGTTTATTCTCTCCAACATATTGTGCCTTTAGCTAAGCTTACTGTCCAAGCTAATGCCCAGATAACTAGCACTATCATCAAAAGCAAATTGCGTGCCATTTAAGGTAGGAGGGACAACTACCGGGATTTTGTATTTCTTAGTGAAGAGTACCAGCTCTGTTTTGGGCGGGTTAATACCAAGTCCACATTTGCCACCCCATTTCGTAACGATGGTAAGCGCATTCTGCATTACGTCTACAATCGTGCCCAGGAATTTCCCGGTAACAGCTGAAGCTTCGTCGTCTGCGTAAGCGATAACTTCAATACCCTCTCTCTCCAATTCTAGTAGTAACCCTTTTAACACTATGTTCCAGAGAAGAGGGGACAGAACCTCCCCCGCGGGGTTCCCCTAATTACTCGCTTCTTGATTGTGGAGACCCTAACTTCGAGCTTACAATCCTGCTTCCCATCATATAATTAATTAACCTTCTCAGAGGAACGTCCACCTCCAAAAATGACAATCCCTCCTTGATTGCCTCCGCTTTCACATTATTAAAGGCGCCCTCTATTAATCTATCCAGGAAGGCCACCAAACAGAATTCCTTCGAATTAATTGATTTCTCAATCGTACACATCAAGGCGTGCAGAGCAGTGTCCACAGATCTACCCTTTGTGTATGCATGCTGAGATGGTGTTCACTTCCTGGCACCTATTTTATCTCTAATGTATACATCCAGCAACCTTTCCAAAGTTTTCAATAGAAAGGATGAGTTATTGGTCTTAGGTCCTTAGGATAGACATGCGAGCTTTTTCCCGCTTTTGATATAAACACCACATTGACCTCCGTCCAGTACCTAGGAATATAGCCCAGCTTCAACCACCCTTTTAATATAGTTTCCAGGTACGGAAGAATAATTACTGAGTTGTTTTGAAGTCCCGCTAGTATAATTTGATTCGGACCAGCCGATTTAAATGGTTTAAAACCCCTCAGTGCCCATAGGATCCGTTTCCTGGTTACGATATCCTCTGTGAACACTTACAGTGCTCCCTGATGATTGCTATGCACCCAGAGGTCCTCAAAGCTCCCTGGGAAGTGTGTCTCGAAGAGAAGCTCCAGAGATTCTCCACTAGAAGCTGCCCAAGATCCGTCCGGTTTTTTCAAAAAACTGGGACTAGGTGTACTTTTGGAAAGAATCTTCCCAAGGCGGGAGGTTTTCATACCTCTTCCATTTAATCACAGAAGATTCTCCAAGACCTCCTTTGTCCCTTTCTTAATTCTTTCTTATAAATTCCGAGTTTCTCCTTATAGGAGACCCAATCCTAAGCCTCCCTTGTATTTATGGCCCTATTAAAGGCTGTCCTACAAGCCTTACGATAGGTTCCCAGTTCCCTGGACCACCATGCTGGTTTTTGCCTACCTCTAGGCTTAACCAGTGGGCAGGCAGCACGAAAGGACCGGTCTCATGCGCTAGTAATGCTAGGCATTATGTCCTCCAGCTCCCCAACGGTCGTCGGGGGCTCTAGAGCCCTCGACGACAACAAATCCTCCAGTAATTCCCCATATATTATTCAGTTGGTCTTTCTATACCTGAAGGCTTACCGGGTAGCAGGGTGGATATCGAGGCTATAGGTTAAATATCGATAATCAGAAAAAGAGTGTTCCTTATCCACCCTCCAATTTTTAACCATATGAAGAATATTATTTGAGGCAAGGGTCACGTCTAGAACCTCCTGCCTGTTACTAGTAATAAATGTAGGTTTCCGCTCAATATTACACACTGAAAGGTTAGTACTCTTCAAATAATCAAAAAGTGACTCACCTCTTTCATTAATGTCCGTGCTACCGCAGGAATATTAATTCTCGGTATTTTGGGATGCGCCGGATTCGCCCATCTCGCTAACCCTCCTAACCTCTTCAGAGGGCTTGTCAGTGCCCCCCGTCTGGCCGGGCTGCCGACATCCTCCTCCATTGGTCACCAGCTCCTTCGCTTGTGTGCTTCTCCTCATATTCCAAGTGAATCCTTGCCAGACCGAGGTCGCCGGATTCACCCTCCCCCTACCCTCAGCTTTTTCCCCCATGCTGCTGGTACCCCCTTCAGGCCTAGGCGGGTTCCCACCATCCTCCGGTTGGCCTCCCGTACGCGCTTCCGCCCCATCCTTTTTATAAACGTTGAGAGTAATTGACCCGAAACCGAAGTTAATTACTCTCTTCGTTTTGTGAAGGAGGAAGAGGGACTCCTTATTTATTACTATAATTGATAATTTCGAGCCCCCCTTCGCCTCCTTCTGCTTGACGATCTTCCAATTTCCGGTCGGAAGATTCGGGTTTGCTGGCTTGAATCATTTTCAAAGCCTCATCAGGGCTAGCCGGTTCGGATGGCAGCCAGACACGTGCCCACGGCCTGCTGGGAATTTCCTCCCGGCTAACTGCCGCAAGCTTTGCGCCTGGCCACACCTCCCCTACTTTGGCTATAGCCTTTTTCTTTTTATAAAGATCCACAGATCTATAGTCCGAGCATGCAGTCATCTTCACACGCCCTTGATACCATCCTGCAAGATGGGAGTGTGTTGGCAACATGGCTCGTTATTTTCGGAGCCAAGCCTAATAAAAAAAAAAAAAGATGGGGGTGTTCCCGGATTTTCTCCCAGGACCTTTAAAAAGACGAGGTTGGTGCATTATACACCAACCTCCATTTATCCGCCGTGATGATCCCATCTTCTTGACTTTCGTCAATTACGGCTAGCATCAACACATGCTCCCTCAAGACATCGCTGAACAGCTTTGTCCCTGAGTTAGAGCTCGGCTTTATTTCAGTTAGCAACTTGGCCCGCTTGCTGTCAACTGCTTTCTTTTCGACACATGGTCCCTTTCCGAGCTTCCGCAGCCCACAGTGCTCCTTGCCAAAGCTACTGATATTCTTTGCTCTTCCGTGAGCTGCCCCTCGGCAGCCCAGTCTGGTTCGAGGTACCTCCCTTCGCTGATACCGGCTTTTGAGGAGAGCCGGTGCCCTTTGTTTTTTCGTTGTTCGATCTTTCGAATCTGGTTCCCACGAGTATAGGAGAAATAAAGGCTAATTACAACTGGAGGTCGCCAGGTATCGATAGGGCACCGTTAGCGACTGGGCTTTGTTAAATGGGCGCCAGCCTAGTTGATCATCAGCACAGCATCGGCCTCCCAGCACCCCCTTCCCTCCGCTCCACATTCTCTCTCTCATTCACGTATTCACATGGAGAGCCCAATCCAATGGGATCCATTCCATTCCTAGGGTCACCCATTTATAGGGTACTCCACTCATCACCCGCGGAGACTGCGGAGGTGCAGAGATGACGTGACGCACAGTCCGCCATGGTTATTGGTCGATGGTTTTCTGGCGCCATCTGTTCGCCATTCCATGCTGGGCATCATAGGCACTCAGAATTTAATGAACAGATGTAAACCACTCATCAGTTCCCTGAGACTCTCCCACCAGCTGGACTGAGGTTGCTGGCGGCTTATTTAATTTACCGCTAACCTACCTATCGATAGGCCGTCCACTATCCACCATTTGTTGCGGCTATTAAAATTTACTACAAAATTTTTAACCGTGTACCGAAGGGAATACCGCCACAAGTTTCAATTACAAGAACAAGGCCACCCCTCTTGCCCACTAAAATTACAAGGTAAACAACTTTATTACGTTTGCTTGCTGTCGTTATTCGGTCTCTCGGCGGTTTGATTTTACAGTCAAAATAGCGTCTATGTCTAATAGAGCTACTGTATTTCATTTAGTGCAAACTGATCAAATCAGTGAGGCCACTTTGCTATGTTTATCGGGTTTACCGTGATCATCCACAAAAGTATAAATATAGAATATTCAATGAGATTGCCGTGTTTGAGTTGTAGTGTATTTTAAAGCGTACACGTTATTAACATAACAGAACTGTACTTCAACTGTACTTGCTCAAGCTCACCGAGACATGGCTATACTGAAATTTAATCGTTTGTATTTTTCTTTGTCAACAAATAAATTATAAATTTCCATTTTTAATTAAACAATTAATGCCGGTAAGGTTCGTCCTCCAAACCCAATATAGAATAACCAAAAATGTAACGTAATTTAAATACTAAGCGAACGCCAGCCGTCGAAGAGGCTTGAAATGATTCAACGGATACTTATATACGCATATAAAGATTTTCACATAATAGTTTCGCGAGTTGAGCTTGAACTCGCCCGTTTTTCTTTTCAATAATATTCTTTATACAAAATGACACATTGTAATTGAAACGCGGAAAAGCTAAAACAGCTAAAATATATTTGTTACAGCTTCATTAAAATGATTTTAACTTATGTATACTTCATAATGTAGATACTTCTAAGTTTAAGTTGGTTTCCTTGCGACTGTAAGTACAGAACGATAATAACTGCTAAAATCTAAATTGCCTACACGCAAATGTCGACAGTAGCGTAGAGAATAGTTTTCGACGAAGGCAATTTAGACAAAGAGTAAACAGTTCGTAGACAGTAAAAATGTTATCTTTGTTGTTTTTTTCCCTATGTATCGAGTTCCTAACTTCCTAAAATGTTACGCTCATATTTGAATTTCACAAATCAACCGTAAATCCGGAACATAAATAATAAAGCATGAAAACCCTAAAAATATTACAAACAATTTGTTTGTTGGTTTTATAGCTCAGGAACTTTGCACCAAAGTACTTAATAATTCCAATTGAACCGAAATCTTACAGGATTGTAAAACTAGCTAATATTAGCATTTTAGGTATCCCTGGAATTCTGGTCAGAAAAATGTAAAAATCATCTTTGAACGGTACATGGCAAATTGTGCATAAAATTATAGAATACATTTTTTTAAAAGTTGGTTCCTTTAGCTACCGTAGTAGCGCACGTCATATTATTTTCTAGCTCGATGTTTGATGAAACTTTGGCCATTGTTCTTTTCTTTTGCTCTTCTCTCTTTGTGGTGGCGTTATCCAGATAACTGTCAAATAATATCGTTGTCTTTTTAACATAATAGATGAAAACATAATTCCCATACATTTGAAGTTTTTGGCCTTATGTTGTATAGCTTTCGCCATATTATGGTTACATTGGCCATATTTATACGATATTTCTGTAATTTGTTGGAAAATTGATCGTGGTGATATGTTTGATTTTTCCCCTTCCGTTGAGTATCATCATGACTGCAACTCTTCTCGATTTGTTTATTTTAATTCCGTGAACCTGAGCTACAATAGAAGTATCTTTGTATTTTCTTAGGTATAGAACGTCTTCAAAAATTTTTCCCAGCGCTGGCATAAGTGGTTTAAGCACCACCAACAAGCAGAATTGGCAGTGCACCGCAATATTTCTTGAATTTCAGCCATGATTTAATTAAAAAATCCAAACCCAAGTCAAAGAAATATTTCAGAGGCGGAATTCATGTTATTTTCGGATAAAAATAAAAACCTTAGATTTAAAATTTTATTAAAATTCAGTGGATGATCGTCGCTACCAAACCATTTTATTCAAAAACTGTCCTGGTTTTTTTTAAGTTGGAATGTGCTACTTTTCAAATTTTGTCAGTCAGGTTTAGGTATTTTTAACCTGGTCACTCTAGTGACAAATCTCATTGGCTGTACTTTTTTTTAACTTTTTCATTTAAAACCAATGCAAACGTGCCTCTTAATTTGTTAGTAACAAATCCTGAACTAAAACTATATAAGCCTGAATGAATAAAATATCGCTCAAATGGCAAAATTTACGAATGTTTCTGCTCGGTTTGAAACATTTAGGTATATAACAAAAATAGTTTCACATGGTGAAATGTTACACAAAATGACATTTCTTAACGTGTTGTACAGAGGATTTTTTATAATTTTTTTATCAGAATTGGTCATGAAAATATAAATCCTCTACCGCTAAGCCACCAAATCACAGACTCTCAGTTATACTATACGTCTTTAGTGAACTGCTGAAAATCCTTAAAAATTTAAATTACTTCGTTCAGAGAGCATCCCAATGTTCAAAATTTCTCTTCTGAACATTTATGCCGATTATTTATAAAATGTATATAAATTTCAATCAATAAAATGTCAATAAACGTCACAGAAATAATTTATATTTCAAAGCTATAGCGTAAATTCCACTTTACAGATGTTGCAGTTAGCCTTTAGTTTTCAACGTAAAATTTCTTTTTACATAATCGTATTGCAGTCCCTATCTGTTGAATTATATTAAGAAATTCTACTCGCAATCTAGCGGGAACTTCAAACAATTTTTTATTTATTTTTTTTTTGTTGGTTCATCTTACCAGAATCGTTCATATTCATTTTGTGAATCTATATAATTGTACATAGATAGCTCTTTATTTTTTGGGAAATATGATAGCGAATTGAAATAGCACATTTTGTGACACCAAAATTATAAAATACGGCATAGCAGATCTGCTTTAAACATTGTAATTAATTAGCAACGTAAAAAACGTTTTTTTTTTATTTTTCTATTTCTTTAATCATCTAAAGCTCCTTGGCAATATTTATAATTAAATTTAAATATTTGAAGTTGCATTGTGGGTTGTATTTGAAGTTGCATTGTGAGGTTTCTGATAACGTCGATTTTAAGTAGGAATCCAGCTTTAAAAAAGCAAGACGTATAGGACTAAGGATGGAGTCTTTTAACGTGAAAAAGCACATATATTAAGTAATTTTTAAATGTTTAGCTACTTGAATTTACGAATTGACTGATTTGAAAGAAACTCTTGTAGTACTCAAACTGGAAACACTTTCTAAAATAACATTCGCAGGTTTCAATCTATCCACCGATATCGATACTGTTTTACCTTTAACGTTCGCTATGAAATTTGTTCGTAACTTTCCTTAAATTTTAAAATGTCCTTCATACGGAGGATGATGACCTGTTTGGAACTTATCGACTCTTATGAAAACGAATTCACAAGTAAGAGAGTCGGGAACAAAAACGGTTTTGTCAGATTGACGTGGTTCCTTTGGCTTTACATTACGAATACGTCCCTTTAGCAATTCGGCAAAACTGTTGGGATCAACGGGAATTGTTTATTAAGATGGTGTATAGAATTCACCAGACACTTTTGTTTGCTCTACATAAACTAACTCAGCCGATTAGCATTTTAAATCTTCCTTAATTGCCGTGCAAAGACCTAGCAGATTGTCGTGGCAATTTACAGTTTTGTCTCAGGCCATTAGTGGTGCTTTTACTGCGGATGATAATAATAATAATTTAGTTAGGTTGGACTAAATATTTAGCTGAAATGTAATTCTGAGTGTATCATGTCAAAAATCTGCTTTCTAATTATTTTTTGTCCAAATGGACGACATTTGCCAGTGGAGGTTTCACACCAAACGTTTTTGTTTGAATTGGTTGACTGAATTTGTTCGAGTCTAACCTTGGAACTGGGTTTTCGATTTTTGTCAGATAAAATTGCATGATGCTCTTCATCGTCCTTCTGTAACTGGACGAGAACTTTATCATTCAGCGTTTTATCTGCCAAGCTAGCTATACCAGGGTAATCGATTCGCGATAAGCATTCTGCAATAATATTATATTTACCACTAATATGCCGTATATCGTCAATGAATTGCGCAATATTGTGCGTTACGCTCTATTTTCGATGCTATAGCGATAGTTAATGGCTTGTGGTCGGTATACTATATATACAGAACTGCCTACCCTCAACGGAATACATAAAATGTTTGAGAGGAAGGTAAATGCCTCAAATGTCGCGGTCAAATGCTGAATATTTTGACTCGGGATGACAACATTTTCTTGAATAGATCGATAAAAGCTCCTACATTCCATCACTGATTTGTTCCAGTACGAATCCAAAAGCCAAAGGTGTGCCAGTAAAGTTGAAGTAACTAATGCCTTCCTGGGCTCTCCCTGAGTATAATAATTTATCATCCCTATACATTGTTGTAATTGTTTGACTGATGTTGGAGAAGGTAAATTAGAAAAGGCTTCAACTCTACTAGGTGATGGAGAGATTCCAAGTGTGATTTGTGTTCCATTTCGTTCCGACTCGCGACCAAAATATCAGCAATGTAAATATAAACAAATTCTAGTTCACGAACCACCATATTCATAAACCTTTGGAAAGTTTGACTGGCATTCCGTAATCCGAAGGGCATCCGGATAAATTCGAACAAGCTGAATGTTGTTGTAATGACGGTCTTGTAAATATCCTGCGGAGCTATAGGAGCTTGATGGTATGCTCTCACCAAGTCGATCTTTAAGAATACCGTATATGCAACTAAACACAAAGAGAAATTATAAAGATGAACTATTGCATACCTATCGGGTGTTGTTGTGGAATTTAGACGACGACAGAAGACTATAATTTGGGCTTTCAACCAAATATGCCAACTCGGACAAAATTGGGCTATAATCATTTTCTAGTGTATCGCACTATAACTGTGTGTCAAAAAGCGTTAACAGTAAAACTTGTTACTTTGTCTTTAAACTATGCCTAAAACCCACATTCAATGTTCAAAAGTTGCATACCGTTCATACTAATAGTAGAACCAATAGCGGCTGACGAGAAAAAATCTGGATTTTTGTTATAACAACCAAAAAACGGTCATTTATTTTTTACATCTATGACAAATAAACGGCGAGTTTTATTAGTTCCACTAGACGCCACAGTGGTTGCAGAGCTTAATCGTTTTTTGTAGAAGACTGAGTGTGAGTACAGTTCTCACTGAAATTGCAAGATTTATCACATCTCTAAGCTTTGTTACCAAATATAAAGTGGTATCAACACAATGAATATTTCTTGGTATTTGGTTTCGCATTTCTACTTCTTAGTTATTCGAACCGTTGTTCGAATTTGTTTGTTTGAACTGAGACGGCCTTTACATTTGAAGAAGTGTTAATCATAGAAACTGAAAACGGAGATGAAGCCGCGAATATTTTATCTGCTATTTCGGTCAGTTCTGAAATCAGTTAACCATCTTTAATTAATGGAATTAGAGCGACATTGATTACAGAGGAGAAGCTACGCAGCCATCCTGCTTCCAAATTAAATTTTCACCAAAATTGCCAGATATTGTAGCTAATTGATTTAAATTCCTGTAGAGTTATCAACAACTCTTCTATTCGACGCTCTTCACTTAACGAATACCTTTCTATGAGTTTTTTTAAAACATTTATAAATTTTCCGATACGTTTTGAATATAATCTAAAACAGAATCGATCGCGGTCTGTTGCAAAGCTGACAAAACCAAGTCGATGGAGAATTCGACCAAAATGTTGCCAATTTAACATAATCGGCCTGAATTTCAGCTTTATTGGTAAAAATTTGTTCTGAGCCAATAAACTCTCTCTTAATAATTTTATCTTTTTCGTAAAAATAGTAATCTGGCTCTATTATCCGGAATAATATAATATAAAAATTCCTTACATTTAGTTCTTAATCCCATGATGTTTTTTATAATATATCCGAAATTTCGATTTAGTTGATCGATCTAGTTTAGACGAAGATGATGAATGGGAATTAGAAGAGTGTTTTAATAGGCGCTTAAATCCACCGGATTTTAAGTTTTTGGTCAAATAATAAAAACTCTTACCAAAACAACAGCAGTTGATTATTCAACGCAGGATCCACTCCAATTTTCAGACATATTCTCACCTTTTTACTGTTATTTATTCATTTTGAGAAGGTTCCGGTTTCCTAAATAGTCTTTAATACCTAAATTAGCAATTCCTATTTCATAAACGTTTTATTTAGAAGGATTATTGAATTCCTGGTATTAAAAAAATCCAAAATTATCAATTTGTTATAGTTAAAAATTATTAAATTAATTAATTTACCAAATTAATTAATGAAAAATTCCTAAAACAATTAATTTGATCATTTTCTGTACCTAAGTTCATTTTATAATTTTATAAATTTAGAAGTTAAAGAAATTGGGAAAATAGGGACATTTAAGAATTTTGAAAATTTTGACATGCCCAGAAATAATTCTGTTAATATTTTAATTTGAAAATAAATTTAGAAAAGTTTAGCCGGTATCTGGAATCTATGTTAATAATTTAAAACCTTACAGGTTTAGAAAAATTGAAATGGTTGCTTTTGAGAATAGGCAGGAATTTGTTGTATATAAATTTTAAAATATATTACAAACCGCATTTTGCTAACGAAAATTACTTTTTCATGTTCCAAATATTTTAGTAAATCAAATAATTTGAACGACAGTTACTTAAGTCTGCCATATAGTGTAACATTTGAATCCATACGATTTGTATTAAATGATATGACTAAAAACTTTAAAATTTATTTCTAACATATATAACAAATAATTTCTTCAAGACAAGAGAATGACTAAAGCAAGCAAAAAATTTGTCATCTGAATTTTCATCAAAATTTGAATATTTTCATTTCATTTCATTTTTTTTTAATTTCGAAACAGTCATCTACAGAACGAAATACTGGGATTGGTTGTCTTCATCTAGAGCAACATGTACATATTTATGTTATGTACTATTAAGTATACAAATGTATGTATGTGCTCTGAGGGTAAATATATGTCAAGTTCTTTAATTATTTTGAAAGGTATAGTAGAGAAGAAAATATGTACATACATTTATGTATGTATACGAATATGATTATGTTGTTTTTATATGTAATGACAGTCGAATGTCATAGAATTGCTGATGGCCATTTCAGTTTAGTCGTAAAATCTCAATAACATAAAAGTCTCATATATCTAGCTGTACATACATCTCTGAAATATTGTTATTAAAGTTTGGGATTATGATGCCAGTTAATTTTTTAATATACAATTAACATGTCTATCTGTCAACAATCATTCAAATTTTGTTACAAATCTATCGTCGCTCACTCATAATATTTTTTTTTTTGTGCTGACAAGTACACGACAGCTGATGTCTTACCTATCTACGAAACTTACATATAACATGACACGCCTAATTTGTAATGTGTAGTGGTTTCTGAACCAAAGGTTTAATTATCTCATAACATCTCAATTTTTAAAAAAAAGTCCGCCCTATTAATTAATTAGGTTGGAATCCAACCAATTTACTGTAAAACTGATCGATGAAAAACTGTAAAAGTTTTAAACTGAAACAAATTATCGTTTATTGTTTGCGGATATTTTATATATATTTATAGAAAATGTAGACGAATAACACAAAAAAATTCTTAATGCTTGTGTAGTGTCATGTCATGTCATGACACATATGTTAGAATGTCTTCTATGGCACGAACAAAACAAAAAAAAAAGAAAATTTTTTATTGTTTTCATATCTTCTTCGACTTCTTATTGGTTTTCTAAATTTATCCATTTTAAAAATATCTAATAGTTTACTATTATATCTATATTAGTACCAATAGACATAAACGATTTCCATTAGTACGGTAGCACAGGATTACGATACAATCGGAAAATTTTTGTGGTTTTGTATATATGTGTGTGTGTGTGTGTTTCGAAAAAATTTATACAAATCTGTTGATGGATAAATGCCAGAATTTTTTTTTTTCTGGTCGATATGTATTTGTTGTGTCGGTATATAGTGGCATGCATAGATAGATAAAAAAAAAATACAAAACATCTAATAATTTCAAATAAAAAATTATTGTGTTATGTTTGAGTTGTCGGTTGGGAAAGTTTTTTTTTTTTTTTACTGAAAGTCAAAAATATACAAACGACAGATAAAAATAAGAAGGCAGAAAATTGTGTGGTTATATATAAATGTGTTAAACTCGGATAAGAGTTTAAATTGTGTATTGCAGATGAAAACATTTGTTTTTAGATTTTAAGAGGACGGGGGCGAACGATTTAGCACCACACATACTAATCGATATTGCCCTAATATCTCAAATTTTTTTTTTTATTAGTTGTGCGATTATGAGGTACACACAAATTTATCTGAACGATGACAGAATAAACGTTATTGACTGCCCACGTGTTGATTCGTTTTATATGTTTTCTTTTAATAAGCAGGAAAAGTGATATTTAATTGATTATTCTAGGAGGTATTCCTACGCTAATTGTTATCGCACCCTAAAAATTAACCTAAACATTTTTTAACCTTAAACGCAAATCTTGTATGGAGTTTAAATTTTGAATCAACACTGAGCACTTTTAATAATCGCTGCTAACTATAAATCTAGAAAAGTGAAAAAACTTGAAAATCTTGCCAAATAAACACCGGCTGAACACTGAAAACATAGAATATACACAACAAAAATCTCTCAATATTACAATATGAGAGCAATTCCATATAACCATACAAATTTTACGAAATCTAGGGGAACAGGTAGTTAGGATTAAACATTTCTGAATTGGCTTCTTCTATGGTAGTATATCGATTTTTCCAAAATTTATTGATGTTCCTGAAAAGCGTCCATTCTAACGGAAACCAATTATGAGTTACTGCAGACATAGTTAGGACTGAACATTTCTGAACTCGCAAAATTCCTCTCGTTTTGTTTAGAGTATAGTGGAAGCGAATATCGATATACATCCATAGTGGAGGCGAATTCAGAAATGTTCAATCCTAACTACTTGTTCCCCTAGATTTCGGAAAATCTGTTTGGTTTTCCTTTAGAGTAGGTCTACTACAGTAACTCATAATAGGTTGAGCAGGTAAATTTAGGAAACACGATATACAACCACAGTGTAAGCGAATTCAGAAATGTTCAATTCTATAGCTATTCCCCAAGATTTCAGATTTCCACTAACTGAAAATAGTTTTGTTGTAAATAGAGCGCTTCCTATAGGGAAAGCAGGAAACTATAAAATTGCAATGACACAATATTGTATAAGAATTTGTCCGTTTTTCTTTAAATTTTTAAACTTGTTAAAGCTAAGGAGCTTTGTTATCTTTAGGTTAATAGGTATTCTTTTAACTTGGAACAGCAGGAAAAATTTTTAAAATCGATATACAACCATAGTGGAAGCGAATATCGATATACATCCATAGTAGAGGAAAATTCAGAAATGTTCAATCCTAACTACTTGTTCCCCTAGATTTCGGAAAATCTGTTTGGTTTTCCTTTAGAGTAGGTCTACTACAGTAACTCATAATAGGTTGAGCAGGTAAATTTAGGAAACACGATATACAACCACAGTGTAAGCGAATTCAGAAATGTTCAATCCTATAGCTATTCCCCAAGATTTCAGATTTCCACTAACTGAAAATAGTTTTGTTGTAAATAGAGCGCTTCCTAGGGAAAGCAGGAAACTATAATTTGTGCGTTTTTCTTTTTATTTTTAAACTTCTCAAAGCTAAGAACCTTTGTTATCTTTATAGGAAATAAATATTTAGTATGTATTCCTCTAACTTCCGCCTAATTCCGGCCAGAAATTGTTGTAGGTCGTGCCACAAATTCTTCTACGTTAGAGGAGTTTTCCTTTAAAATTCAATTCCGTTAGAAGTTCAGAGGTTAGGATCCGCAAAATTATTTAAGTCAAAATTGTTCGAGGAGTGGCATGATTGATGGGCAAATACGTAGTTTTTTAGCATGAGGTTTTAATTGTTTGGAAAAATTTAAGAGGTTTTATGCCTAATGGAAGCAACTTCATTATTTTATTGTTCAATTACGTTGATTCCATGTATGCTTTTCTAAATAATAAACATCTGTATTAACCGATAAAAAGAAAACCACTATTAAATTGAATTTTGTATATTATTTATACTAACAAACTCGCAAATATTTAGTGCAAAATTTGTGAAGACTTTCCTAAAATGGTCCAAACTTTTCGCACTACTAATTTAGTAAATACTTCACGTAAACAAACAATTATGGTGGAATTCAACTTCTGAATGCAAAACATACAAATATTACTGAGAATAATTGGAATCTACCTCTTTCAATATTGCGGCCGTAATAGTTAGAGAGTTTAGAATCCGATCTCCAGTCCACATATCAGATTTCATCGCTATCGGTTTATAAATTACCAAGTTTCATTCTGTTTAGCCATGCTCTACAACTTCCATCATACATGTCGAATTTTATCATAATTGGTTAAAAAACGGTCAAATTCCATTTTTATCGGCGATATTTCAGAACTTATGCTGTTTACCTCAGGTCGATTTTTTTGTCTAAATTTTCAACTTTTCATTTCAAAATTACATTACGCTATTCACCTCCAGGCGGTCAACGTAAAGTTTTCGTCCGAGGTTATTTTTCGTTTCTTGGATTCAATGCTAAAGAATCCAGTGAAGAAAAATTCAGCAGATTCCTAATTTTTGTAACAAAATTGATTGCCACTGCCTTAGAGGAAACCCGTGGGCTTAATCATTAACAATCATTTTTTCGTTCCTTTGAAATTCTTAAAATCTATTTTTAATAACTTGATGACCATTTTGATAACGTTGTGCTCGGAATAATATTATTTGGGATACCATTGCCAATTTTTTAATTCTTTTGATTAATTATGCAGGGAAACTTTCATTGAATACTGCCAAAATGTTTAAAGGTTTTTACCATTTGTCTGCTTTGAAGATACCACAAAAGAGTCATGGAAAAATATTTTTCATAATTCAATAATACAACTTTTGAAATTTTTAGAAACGGCTTTGCGAATCCTAATCCGTCCAAATGAATTAAAAATGACATACAAAAAAAACATTGGTCGGGTTGTTACTATGCGATTTTGGCTGAAGGACCTTGCATCACACTTTCACGTGAATCCCGCTGTATTTCACAAGTAATATGTTCAATAATGTTACAAAGAAATCATATAGGACCAGGAAATGCTCAATTCTTGGGAACGACATTTCTTTTCACTCTATCGTGTAGAACGTTCGGTTGATCGAGGATGCTTAAAGCACGAAAAGTTGCTCTGATTGAACCATGATTTTGATAGTAAATTTTAACAATTTGTAAGTTTTGTTGAATCGTCGATCTTTTCATGCGGTGAAAGGGTAAATATTAAACTATTTGAACGATGACAGTATGTCCGAACTCCTCGAATTGTAGAGAGCAAACCTTTTTAAATCTATTTAAAAATTTTTAAAAACTTCTTGTACGATTTAAAGCGATTTTTTTAAATTAAAGCCATTATCATCGAATTAGTTAGGACCAAGTATTATATGCATGACTGATCCCTCGAATATCGCTATTCAAGGTTCAGTGACAGTCACACCCAAATATGGCAAAGACCTTGTTCAACACTTTGTATAAATTTAGTTTGATGGTGGTTGCAAGAAACCCTACATCTTTCTCCCATGTGTTACTATTAAAATTCGTTGCATCCAAGTCTTTAAATATATAGATGAGACGATTACCGCCCAGGTCGCCAACATTTGTTGAGTTTAAGTAGATTACCAGCGTTTTATAGAAAAGTAATAATGAAAAACTCGAAAATATAGAATCCGAGGGTCATTCTATCCCTCGTGAGATTGAAATTCGGTATTATGAGATTTTCAGTATGCTGTTTGGTTGATTGCGGGCAAAGTCGCAACACAAAATGAAAAAAAAACATAATCGAAAATTCATTTAGCAGCTCTGTCGGTGTATTTTATGCAAATATCCAAACTTTTGATTGATATTTGAAAAGTTGCAGTTTAGTAAATGACAAGTCAGGCAAACCTTATTATACCTATTGCCATCTATAAAACGATGGTATGATCTTACCAACTAAAAAGAAAAGTCGAAAATTTAGCCAAGAAACGACCTGAAGCACACAGTATTAATCTAAAAATCATTTTAGAATCCCATTTCCAACGCACATATCAAATTTCATCTTAATTGATTGAGAAATAGGCAAGTTCCTTCCTAATTGGCCATTTTCCAGAATTTCATTCAAAAATTCATTTTAGATTCATTTAGAAATAGATAAGTTCCATCCTAATTGGCAATGCATATAATTTGTTAAAGGTTCAATTTGCAGTGTAAAATGATCAATTTGAAGCGTAAAGGGATTAATTTGATCTGAAAAAGGTTTAATTTGAAGTGTAAAAAATGTATTGACACCAGAATTTATCAGATCAGATGAGGCTTTCTTTTGCTAGGTGGTTCAAGCATTTAAAATCACTTGTAATCAGAGGTTCGCGGCTTTCCTCGCCGCCTGATGACGTTAGTGCGGAAATATTATACAGGAAGCGTGAAGTCTAAGGAGCTACCTATGCAATCATAATATATTTAAAATGGATATTATGTGTTTTCTAGAAGTGTAATTGCCTACGACCCTAGACCAATTTTCATGTCGCTGGCATTTTCGAACATGAGGGGCTGAGTAAAACATCTTAGGTAGTAACCCACAAAGCCATAAATGGAATAAGTCCTAATATGGGGATTCATTGTATAGCAAAATAAATCTCCAAATTAAGAAATGCAAATACTCCCCAAAAAAATGTAAATAAATCCCCAGTAAATCTCCATTTTTCCAAAAGGATTAAAAATTAAAGCTTCCTTTTTCCAAAACTTTGGATATAATGATACAACACTAATGCCCGATTTCACAAAAAAAGAAGTAATCTCTAGTTAAATAATGTTTCCTCCCTTTCTTCTTTTATTAAATTGCAATTTATTTCATAACACAAATTCAACGCATGCTAATTTTATTTCCTTTTTTACATGAACATTTTAACTGGAGAGCTAAATATTTAACTGCCCAATTTCGTCGAGCTAAATATTTAGCTGAAGGCTAAATATTTCTATGTAAAAATAAAATATAATCAACTTGCATAGAATTTGTATTATGAAGCATAACGTAATTTTATAAAAGATGAAAGGGAGGAAATATTATTTAACTAACGGTTGGATAATTTTTTGTGAAACCGGGCATTAGTGACGTGCAGCGATTGGTCGAGAAAGTATCGTGTGAGGCGAATCACTCAATGCATTAGTGACAGATAAACTGTAAGGATGATGTATGTGTTGATATGAGTGAATATATTTGGAAAATTTTTGATGTTTTGTTTAAGTAAGTAGTTCTGGTGCCATCCATGGATCCAAGACGACTTGTTTCAAAATGAAATTCGACAAATCGACATAAGGTATACTTAACAGGATAACTGGTAAATAGTTACTTTTTGAAAAGTGTAGATGAAAACGGTAGGACACAAAAATGTTGACAAATTAAGGATTAAAATCGACTATCGACTTATAGATGGTGTCACTGTGGAAAACCGGGTGAAATTGTTTAAGTCATTATCACTTGTAGTAACAAAAAAAAAAGGCTCGAAATGTTTTGGGTTTCAGCGAATTTGGCCATAAGGCTTACAACTCCGCGAAGCAAGTTGGTTCTGAAAATCCTGCCTTTAGTAAAAGGAAAACATATTTAGCCCAACTTTTCTGTAATGGACACTAGGAGCGCCTAAAACATCATCCTTAAGAAGGAGTCATTGAAAAGGGCTTGATCTATAAAAAAATCCATAAAAAAATGTACCACGACCAGGTGAATATTACCAAGCTGTAATCGTTATAAAGGTCTTAAGGAATGCAACAAATTTTTCCTATCACTTTAGTTATCAAACTAACCTCTACAGTGCTGGTGAAAAACACACCAGTCTAGTCGCTTTTGGAAGTCGTGATTACACTTGGAAAATGCACCGTTGGAATGGTTCTTATCTAAGGACTTCCAGAAAATCCCAAACTTTTTTTACCACTCCTAGAAAAATTCACTTCGTTGAGATAAAAATCAAATTTTTCAGTTGAATGTAACTGTTTGAAATTTCCTTGAAGTGGTCTCGAAAAATGCAACAATTTTATTTGTGCTAGTTTAATAAAAAACCTGATCTATTGCCTCAAATCCGACGAAATAAAATTTAGCAACCAGGTAATCAGGTACTGCCTTTCTAATTAAAAACTCATTAAAAATTGGCATTGTTCAAGTAGGAATATCTCCAAGGAATGTTTTAGTAATGAATAATGGTTTTTCAAAATTATCAAAAAGCTCAGTTTAAAATTTTGCCCCTAGGTGGTTTCGCTTTAGCTACCTAATTCACCAATAAAGCGCTAGTAGCAGATAAACCAGTTTAATCAATTTTGGAAGTCGTGTAGACTTGGAAATGGTATTAGGGTTTAAGGTTTTGATCTAGAGATTAGCGTTTCACAATTTTGAGAATATCAATTTCACCAAGTAAGAAACATGCAAAAAACCTATTGAATTAGCTTAATCTCTTCTTATTTCTCCCTTTTGTGATTGTTTTGGTTCTTATAAAGTGATCCTTGATGAAATTCGTTAACTCAAAATACCAATTTGCTAACTTTTCTATATTTTGCTGCAACGGAAAAGTTCAATCGCAATGAAATTTCCTGAAATAACACAAGAATAACTAATTATGTTAGAATCAGTGGATCAATATTACCATAGAATAGGCTTATTACTTTCTTTTACTCTAGTAAAATAAAGTAAAGTAATCATGAAAATTTTGGACCTTGGGATTTTTAGAGATTTATTTGTTTTGAGGTTCCCTAAGTCCGAAAAAGTGGGTTTCTAAATTGTGTCTGTCTGTCAGTCTGTCAGTCTGTCTGTGTCCTCTTTACAGCCCATATGGTTTAATCAATCGAACTGAAACTTCAGATTTAAGCTTTTTTGATAAATTGGGAGGTCACAGAGAATTTTACTCCAAATCGGCTAACCGGAAGTGGCCACTCCCTTTTTCAAGAAAATTTGTTTTGCAAATATCTTAAAAAGTATAAGGTTTACAAAAAACTACTTAATACAAAATGTTTCCAAAAGTTAAAATAAATAAAAATAAAAAATAAAAAATTAAAAGAAAAAATTTAAAAATTTAAAAATTAAAAAAAAAAATTAAGAAAAAAATAAAATTTCTCAAAATTCTCTGTTCGTAAAAGAAAGTCGTGTGTTGGCCACACCTCAATTTTAACTAGGTAATTAAGGGACCTATTCCATGTGCTAGCGAAACCTTTGTCATCATTGTTGGCAATGGCCGATATTGGTCCTTGGGAGTTGAGTGCGATTTCTAAAAAATAATTTTGCAGAACTTTTATTAAACGAACGATTCGTATGGAATAGGGTTTTTTAACTAGGTATTTGAGGAACCTATTCTGTGTGCTAGCGAAACCTTTGTCATCATTGTTGGCAATGGCCGATATTGGCCCTTCGGAGTTGGGTGCGATTTCCAAAAAATAATTTTGCAGAACTTTTACTAATCGAACGATTCGCATGGATTAGGGTTTTTTAACTAGGTATTTGAGGGACCTATTCTGTGTGCTAGCGAAACCTTTGTCATCATTGTTGGCAATGGCCGATATTGGCCATTGGGAGTTGAGTGCGATTTCGAAAAAATAATTTTGCAGAACTTTTACTAAACGAACGATCCGTATGGATTAGAGTTTTCTAACTAGGTAATTTAGGGACCTATTCCATGTGCTAGCGAAACCTTAGTAATGGATATTGGCCCTTGGGAGTTGAGTGCGATTTCCAAAAAATAATTTCGTAGAACTTTTACTAAACGAACGATCCGCATAGAATAGGGTTTTTTAACTAGGTATTTGAGGAACCTATTCTGTGTGCTAGCGAAACCTTTGTCATCATTGTTGGCAATGGCCGATATTGGCCCTTCGGAGTTGGGTGCGATTTCCAAAAAATAATTTTGCAGAACTTTTACTAATCGAACGATTCGCATGGATTAGGGTTTTTTAACTAGGTATTTGAGGGACCTATTCTGTGTGCTAGCGAAACCTTTGTCATCATTGTTGGCAATGGCCGATATTGGCCATTGGGAGTTGAGTGCGATTTCGAAAAAATAATTTTGCAGAACTTTTACTAAACGAACGATCCGTATGGATTAGAGTTTTCTAACTAGGTAATTTAGAGACCTATTCCATGTGCTAGCGAAACCTTAGTAATGGATATTGGCCCTTGGGAGTTGAGTGCGATTTCCAAAAAATAATTTCGTAGAACTTTTACTAAACGAACGATCCGCATAGAATAGGGTTTTTTAACTAGGTATTTGAGGGACCTATTCTGTGTGCTAGCGAAACCTTTGTCATCATTATTGGCAATGGCCGATATTGGCCCTTCGGAGTTGGGTGCGATTTCCAAAAAATAATTTTGCAGAACTTTTACTAATCGAACGATTCGCATGGATTAGGGTTTTTTAACTAGGTATTTGAGGGACCTATTCTGTGTGCTAGCGAAACCTTTGTCATCATTGTTGGCAATGGCCGATATTGGCCATTGGGAGTTGAGTGCGATTTCGAAAAAATAATTTTGCAGAACTTTTACTAAACGAACGATCCGTATGGATTAGGGTTTTCTAACTAGGTAATTTAGGGACCTATTCCATGTGCTAGCGAAACCTTTGTCATCATTTTTGGCAAGTGCCGATATTGGCCCTTGGGAGTTGAGTGCGATTTCCAAAAAAATAATTTTGCAGAACTTTTACTAAACGAACGATCCTTATGGATTAGGGTTTTCTAACTAGGTATTTGAGGGACCTATTTTATGTGCTAGCCAAACCTTTGTCATCATTGTTAGCAATGGCCGATATTGGCCCTTGGGAGTTGAGTGCGATTTCGAAAAAATAATTTTGCAGAACTTTTACTAAACGAACGATCCGTATGGATTAGGGTTTTTAAACTAGGTAATTAAGGGACCTATTGCATGTGCTAGCGATACCTATGTCATCATTTTTGGCAAGTGCCGATATTGGCCCTTGAGAGTTGGGCCAAAATATAATTTGCAGAACTTTTACTAAGCGAACGATCCGTATGGATTAGGGTTTTCTAACTAGGTATTTGAGGGACCTATTCTATGTGCTAGCGAAACCTCTGTCATCATTGTTGGCAATGGCCGATATTGACCCTTGGGAGTTGAGGGCGATTTCCAAAAAATAATTTTGTTGAACTTTTACTAAACGAACGATTCGTATGGATTAGGGTTTTACTTTCTTTTACTCTAGTTAAATAAAGTATAGTAATCATTAAAATTTTGGACCTTGAGATTTTTAGAGATTTATTTGTTTTGAGGTCCCCTGAGTCCGAAAAAGTGGTTTTCGAAATGGTGTCTATCTGTCTGTCTGTCAGTCTGTCAGTCTGTCAGTCTGTCAGTCTGTCAGTCTGTCAGTCTGTCAGTCTGTCAGTCTATCAGTCTGTCAGTCTGTCAGTCTGTCAGTCTGTCAGTCTGTCAGTCTGTCAGTCTGTCAGTCTGTCAGTCTGTCAGTCTGTCAGTCTGTCAGTCTGTCAGTCTGTCAGTCTGTCAATCTGTCAGTCTGTCAGTCTGTCAGTCTGTCAGTCTGTCAGTCTGTCAGTCTGTCAGTCTGTCAGTCTGTCAGTCTGTCAGTCTGTCAGTCTGTCAGTCTGTCAGTCTGTCAGTCTTTCAGTCTGTCTGTGTCCTCTATACAGCCCAGATAGTATAACCAATCGAACTGAAACTTCAGATTTAAGCTTTTTTGATAAATTGGGAGGTCCCAGTGAATTTTACTCCAAATCGGCTAACCGGAAGTGGCCACTCCCTTGGTCCAGAAAATTTATTTTGCAAATATCTTAAAAAGTATAAGGTTTACAAAAAACTACTTAATACAAAATGTTTCTAAAAATTAAAAACAAATAAAAATAAAAAATAAAAAATTAAAAAAAAAAAAAATAAGAAAAAAATAAAATTTCTCAAAATTCTCTGTTCGTAAAAGAAAGTCGTGTGTTGGCCACACCTCAATTTTTGTGTCCTAATAATGACAAACGAATTAAATATGCTCGATTGACGGGTGTGAAGTTTTCAACAAATAACAAAAAATAACAAAACGTATACGTATACGAAATTTGTTAAATTAACAAAAAAAAATTACATGTATTAGTAAAACAGTCGGTAAAAGCAATTTTGTAAATTAAAATAACTTGCTAAATTTTAAACAAAGTTATTACTGAGAATTTTTTTGTTAAAATAGCAAGCCTGTTAAATCAGTCTTTGTTGAGTTACGTATACAAAATAAACTAATCATAATAACATTAGACTGAAAATGCCATAGAGCATTATCAGCTGTTATGGTTTTAATTAGTATATTTCGTACATGTGATTCGAATTTGACTGATTTAATAGGCTCGCTAGTTACTCGGCCAACGACCTCGGCCTGTTATCAAGCAACGTGTTTTCGAAAAATCTAATAAAATCATTACTGCTAATAACTTTTCATTACGAAAATAAAATAAAATTAAAAAATTATAACAAAAATTATGTTTGGCCTCGACCACAAAAAATATATATTTCATAATTCATATTAATATTATTCATTTATTACAAACATTGGTGAACCGCCGGAATTTCGAGCTTAAGAACTCAGTACGGTTCACTGTATAGACGATTGTCCAGCTCACACAGTTTTTACCGGGATTTGGATTATGTGAGTAACATATTAAGGGGTGTTCTTTCAAATAAAATTAGCCCCATTCCGTTATGATGGATTATAGACCTTGTTATTGAGGTTGATAAATGGTAATTTTTGTATTTTTTGATATTTATTTGACCTCTTGTGCTCATTGGCATCACCAAAAAAGGTAAGTGATATCACCTTAAAAGAAATAAAGCAAATATTAACCGATCATTTCTCACCTCGTCCATCGGAAATCTCTGCTTTATACAAATTCTTCAAACGGGATCAACAACCGGATGAGTGTTTTGCATCATACGTAGCTGAACTTAGAAGACTTTCAATTGATTGCAAATTTGAGAATTCCCTATAGACCGAATGCTTCGAGATCGGATTGTATGCGGATTACGGGACGAGGCATTGCAACGCAGCTTTATATCGGAAGACAATCTTACATTGCAGAAGGCCATCGATAGAGCTTCTACTGCAGAATCAGCTAGCAAAAATTTGTTGGAAATACGTCATCCGGACCAAGTTCAATTCATCACAAAACATGATTAGTCTAGCAAAACATCGCAGCAACAAAATTTTAAAAATCGACAAAACAATCGGCATGGTTGTAACGGATGTGGAGGACCACATGCAAGGTCATCATGTCAATTCAAAGATACAACGTGTTCTTCATGTGGTATTAAAGGTCACATACAACGAGTTTGTAGATCTGCCGTTAAACCAACCTCATCGAACAATTCATACAAGCAACAACAAAGCAAAATGAAGTCGAAATTTGGTGTAAATCAAATATTGCCGCAGGTTAATTTGAAGAAGACAACCACAGTCATAATAAACAATCAGCCTTGTGATTTTGAAATCGATTCAGGGTCCAACTATACTATTATGTCATCTCAGACTTATAACAATATTTGGCCAGCCTCAAAACCAGATATTGCCAAGTTTAAATTACAGCTGGTCGATTTCCAGCGAAATCATATACCAATCGTAGGCGTAATTGACGTCGACGTATCATACAACGACATCGAAATGTGTAATCTTCCCATCGTCATCAAGATGGAATCCCTACAAATGTTTTGGGGTGCAATTGGTTCTCGCCACTGGGAATAAGTTTACAAGGCGTCAACCTAAATGAAAACGGAGTATCGCCTATCCAAACCGTAACATCCAAACTTTCTTATTTGTTTTCTAAGGAATTGAGTTGTTACACAGGTCAGCCCGTTTCACTACAAATTTATGAAAAAATTCAACCTATTCGTTATCCGCCACGCCGTATATCATTGGCGAGAAAGGGTTTAGTCGAAGCTGAATTGAATCGTTTAATCGGGCAGGGCGTTCTGGTCCCTGTGGAATATTCTGACTGGGTCACTCCAATTGTCCCGGTTTAAAATAGATGGCAGCATAAGGATTTGCGGGGATTATAAATCCACCTTGAACAAAGCTTTAAAGCCGCATTGTTTCCAAATTCCAGCTATCACAACACTATTGGCTTCGATTGTCGGAGGCCAAACCTTTGCTAAGCTAGATTTAGCACAGGCATATCAGAAATTGTCAGTCGACGAGAGGTCATCATTAATTCAGACAATTGTTACTCACAAAGGTGCGTTTAGAGTAACCCGTTTTCAATTTGGTATTTCGTCAGCACCTGGAATATTTCAGTCTTTTATTGAAAATATTCTGAGAAATATCGTAGGGGTATTACCTTACTTCGATGACATTGTGGTTACAGGACATACTCAAATGGAACTTGCTGATCGTTTAAGTGAAATTTGTTCGCGTTTTGACAAATCTGGGGTACGTCTACGTCGAGATAAGTGCAAATTTGGAGTTCCATCAATCAATTTTCTTGGATTTAAAATTGATGCTTTGGGGATCAGGCCTACATCCGATAATATCCAAGCTATTCAAAATGCACTGCAACCAACCGATAAAAAGCAACTCCAATCATTTTTAGGATTGCTAAATTTTTATCATTCTTTTTTGCCACAGAAAGCGACAATTGCAGAACCTCTCCATCGTTTATTGGATAAAAATCAAAAATGGTTTTGGACGGAAAATCACAAAACATCTTTCAACAACCTAAAACAACTATTATCATCGGATCGCATATTAATTCACTATATTCAAGATTTGCCACTTCTTCTTATTTGTGACGCTTCGCCATATGGTCTTGGCGCTGTGTTATGCCATCTAATGGAAAATGGCAATGAAAAACCTATTTCATTTTATTCAAGAACACTGTCGAGAAGTGAAAGGAATTATTCGCAAATTGACAGGGAAGCGGTAGCTGAAATTGCAGGGGTAAAAAAATTTCATGAATTTATCTACGGAAGACATTTTTGAGAATTTTGAAAAGAAATTCTTATGATAGAAAACTTAGCAAGACCAGTTTTATCAGATGATGATATAGCTAAAATGAGATCGAATAACCCAGTTTTCGCTAAAGTTTGTAGCTGGGCGTCTAAAGGATGGCCAGACAAACTATCTGCAAGTGACCAAGCACGTTTTCGTGAAGAATATTAGATTTACCAATATGGAGCACTCAAACCAATGAGATCCATTTCATTCACAATGTATATGCCGTTTATAGGGACCCTGTTCATTCATACAGAGGAAGAGTGCTAATACTGAGAATCGCTTGGTCAGCCTTGTTTGGATGAATACTAATTACTGATTAATAATTACCAATTGGTATGTAGTAATTTAGTAACTAAAAATAGTAGTCTGACTGAGGTTACGATTAACCGATTATAATTAGATTATTATTTGAAATTACGTTCTGTAGTAAAATAAAATTGCTGGATTAACAAATATCTGGTTTGTTGTTAACACGGGAAACTTTTTCAAATCATCGAAAATTTCCCAATTATTATTGGGTCTTTTTATAATTGCAGTATAATGTCTTAATGTGTTATCATAATTTACCATAGCTTTTAAGGAAAAATTTTCGTCATTTAATTTAATATTATTTTTTCTACCTCACAAATTTTAATATTATAATTTTTATTATTGTAAGACTGAACATCTGCGATGGCTATGCCATAATTGCTAATAATCTTCTCCACGATCAAATTTGCTCCACAACTAGAACAGGTAAGAGATCTGAATGATAGCGAACCTTGAATATTGCGCAGCGTGTTTTCATTAACTGTAAAAATGTTAAAAGGTAAGTAACAGTTGAGAGAATTTCGAACTCGAATAACGTTTTCCTCAGCACATTTCTCATAAACTGAAATAGGCTGTGGTATCATTTTATCAATCAAATATGTAATTTGACATTCCGCATTCAGCTGAGTTGTGTTGTCATATTGGTCTACACAATTTATTCCTTTAAATAGCTGAAACAACAAATTTGTGCGCAAATCATAGATTTCCGGTGTTATTTTATTAAGGCAGATTAATGACGAGATAATCTTAAAGAAATCGTTATCTATTTCTGAAAACTTAATCTGTAAACTCTCACTGTCGACGCCTAAACAAACGAAAATTTCTATAAGAGAGTCAAAACCACAGGTATTTATCACACTTATAGTTTCTACTCCATAAAGATTGGAATAACCATTTTTTAAAATTGGTGTTTGCTGAACGTTAAAGTTTTTAACACGTAGTTCGTTTTTAGATTCCACTCAAGACATCGTTTTGTTTAGATAACGAGTTAAAACATTTTTACCTATATGTTTTGGTGATGTTAGTCTCATTTTTTTACTCCACTGCTCTTCATTGAGCATGTCATCGAGCATGTCAAGAACACCTCTAAATATGTTACTCACATAAGCCAAATCCCGGTGAAAACTCTGTGAGCTGGACAATCCTCTATACAGTAAACCACTTAAATCCATATAAAAAATACAAAAATTACCATTTATCAACCTCAATAACAAGGTCTATAATCCATCATGGGCTAATTTTATTTGAAAGAACACCCCTTAATATGTTACTCACATAAGCCAAATCCCGGTGAAAACTCTGTGAGCTGGACAATCCTCTATACAATGAACTTTACAAAAATTACCATTTAAATTTTAATCTTATTTCATTGAATTTATCGAAGTAAATTGAAAATATAAATTGAGGAACATTTCTTTTAAATTGGGAAATTTATATTTTAATAATTTTATTTTTAGTTAATTTTCTCAAATATTTCGAAATAACAATTTATTTGCCTGCTGTTGCATTTATTCACTAATACATTTAAACATTTTGTTATTTGTTGAAAACTTCACACCCGTCTCGATTGTATATTCAAGATCCGCATTATGCTGCAGATCAAAGAAAGGAGCAACAAAGAATCTCTTTAAAGAACTTCTAAAATCGTTCCTATGAAGTTGAGCAAAATGGCATGTAAGATTCACTTTTTGAATTTTTCCAGATTTTTTAAACCTAACTGACTGAAAATATTTGTAATTCATTTTTTATCAAAGTATTTTGGAAATCTTGATTTAGAATAGTATAGGTTTCATATTATGAGTGAGGCACTTAAATTTCTACTTCCCAATCATATGTCAACGTTGACATTTTATTATCTCAAATAAATTCTATTTAATTTAGGCAAATTATTATTTAAAATCGCATTTCCAAAAGGGAGTCTAGGAATGTTATGTTTGAAAAAATCGAATGTTGACCTTATCTCACAAAACCAAGAAAAGCGACAAAACAAGCTATTTTTTGTTATCATTTCGTAAATTATTAAACAAACAACTTAAATGAACAACAAAATTAAACTGATTACAATCACTCAAAAAAAAAAAAACGCAATAAAATACAAAAATCTAATTTTCATAACAGCATATTTTCTCCTGTCCCCGTTTTTTTTTCATTTTTTTTTTCTAAAGAAAAATGAAAACCATTTTTCCATTTCATTTTATAGGTTCACATTATTTGTGTTTTTTTTATTATTATAACATTTTCTATTATTCTTTAGAAATAAGATGATGCAAAAAAAAAACGTAAATAAGAAAATAAACATGAAAATTCATCATCATCATCTAAAGACAACAACAGTACATGTTCCAAGGATACAACCAACAAAAAAAACATTTTCCTTTCATTTTTGTTTGTTTGTGTGTGCTTCAGCTTTATTTTATTTTAGAGACAATACAATACGTATATTCACAGGATACAACTACTGTACGAAATATATACAAAAGATATATACATACGTTCAGAGACAAGATTAGATTACTTAGATTTCATATGCCCCATATCCAAATAATTAAATTAACATTTAATTTGTGCCACATCATCATTAACGGCCGACATACACGGTAGCAAAAAAAAAATCGCCATAAATAAATAACACAAAAATACCTTTTCCGGTTCAACTTTTTTTGTTTTGCTGTGCTTTGTTTTCCGTCTTAATTTTAAAGGAAATTTCCTTTTTGTGTGTTTCCCACTTCTAGGTATATACGCATACAGCTTACACCAAACAAAAAAAATAATAATTTCGTCCTGTATATTGTTTCGTTTATATTTTATTTATTTGTGTTTTTCACATTTAAAATTCAGGAGATTAATTTTAATAAAAAGTGTAGCATAGGGCGACACACACAAAACAAAAAGAAAATAAATCGGGATAATTTAATTTTCTCATTTTGATACATATATTCTTGCAGGAAATCCAAACAAAAACAAAAAAAAAATATAAAACCAAATTGATTTTCTCGAATTATGATTATTATTAAAAGGATGTCGAGCGATTTAAATGTTTATCTAAAGAACATTCAATTATTTTTTTTTTTTTTTTTGTATTTTTCTACATAATTTTCATTTACGGAAAATGAAAGAAATGAAACTTGGTCTCAGATGTTATTTTTACCTCAAACGGTTACCAACTGTACAATTTACGTAAAAATGAAAATCCAAACCTGAACTTTTAAAATGTCCTTAAAGCTTTTCTGCGGTATATTTTGATGGCCTCCTTGTGATGTTTCTTTCGTCGTTTATTTTTATACTGTTCACAGCAGAAGATGAAACAACGAATTAATGGGAGCGCTCCAAAAATTTCACGTTCTTTCTAAAAACATTTCCGTGATGCTTTTAATCAATCGACCTGAAATTTCATTTTTAAGCTTTTTTTCCGGTGAATTTTAGTAAAAATTGGCCAACTTCGGCGTCTTGGGTATTTCCGAGGACAAAATATAGGATTTGCAGAAAACTATTAAATACAACACTTTCCAAAAAAAAGAAAAACCAAAAACAATAATTGCAACAGTTGGTCTGCTGATATGTCATTTTTGATAAAACTGCATCAGCATAATCCAGTAAACCTCGAGAGATTATTAATGTTAAGTTTCTTTGTAAATATGTCAAAAATAGCATAGCTAGCCAAAAAAGGAAAAAAAGATCCGTCTACTGCTCTTCATGGAACTCTTCTTGCTCTCACCTGATGGCATTCTATGATTGTTCATTCAAATTGGTAACCCCCCTCATCCTCCCCTACGCATTTCAATATTTGAGATAAATCAATTTTTTTGGGCTTACAATTTTCGTTAGCATGTCTACTTTTTAAAGCTGTATGGCGTTTTCAAGGCGTCGTTGGATTTTCAAAATGGCGGACCATATCAGCTAAAAATATCTCTTATTTTAAATTAAATTGTTATAAAAACGTAATTTTAACTTGGTTAATTTACTCAAAAGTGTTTTTGGGAACACAAATGATTTATTAGTTTTTCATATTTCCAAGATCGATAGCGTAACATGTCCTAGGAGGTTTACAGGGTTGCTGCGATCACGAGTTTGAGGTCAGAATAGAAGTATTCAAGAGAGCTGAACCAAGATGGTGGATTGAATGTAACCGGAAAAAGACCAATTCCTAGACGTTCATACAAATCAAAAAATCATGATTTAGCGGTTTTCGGCAGACACATGATGTCGGCCACAAACGGTCAATTTTTCAACTTCTATGAAAATCGATAAAAACATAACCTAGGGGTTTTTGGGGCCGCTGGTTACGAATCTGAGGTCATAATTTAAAAATTCTACCCAAAAAGTTAAAGATTTCCGATAAAAATTGTAATTTTCGGACATTTTTTCAAAAAGTGTTGGAAATCTGGTAATGTTGGGATAGAATTTTTTAATTCAGATTCGTCAGCGACCCCGGAAAACCCCTAGATCATGATTTTATCGATTTTCATAAACGTTGAAAAATTAACCCTTTATAGCGGCCATCTTGAGTCCTTCATTTAGAACTGTCAAATTCTATCCGAACACGCCTAGATCATGTTTTTATTGAATTGTATGCTCGTCGAAAAATTGTTAATTTATTCGGCCATATTCAATCCACCATCGTGTTTCCGTCCTCTTGTATATTTCTATTCTGTTCACAAATTCGTGATCAGGCAGAACCCATAGGATATCTTACTGTCGATCTTCATTAACATCCAAAAATTGACCCCTTTTGGCGGCCATCTTGGATCCGCCATCTTGGAAATATAAAAACATAACAAAACGTTTGTTTTCCCAGAAACACTTTTGAGTAAATTAACAGAACCAAAATTACGTTTTTATAACAATTTATTTAAAAATAAAAGGTTTTTCTGTCAGATATGGTCCGCAGTTTTGAAAGTCTAATGACGCTATCAAAACGCCATATGTCATTAAAAGCATACCTGTTAACGAAAATTTAAAGCCCAAAAAAGTTAGTTTATCGCTAAAATTGATGTGCGCCGAGGGGTTGGCGATTTGACAGAGATATAAATATATACATATAGGGTGTCCCACTGCTACGAGTCCAAACGAGTAGGGCGTGTAGCTGGATTAATATCATGAAAACAAGCCCACTACGCATATGTCCGGAAATAAACCGTTACCCACTTCAATTGCATTTCAAAATTTTTAGCATGGTACACTCACTGCCTTGAATGATGTAGATGCCAATAACCCTTCTAAGAATTAAGATAACTTAATTGTTTTTCTGTAATTTTAAAAGCACAGAGTGCTTCTTTCTTGTCTGAAAGTAGGAATATCATGCATGATATTTTCCATAAAGGAAACGTTGGTGGAATTAAAAAAATTTTGCTAGAAATAACAATAAAATTCATTAAACTCATTTTTTCTCGAAAAACTCACTTAATAATTTTTGTTTTTTATTTCAAATTTAAATTTAATAGGCCATTTAATACAAAATTGCTTCATCGTTTTTTATCTAAACATGTTAAGTTTTTGAGATATTAACATTTCAGTGTAGTACTTGTTAGTAAACGTATAGCTAAAATCGTTGTTAATCTTTTGAAAATAATTTTTTTGTGCGTTTTTAATGAGAAATAATAAAATGCCACGCTACACATTCGAAGAAATCGCCGACATTTTATTTATAGTTTATGTAACGGAAATGGACGAGCTGCAGAACGGGAAAATCGTTATTTAGAGGTAGGCCGGTGCCAGATCATAGAATATTTGAAATCACATACGATTACGAGAACGAGGAACATTGGTCCCCTATGAATACGAAAATGTTAGCCGAATTCAATATGAAGTCAATACCGACGAACAAGTTTTGAATTCAGTACATAACGAAACTTGGTATTAGAAAAAATAAAGGCTGGAGAGTACTTCGAAGAAACCATCTACACCCATTCCACTACACTCCAGTGCAATAATTATTACCAGTCGATTTATCAAACAGAACAAATTTCTGCCGTTTATTGTTAAACAACGAGGAACATAATCCTTCATATTTGTCATCCATTTTATGGACAGACGAATCGACATTTACGAGGGATGGAATAACAAATTTCCACAATCTTCAAGAGTGGCAACCAGAAAACCCACACGTTAAGCGAGAATCATTATTTCAAAGACATTTTAGTGTTAATGTATGGTGCGGTATAATTGGAAATAATTTTATTGGGCCAATTTTACTACCTGAAAGAATGAACTCACAAAACTATCTTGAATAATTCAATGTAACAGCTCCCACTGTGCTAGATTCAATTCCACTCATGATGAGCAATACTTTCTTGTATCAACAAGATGGAGCTCCTGCACACCATGGAAGACAATTTCGAAATTATCCAGGGCGATTAACACCATTAGACTTTTATGTATGGAGATACTTGAAAGGAGAAGTCTACAAAATAAACATTCAGACTAGGGAGCAATTGGTTGATCGAATCAATAATGCCGGCAACAAAATAAAAAAAAAAAATTTAGTAAATTACAACATGGCTGCTGCCATTAAAAGACGACTGCAACTATGCTTGTTACGAAATGGAAATCATTTTGAAAATTGTTTGTGAAGTTGAAAACTTGGAAATTCATACAATAAATTATTAAGTGCTACATTGAAATGTTAATATCTCAAAAACTATACATGATTTGATAAAAAACGAGGAAGCAATTTTGTATTAATTAGTATATTAAATTTAAATTTGAAATAAAAAACAAAAATTATTAAGTGAGTTTTTCGAGAAAAAATGAGTTTAATGAATTTTTTTGTTAATTCTCGCACAATTTTTTTAATCCCACCAATGTTTTCTTTATGGAAAATATCATGCATGATATTCATACTTTCAGACTAGAAAGAAGCACTCTGTGCTTTTAAAATTATAGAAAAACAATTGAGTTATCTTAATTTTTGGAAGAGTTATTGGCATCTACACCATTCAAGGTAGTGTACCATGCTAAACATTTTGAAATACAATTGAAGTGGGTAACGGTTCATTTCCGGGCATATGCGTAGTGGACTTTTTTTCATGATATTGATCCAGCTACACGCCTTATATTCGCTCGGACTCGTACCTGTCGGACACCCTGTATAAAGGTTTTCACATAATACTTTCTCGAGTTGAGCGTGAACTCTCCCGTTTTTGTTTTCAATAATACCACCTTGTTCAACAAGTTCCCGGAACAACCACCGTGTGGCGCTCCCATCATTCCGATTTGAGTTTTATTTCTTTTGTTAAGTTGGTACATATGTTGTTAATATTCCCTCTAAATCTTAGGGTCATAGCTTGACATTTGCAAAAGTTACGTAGTCAAGAGTTCATCTATCTCTGTGTGTGTTGGCGATTATTTACAATTTTAGAAATGGATTTAAATTTGCAACAACGAACTTGTATTAAATTTTGCGTAAAATTTTGTGGTGTCGTTTACCAGTGGCACGAGCGGATTAAAAGTGGTCGTGAGTCAATCGAAGATGATGAAAGCAGTGGCAGACGAAAACATTGATAAAGTAAAAGAAATGTTGGTCAATAACCGCAAATTAACCATCGGAGAGATAGCGGAGGACTTGAACATTGCCTATGGATCCTTTCAAGACATTTTGGTTAATGATTTGGGTTTCCGTCGTGTAGCAGCAAAGTTGGTGCCAAAAGACCTCCATTTCATGCTAAAAAGAGACCGTGTTGACGTCGCAAAAGACATGATTTGCGAGGCTGAATCCGATCCCACATTCATCAAAAGGATCATTACTGGAGACGAGACGTGGGTTTATGAGTACGACATGCAATCCAGACATCAGGCAAGTGAATGGCGTTCACCAAATGAGCCGAGACCAAAAAAACCACATCGCGAAAAAAGAAGGCAATTCTCACGGTTTTCATGGATTACAACGGTGTAGTGCATCATGAATTTTTGCCAGAAGGCCAGACCGTAAACAAAGAGTATTATTTAAGCGTTATGAGATGTTTGCGTGAAGCAATTCGCCAAAAGAGACCAGAATTGTGGGCAGAAAACTGGATGCACCATGATAACGCACCGTGGATTTTGCACCATGATAACGCACCGTCGCCCATTGCCATCATTATTCGTAATTTTTTGACGAAAAATGCAACAAATACCATCCAACAGCCACCGAATTCACCTGATTTGGCTCCATGTGACTTCTTTCTGTTCAATCGGGTTGAAAAACCATTACGGGGAACGCATTTCAGGAGCCGAGAGGAAATAATGGAAAAATCGCCAACACACACAGAGTAAATGTACTCTTGACTACGTAATTTTTGCAAATGTCAAGCTATGACGCTAAGATTTAGAGGGAATATCAACAACAGATGTACCAACTTAACAAAAAAAAACAGAACTCAAATCGGAACGATGGGAGCGCCACACGGTGGTTATTCCGAGAACTTGTTGATCAAGGTACACTCAGAGAAAAATAAATGATAATTTGAATCATAAGTCTGACCATCATTTAAATGATTGAATGCTATGATTAAAAGTATTAACTAATGTTCAATACGATTTCTTTTCTTAATTGGTTCTACCACAATTATAAATGGTTTTATTATTTTACGTAATTAAATTAACTAAAAGATGATTGTTTTTAGAATGCAAATAATTGCTTATAATATTATTATGATAAATTTTAACATATTTATGATTTTCTAGAAATATTAAATGATTGAATTTAATATTGTAATGATTATCTTCTTATTATTAATATCATAAGAATGATTTAATTTATAATATAAATAATACAAGTGATCAATTTCATGATAAAATTTATCAAATAAACTACCATTGAATTGATTTGATTTATCATTAATTCTTACTAACAATCATGATAATAACTAAAATTACCATTATTGTAATGATAAAAACAATCAATATGATGATACAACATAATCATGGAATGTTTGGACTTATTATATATATATATATATATATATATATATATATATATATATATATATATATATATATATATATATATATATATATATATATATATATATATATATATATATATATATATATATATATATATATATATATATATATATATATGTATATGTTTTTTATTTAAGTAAAACTCATATTTTTTTTTCGAATTCAGTGTTTTTCAATACTTTTATTTTAACTTCAAATGTGCATACATAAAAATTAAATTTACTACTATCAATAACATAATAATGGTTATTTTATACAAACTCATACATGTACTGTACATATGTTATTATGCTAAAAATATATTTATTTAATTCAAACCAAATTGAATACGCTTTATATGAAATTATTAATAATACTTAGATTTTTATTTTGAATAACATTAAGGTGCAAATTTTTAAAATTCTCTTTAGTTAACAAAACGGTTCCAAAACATTTTGAGAAGGCTACATCATATCCGTAATAATGATTATTAAACCCAAAGTTTTTTATATATTGAACGCAAAGAAAATATTTATTTTTATAAAATAATATATGTTTAATAATAGCAAATTTCGGGATATCATCTTTATACCAACCTATATGTATTATAGATTGCTTCTTTAAAATACAGTTGTCGGACTGAAGAAATGGAACGGTATGAAGTACGTTTTGGCAAGTAAACTTAAACTGTGCTGATATCAAAGTGGAGTCAACCACTTTTAACTGACCATGTTTTATTGAATTTTCCGATTTAAAATTAATTAAATAGTTAGTCAAAATTATTTGATTTTTTGTTGCGATAGTTTTAATTATATTACATTTATTCTTGGACAAATTGATATTTTTTTTTAACCTTTGATGAAAAGATTCAAATCTGATAGAAGAAAATTCACGGAGCGGCCCAATTTTATGCATAATTCTAGGATAGTGTGTGAGAAGATGATGTTTTGGTCTCAAATGTGAATTAGATTGATCAATGAATTGAGCATTATGCTCTTCAATTAATGACTGCAAATATTTATAATCATCATTATGAACGGAATACGCAAATGTTATTGACATAATCTGTCTCAGTAGAATGTATAATTTCCAAGTAGGGCAATCATGTGGAACTAAATCTCCCACAAGTGTTCCAAAATATGTAACAAAAGTGTACATTTCTGACGCACTCATTTTAAATTTGTTTTTCTTCAAAATACCACAATCCAACAAAGGAGGTTTATTTATATTGAAATGCCCAAAATTCATATTTTGAATTCTGAAGTTTAATTGTTCAATGGAAAATAGTTTCTTTACATTAACATATAATTTAAGAATAACCATTAAGTCATAATGGCAAATGCCTTCTAAAAAATCATGCATTATATCCACGCTCCAATTTCTTACAACATGGAAATGTTCTAGAGTATTCCAAATACTATTTTCTTTTATGCCTGTTAGTTGTAAATTGTTAATCAAAAAATCTTCATCATAATTTTCAACAGTTCGGATTAATAAATCATCATCTAAAACAGATGTTTTACATTCTTCTTTTGCCATTTTGCAAAATCGACAATAATGAGTTGAACTAAAACTTTTTTTTAGCCTTCACAGCTTATGTGATTGTCATGAAGAAGAAACAATTGTAATTGAATTTATCTATATTAGTACGATTCGCTAGTATATAAAGCACAGGACATTCTGTGTATATAGAATGTAAATTGTGGTATAGTCAGTCCAGTCGCCGCGGCCTGATGAGAGGATTGATTTTTTCATAATCATAAGCTCATCAGTTCGAAACTGGATTGAATTCTCTTACAATCTTCGGAACATATTAAAATTAAAACTTTCCGTAAAACCTAATATTGTATTAAGACCTAAATTGTCACCTAAAATGGCAGATAACACAAATTTTATAGTTAATTTTTTTTCTTTAATATAAATGCCGTTTTTTTGTAATTTTTGTAAAATTTCTTTTATGGGTGTAAATACTCGTCGATTCCCAAAGCTTTTTCTATCTTCCGAGTAAACTAAACCAAGAAGAAAAATTGAACTAACTTTTGAAATTAAATCATTAGGTAAGGTAGGAATTCTAATATAGATTCCTCCTATTTTCCGATAATTTGATCTAGAACCCAAGGCATTATTAGGTTCAAAATCATCATAAAATAAAAAAATCGGCAGTGTAATAACACCAGCTTGTTTTGGAATTACCCTATTAATATTATTCCAGCCTAGACTGTGAAAATAATTATGAATATTGTTATCCTTTTGATTTTGTAAATAATCAATAAATTCAAGCATTTTGCTAATGTATATCTCGTTGTTAAATAGAACTTCAAATACCTTATCTATTGGTACTATTTGCATACTAAATTCAAGTTTCCGAAATGAAGAATTATTGCTAGTACTTGTACATACTTCATCTTCGTAATGTAAAGAAAAATTTTGACTTGGAATAAAATAATTTAAATTTTGTAACTCTTTCGATAATAAATATTCTGATTTAAGCATATTAGGATTAAAAAATTTATCAATATCCTCAGTTTGTGATAACAGACAATTGGAAAATTGTAGGATTTTTATAAAATAAGTCTTATAAAAGCACGACAGACTTTTTAAAATTTCGAAGGCTTTCTTGCGAGAAAGACTATCATCACAATAAATGTTTAAAATTATTTTTACAAAATCATTATATAACTTGCTTTTTTCAAAGTAAATGCCGCTTGTACTATTCAATTTTGCTTCATTATCAACTTCTTTTAAAGAACAGCTCCTTTCAATAGGGCCATCTACTGATTCTGACGTACTGTTTTCTAAATTTAAATTTCTTACTGCTTGCGAATGCAAATTAAGATGCTTATAAAGTGAGTTATATACACTAAATTGTCTATCGCAACCGTCATAAAAGCATTGGAAATAATGCAAATTACGATGATTTAACTGAATATGGGTTAGTCCTTCTTGTTTTGTTCTGAAGCAAATTTTACAAGTTTTGCAACTAATTTTTGTTGACATTTTGCAAATAAAATAATTCAATTATTAATTTAAAAGTAAACAATTAAAGCTATCATCTAAATAAGTTATCTAAAATTAATTTCGAGGTAAACTCAACTGAGTTTGTTATATATTAAAACTATTAAACTAATTTTCATACTTAATTCATATTACTTTTTTCGATGTTATTGATTAATGTTATAACACTTGGGATTATTTCGTCATTTTCCAATCTAACTTTGAATATAGCCCTTTGCACGAACGTCCATATGTGGTTGCTCAGAGGTGGGTATTTAACATTAATACCCATGTAAATATTAAAACACAGAGAAAGTGCTTCTAAGGCAGATTTGAATATACATTTTTCACCTAGTACACAAACGTAGATTAGATCTAGAGGTTCTCCGATAAATACTAATTTTGGAAATTCCTGTGGGCCTTTCGATTCATTGAATTCTACTGCCGTCTGAAATAAAAAAAATATTGTAATTACAAAATTAAAATGAATCTAGTTTATTAGTACCTTGTACAGAGAAATAAACGAATTTTGAATTTCTGACTTTGAAGCTCGATATCGACCGTTTGACCTTCTTTTGCCATTATTTGGTAAAATATATGGAATTAAAACTAAAGATAGCGCCAATTTTTCATCTGTAATAAAATTATAAATTATAAAAGTATTTTAACGTGGTATATTTTCTAAGAACAGTACTTTCATCAGCTGTTTCGATGCGTTTAATCAGGTTCATCACAAATGTATCATGTTTCTTCAGTTTTTCTTTTTCAACAATTATATGGCATATATTTACCCAGTTCTCGCTAGACTCTAAACTTGGATATTTCAATTTGGTATCGATTAATAACTGAAAAACAAAATTAAATTAAGTAATAATTATTTAAACGAAAATATTAATAGTTTTAAAATTTTACCAATTTTGAAATAGCTGGCGTTTTTAGACTTGGAAATTTTTCGAAATAATCATAAGTAGATAAGTTAGATTTTAATAGATTAATTCGGTAGGAATGAGTTGCTCTCCACTTCGATTCAATTAAAACGATATCGTCAGTATGACATCCCAAATATTCAATGTCTTCTTCAATATCGGTGTCTATAATTGCGTCTAAATGAAAAATTAAAAAAAAAACATTTCTTTAAAATAAAATAAAACATACAACATAATATAACAAGCAAATCAATAAGAAACCTTAAAGAATATTTGACAAATTAGCTACCGATTATAAAATTATTATTTTTAAAAAGTGCTGTGAAAATTTTGATTTTTTCTGACACTAACTTCAGTTCGCGCAATTTGCACTATGTTAAATGACAGGTAAATTCAACGATTAAACGACAAGCTCATAATGATTCGATGGCCAGAATAACATGCACTTTATATATATTGCGCTTTTACTTAAAGTTCTTATTAACTCGCTGGTTGACCTATTAAGGCCTAACCTGCGAACCAATAACTATTTTAATTAAAACGCGATATACAGGAAGTGAATGTTACTGACAAGCGAATCTTTAAGAAATTTTTGTTCAGTTCAGCTACGAAAAGAACGAAAAATAACGCACAAACTGAAAGAAATATCAGAATACTTCAAAATTTTCACACCACACTTTTCTAAAAAATTATAAATTTACTATTCACGCTACAATTTTAACTTTAAACCGTATCAATTAAAAAGTAGTATAATATTTTAAAAGTATCGATATTACAAAATACATTTTACCTAAGTCAGTTATTTCGGTTCCTCCAGATACAGTCGAGCTGGTGTTACTTGAAGATCTGGAACGTCGTTGTATGAATCCAATTCGCCCAAGCTCAGCTCTATAATTTACCTAGACAAATTATTTAATGTTCATTAATTATACCATTTTAAATTTAGAAAAAATATTATTTCTTTACCTTTTGCAATAATTCCACCAGAAGCGGGAATGTAATAAGTTTCCTCCAGTTCGTTGGGAAACAGCACTTTAATAGATTTAGTTAATTTTAAAAACTGTTCTTTTAAAATACTGAAAATATCACAAAAGCGAAACTAAGCATTAGTGAAATTTATAAAACAATCAGTAAATCTTAAATTACGGTTGATTTGGATATTTGTTTACAATCTGTTTGATGATTATTTTGGATATGTCATTTCTCTCTTTTGATGTTAATTTGCCATTGGCAGATTTTATTTTTCTTATTACGGTCGGGTAGCTTTGAACTAGTAAATCTTCAATTTCCTGAAATGTTAAAGTATATATAATAATAATATCGTAAATAAAAGTAGCGTTGTTCATACTTTTTCATTGCCAAAATTTGGTACAGTGGCGTAAGGCTCTGATTTATTTTGACTTAGTAAATTATCACTTCCAATACTTAAGTCAGTAAATTCAAAAGAAACCTCGTCCGTATTTACTTTAAATTGAATCAAGCCTAATTTAGACATGGTGAGGCAATAAGACTGAAACATTGACTCAGGAATTTCACAATCTGAGGTACAGTCGTACAATGTAACGGGAACACTGAATAAATTAAATTCAGATGCCGCTATATAAATAAGTATTTATACAATATAATACGTAATTTAAATAATTTAGCTCTAAAACACTATATTTACCTTTTGCAATAACGTCATCATATTGAAGATCTTGAGCGACATGATTTATGCACGTCATTTTTTTTTTATCATGGTAAATCAATATTGCCATTGTGAAGTTGTCCATTTCAAAAACTTTTTGATAAATCACTAGGTATATAACACAAATAATTGGATATCCAGAAGAAGTATTATTATATTTTTTTAATTGTTATAATGAAATAGATTGATTTTTACCACACTAACTCACATCGGCAAGTGTACTACTTTTAGATTTTTTTTTTATATCAAAACCACATGGAATATTTACTTTTCGAGAAAATAACGGTTCATTTAATGCGATGGTTCTTTTCAATTTATTTCACAAAACATGTTCACTTTTTATAATTAGCATTTTTTTTAAATAATAACCGATTAATAACAATTAGTCACAAATATTTTTAATAATAAAATTATATTTATTTTATTTTAAAAATATATTTTTTATTAACCAGAAAAAATAATCACACTCAGAACTGTACACAAGATAAATAAAACTAATTTCTAAAGAACAGATATAATTATCAACTGGTAGTATATTCAATAATCTTTTGGTTGGAATTATCATTTTCAATGATTAGGACTATACGATTGTAATGATTAAAATTAACATTAATTTGTAAATCTAATTAAGGAGTTTATATTTATGACAACGCTAATCATAAAATATGGTCAAAAACACCGTTATAATATTGATCATTTGTTGGTACATTCCATCACTTTGTTTAATAATAATTAATCATGTATGAATAACGATAATCATTTCAAAAATCATTCAAAATGATTATGATGATCATCAAAATCGAAAACAATTGAAAATATCATTAGATAATCAAAATTATTAAACTATTTTTTTAAATAATTCCTATTACTAATAAAATGGTACCGTTTAACATTAAATTGTGACAATGGTTCATCTAATCTATAAATGATAATTATAACCATCGATTTATCATTAGTTTTCTCTGAGTGTAGTATTGTTTGAGACTCATATTACATTCCAATTTTTTAAGGCTGATCCATGCTGCTATTTCAGTGTTTTTATTTATCTTGTTTATGAAACTATTGTCTCTTTTAATTTTGCATATGGTAAATTCTGAAACTTTTCTCGCTGCTTCATAAATCCAAAGTTTATGTGTAGTGGAGGGACAGGAGTTTTTCTCGGGTGAGCAACGAATTCAACTAAATATTGATATCCTGGCTTAAAAGGAACTCTAAGTGGCCAATTTTTTGTCTTATATTGGTTTTCCTTATCCCTATACTATCCCACAAACAAAGAAAGCATGGATACTTAGTATATCCAGATTGTTGGCCTAATATTTATATTATCATATTTTTCTTTCATCACGATCGAATGTCCTATTGGAATTGTTCCCTTCATAGTTATCAATGCTATTGTTTTAGGGCCATTTTCGATCCGTATATCATTACAAGACATTTTATCCATTTTCTTTGGCTCTCCATTAAAGTTTTCTGAATTCACATTTGCGTATAACATTCGTGATTTAGTGGAAGCATTATATTCTGCCATTTTGTTTGATGGCTTACTCCAGCAAACCGGTATTGAGAATGTGAGATTTTCATTCAGATTGATCTTCTTACAATAAATAACATCCTCCACAAATGGAGTTTGGTACCCAATTAATAATTTCAATTAATATTTCAAAATTGAAACACTTATTATTAGAGAGCATTATAGTTAACTATTCGTCTTTTAGACTTGGAAACTTCAAATTTACCGCAAATAAAACCAAACCCAAATATGGGTCTTTATCCCATAGGTGACCAGAGAAATACTTTGCTTTGTAGAATTTGACTCTACAAAAGCCAAGTTTCCCACTTTGATAGGCCTGCAGATCCGCTTTCATACCCTTCAGCCGTCAACACTGTGGTTCCGAATTCCTGCGTCGTCACAATTTGTTCTACATGTATTGCCCATGACGGCATGAACGCCGTTACCCAGTGACTCTCCCCACTGTCACCCCATTGTGTTCTCCTCGTTTTTCTGCATATTTTTTGCATTTTCTTGAAGTTAGAGAGAAATCTTGACAAGATAGAGCTGTTTTGATGTCAGATTTAGATTTAGCGTACCAAAATACAAAAGCTAACTAAATTTTTCTTGTACCTGTGTTTATAGTTTTCATGAATATTTTCGAAACATTTTGAATCGATACTTTTGACTTTGAAACCATTTATTACGGTAAATAAAGCCATAGTTCCTTATTTTTAAGATTTTTTTTTCGGCTTTTATAGAACAATGCTTTTTGAATAAAGGTTGCTCAGAACTTGGCATCGTTGTTGGTTCATTTCTTAAAAACTAAACATAAAGAAATGCTGTTGAACTCTTACATTATTATTAATTCTCGGTAAGTTGACAATTAAAACAGTTACAATTGGAAGTGTTTTTTTTTATAAAAATTGGAGTTAAGTCGTTTGGGTTCTGACACATCCAATTATGTGTTATGCCGCATGTGTTCGTGTTTTGTAGCATGTTCTTCAAGTTTTGGGTAAGCAACAATAGTGCCAGTGAGTACAAGAATCTCTTGAGTAACTTTAATATACTATAGTTTCTTGTTAGTAGTCGTATGACTTCTACGGGTTTGTCCCATTAAATTAGATTTTGAAAAGGCCAACTATCTTTGCACTACCTACCGTAAGACTTTATGTTTTATTATATTAAAATGTACCTATTTTTACAAAACAGCATATATCAGACTTTCAGAGAATTAGACCAAAGTCAGTTTACTGTGCACAATATTATCGTTTACCATTTTATTATTATTAAATATAATGAAAACATATTCTTAATTAATAATTGTTTTATTTTATTTTTAGGTAAGTTCGTGGCACTTTTGTATTTAACCTGTACATCTTATCAAATAATACGTAAGTAATTAACCTCTTCTAGAAAATAACGATGTTGATTTATCTCTCAAATCTACATTAAAACCATAAAAAACTTCGATACAAATCGAACAATATAACAGCTAATTAAATAAAAATTAATTAAAAACATAAAATTTAAATCCAAATTGAAACCACTAAAGCGCGCAAATAAATTTCACAATAAACTATGATTCTATAGTGAAAAAGCTGCTTCACGAGCAGAGTGTAATCTGGTTAAAAAAAAAATCGGAAAAATCAATGATAAACCAAAAACTTTGGTTTGATTGAGTTAATATCTATGTTCGTTTGTAGTTCGATATTGGTGTTGTATAAAATTTATTTTTTTTTTTTTTGCCGTTTCGAATCGAAGAGAGCCACCATATATACAATGCGTACGTACATATATATAAAACATACAAAATTGGAGGGCAGAAGTTATACACACAGATTTATAACTAGATATAGGGCCAAATTAAAATTAAATAAATTTTTGTGGCGTTTTATATTGTGTGTTGACAACTATATACCATTGTGTCATTTAAAACTATAATTAACAACATTTGTGTTTATTTTTAACGATGTTGTGTGTTATAAAATAACAAATTGTTGGTAGATAGAAAGGATTTTTTTTGTGTGTGTATGTGTAGCTGTTCCAATTAAATGTATATACATGGAATGAAAATGATAATTGAAGCTTTAGTGGATTCTAGAGTTACACTATCTATAAGTTTTTTGTTTGGTCCTATTAAATTGTGTATACGTTTTATTTGTGTAAGGGAGGTTATCAAAATTATATGGTCGTGTCCAAATGACTGTATTTAGTATATATGTCTCATACTCATATACAAGTAATTTGATTCTATTTAACGAACCAAATTTTTGATTGTAATTTCGCTGTCAAAATACTCTAAGACGTTGCTAATTTATTGTTTAATAATTTAATACCACTATATGTAGATGCGTTAAAATCCATGCTTGTATAATCTATAGTACAAAAGTAAAAAGCTCACATTTGTAAAATATTCTAAGACTATAAAAGTTGTGCTAAATATCAAAGTATTCATTTAAATTGATTTTTAAAAAGCGTTCTAGATTGGATGATGAGAACTCTTAAGTATATTAGGATTCTTTTTTTGAGGTCATCGCTAAAACGTGAAGCAAATGTAGTTATAAAGCTATCTGGATCTTATGACAAAATGGTACTACGAATTTTGTTTCTTGAGTTGAATCAAAGACTATGTAAAATACCAAGACGTCTTATAACATTTATTTTGGTATATACGCCCAAATCTATGCGGCTTTAGAGTAATCTCGATTTTAATATGAGAATCAAGACCCTACATTGCTTTCTAATTTTCGCCTGAAATTATGTGAATAACTTTTTTTGGGTTGTGAACAACTTTTCTTATGAACTGTTCTCAGCTTACCGCAAAATACAGCTAGCTTGAAATAATTTCAGTATTTTTTTCCTTATCTTCGAGCGTGAAATAAAAAACAAAAGCCAAATTTTTCAAGAAAATGGGTTTTGCTATAAATCCTCAAATTTATACACTGAGAGAAAAAACAATGTAAATTCAATTAAAACAACTTTATTTTAAAGTAAAACCTTTATGATACCCAGTTAAAGTAGACTTTTTTGATTTTAATGTCGAAACAGTTTAAAAATATAACTTTAATTCCGCAATGTATATTTAAAATTTTTCGATTTAATTTTAAATGTGCAACATGTACTTTTAATTGTTGACCAACTTTGATTTGAAGTTTACAAATAATTCAATTCCAAGTTGTTTCCATTTTTGATTTAAATATTTTATAGAGGAAATAACCATTGATTCAATTTGTGAAAAATTTAAATTTTAAATTACAATGATTTGAATGAAAGGTGATAATATTTTGAAAAAAGGTTGAGTAAAGTTGTTAAAGTATACCACCAATTTTAATTTGAATGATTTATAATTTTAAAATAAATTTAATTTCACATTGGGTCAATGATATATTAATTTTGAAATAAATACAAATGCATTTAATTTATTCAAATTTATTTTCCTTTATTCTGTTATGCAATAATAAACAATTTTTAACTTAAAACTATAATTTCATTATATTGATTCTAACAATTTTGTTTACAATAATAAAACTATATTCAAAAAAAAAATTAATAAAATAAAATATTGGGAACATTAAATTTAATTTAAATAAACTTATTTCTAATATACATACGTTTTTCCATTATTAATGGAATACATATGTAGAGGTGGGCTAGTAAAAAAATCTATATTTTTAATATATAATTTGTCCGTATAAATATCTCCTACCTGGTAAGCTTGAAAGTGATTGTCAAATTTAATAATATTAATTAAATAAACAAGTATTAATAGCTCTCCTTCATACTTAATTGATTTTATTTTATATACATAACTCAAAATTATCCGCAACATTTTTCACTAAATAATAATTTGGTTTATATTCAGTTCCTTTGTAAATTACTGAAGTCTCACACATTTTTATACTTTTGTAATAAATTTTTTCAACGTCAATAATTTTTGAAAAGTAATCTTCTTTTGTTAAATCTTTTATTTCAAACTTGTTGCTATCAATAATATATTCGAACCCATTTTCATATTTGAATAAAATTTGTGAAAATTTTAAACCTGATTTTATTGCTAACGAATACAAAGGATTTAATCTTGAAGTTATATTGTGCATATACATTTTCGATTCTTTGTGTTTAGCATCAAATCGCATTGCCCAAAGATATCTTAAAGGCCCACAATTTTTAATTGCCGTGGCATAGTGAACTAAAAAGTGATGTTTTGGTTTAAGAGTTGGTCCAAAGAGCTCGATGTATAATAAATGGTGATTTTCTATTAACCGTTTTAATTTGTTTAGTCCATTTATGGTATATTCTGATTGTTGTAATAAATCAATTATTTGAATTAATAATGTTAATAGTTTCCAATGACGATTTTGCTGGGGAATTAAGTCACCTATCATTAGGGGCAAAAAGTGCACAAAGCACATCATTTCACTCGCAGACATTTTAAGGTTAAATTTTTTTAATTTGGTTAGCTCAAGATCTGGAGAAATATTTCCTATTTCGGTTTCACCAAATTGAAAGAATTTTTTCTGCTATTTAAAATATCAATCGATATTATATTATCTTCTATTATAGCTGATAATATGTTGCATATATCATATCGACAAACTCCCTCAAAAATATCATGCATTATATCAAAACAGAAATTCTCGTGGGCTTTAAAACATTCTAATTTGTCAAAAATACAACTAGTTTTAATTCCAGTTTCTTTAAAATTATTAATTAACAAGTCTTCCATGTAATTATCTTTATTCCTTAAAAAAGATTCTAATTCTGAAACGTCGGTTTTGGTATCTTCACGGTTTCTAGTACAAACACGGCAAAATTTTTTTAGAATTGAATGATTGAACGAAGCCGAGAATGCTATTCATTCCTAGGTTATCACCAACAATCACACCTAAAACAAAACGTATTCTAAAACTGCCTTCCAGAGTATTAATGTCAATACCTTCTTCTAGTCCTTTTAATTGTTCAACCAAGTGGTGAAATGAGTTGTCGTTGCCAAAAATTTTAATATTGCTAGTAGCAATAAATGCACAATGAAAAATTAAATCTAATTTAGATAACAAATATTGTGACATAGTGGGGAAACTATAATAGAAGCCGCATATTGAAAAACAGTGGCCACCTAAAGCATTATTAATTTGAAAATCAACAGCATATAAAACATAAGGTATAACCAGATCATTTTTATATTTAAGTTTCTTTATTTTAAAAAGTTCTACGGACGCAAAATTTTGTAAATTATTAGAACTCAAATATTTATCAGTATTTTTTAAAGTATGCTTTAATATATGTGGAAGTTCAAAAATGGATTTGATTTGAAACACTAATGGCATTACATATATGTTTGAAGTTTTAGGCGCTAACGTAGGATTTCCTGACTGGACCGTTTCCATGACAGTGTTACTAACCACAAACGTAGAAGGGTGATCGAATAAGTTTCTTTCTTTTAATAGTTTGAAAAGACGGTGCTCGGTGTTTATTTCTTTAAATGGATTATTACAGAAATCCAATATATTTTCCAACTTATTTAGATCATTTATAGTTTTATCTTGAATTGTATTCTTTATGGCACTTGATACTAATGTTAACAGTTTTTGTATTAAACTTTGAATTTCTAATGCTTGTTTTCTAGACAAGTTATTATTTGCATAAAGTTGCAAAGATAATGTTAAGGAATTTTTTTTTAAATCCTCTATGAAATTTTCTATTCCGATAGGTGTACTATTGGCAGGCTCTAGAATTTCATTTTCCGGTAATACCTTATTTACATCATCAAAATTTGTTATTTGGACTGATTCAGAATATTTGTTTACCATTTGGTTACTTGTGTCGTATTTATGCAATTTATCCAAGTGAGATCGAAGTGTGGAAAAATTTGAAAATAGTTGGTTACACACATTTTGTTTACATCTAACTATAATTGATTTTCCAGTAATTAAATGATCAAATTTATAATGGCGTATCAAAACTGCTGAGTTTGGATAGCGTTTTAAACATTTGAAACAAATAAACATTGTTAATTAATGTAATGTATTTTTATTTAAGACTAAAACAAGGATCCCGATTTATAAATTTCAAAAAAGTAAAGATAATATTCATACACTCTTCAAAAAAAAAATATATGTAATTAATAAACGCATTTAAAAAACCTCTTTAAGATGTCATATGGTTAATAAGGGAGACTAAACTTGCCGATTTCACATCAAATTTGGTATAAATATTAAAAAAGTATTGCTGAAGAAAATTCCATGGTAGTTCACAAGCTTTTGGATATTTTAAATCTAATATTTGGAAAATTTGAAAACAGGTAACTAGACTTTCAATAAATGATGGAAATTTATAAAGTGTACCATCAAAATAAACATAAAAGTTTTTTAATTTAGAGCAAACTGAACCTTCTACCACGAGTAAGGGTTGTATTGTCAATCCACTATATTAATATTTTGATGTCAAACTTTCAATTTTCCTTTGATAATCATTTATACACTCTAAATGTAAAACAAATGATTCTTGGGCATCTGCAATGGTAGATTTTCTTTTGTTGCTGCCTTCTTTGTCCTTGAATCTGGCCGTAGAGAGTAAAACTGAATTCAGCAATGTTGTTAAGATATAGTCTTCAGTATCTGTATATTACACCGCAATTATCCTATTATACCGCAATTCGTGACAGTTTTCGACAGCTTAAACAATTCTTGTCATGCTAAATTGTTAATATTGATCTCATAATATGTACAAATTTTTGTTTTAAATAAATCCCATTTTGATAAAAGAATTAGTATTTTCCCAGGGTACATTAAATTAAAGTCAATTTCAATCTGAAAAATGAAAAATTACCTATATTAAAAACTGGTAATTGGATTCGGTATGAACGTTTATTTATTTTACAAAGTCTGGGGCTTTACTATGTAAAAACTTTGGCCAACCTTTTAAGAATTCGGAAACATTATTTGTTTTTAAATCTCTTTGGCGGATTAGATACGTTTTTTCCATTTATCCTTAACTTCTTCCCAATTTTCGATTTCCTGTTGTAGCGCAGTTTTAAGGGCAACCGATATTGTTTCATCAAACTCAATTGACTGATCTGGCTCTTTGGATACTGAATTATCTCGATCCAGATCATCTGGAGTACAGCATGAAGTATTGGATTTCAACCTTTTACATCTGCTATTTGCGTATTTACAAAAAAGTGTACCGCTTGGATTTTTTTTCTCCTGACGTGGTATGTAGTAGTATACCTATTCAATTGTATATGTAAATTGACATGTAAATTAGAAATGATATTGGTAGTACTGTATTAATATGCTGATTTTGCATATTAGTTAAACATAATAAACGTAAAAAATTATATTATCAGATCGAACTATTAATATAACTATTAATTTACCTTAACTTGTTTTTCCGATGGAAACATCTATTCCAAACTTAAATGATCAAAAATATAAAACAACTTGTTAGCGTGTATTATACTGAGTTGACACTAATAAACATTCACGTTGCTTATACAACTCGCTGATTGATAACTGATAAAGACCGCCGAGTTGTATAATCGGCATGATATAAGTATTAAAGTGTCGAACAACTTTATATTGTATATAATATTCAACTCAGAATGTCTACTAAACAAGTTCAAATTACCTCAAGTTTACGCCAATTAAATAACTTTTCTCTAAATATGGCTCTAGGCCCAACATGTGGTATGGCTTGTTCGATATCATCTTTTGACAAATATTTTAAGCTTCTATACGTAATTTGGTTTGCTGAACAATAAAAAATAAAAAATATTAAATATAACAGACTTTTAATAAATAAACATTCATAGACCAAAACTCTCTGAAATATTTTAATTTTATAACATTTTTTAAATTTTGATTAGAAATAACAAAAAATACAGTTATCTTTGGATTCATGGAAAAATATAATTTTTTAATTACTTATTATTACTTAAGATTTATCTTGTTAAAACACTTAGAGGATTTAAAAAATTATGAAAATAATATTGAAATCGGTTCACCTCAGTATTATTACAAAAATTATTGGATTTACTTAATAAAATGTTCACAATATATTTTTTGTATTAATTAATAACGGATGAACTGGTTCAAAACTGTTTTTACTCTTTTAGTTTGTTTTATCTCTCTATACAGTTAGTTAACATGAAATAATTAGAAGAGTATATTTTTCCAAAAGTAATCTGCATCACCAGATTAAAAATTCTTACCCTCAAGTTGCGGTAAAATTTCTAATAATTTAAATTCTTTTAAAAGTTTTAATAGTTTATCTTCATCGGATTTTAATTCATTTGATTCGTTCACATTTGCGGAAGTTGCACTTAATAATTCCTCATTATCACAAACGGTTATGTAACATTGTTCTATAATAGACGATTCATCGATCGGAGTAGATACATTTTCAGCTGTATTCAGCTGTAATGTTGTTAGTAAATTTACTGTATCAGAATGTACATTACTTTTGAAGTTTACAATTTCAGCTAACTGTCCATCAACATATAATTTACCTTCAACTATATCAATAGAATGATCGTCCATTTCACACGTTATAATATTGTAATATCACGTTCGTTAATAAATTAAAAAATACACTACACTAATTTTTTGCAATAACATCCAAATCATTTTTTTTATATCTGATTAGTTTATTAGGATTAATAAAACCTTTAACATAGCACTATTTAGTGAACTTCAAATTATGTAATTTATCTTTTTCTTCAAACTTATTGGCACATATTGAAACAAAGAATTTCATAAATGAAATGAAATGATATAAAAATGAGGTAAAAAGAGATATCGAAAATAAACCGGTAAAATTGATGTTGATTCTACTTCATTTCGAATATTTTCCTTTTAAATCAAAGTTTTGTACAATATTTATAAAATGCGGAGTTATTTTAATAAGGTTCCAATATATAATCAAAAAAGAAATGATTTAAATCAAAAGGTTTGCTGTTTTATTTAATATGTTTAGTATTTTCAACATAGCTTCAATGACTCTAACACTTTATTTTGATGCAATATCATAACTTTATAAAAAATATTAAATCAAATGCGATCCACTTAAATTATAAATTGTGTTTTTTTTCTGAGTGTAGAAATCTTGAATTCATTAAAAAAATTATTGAGAATACAATTTTTTAATTTGGTTGTTCGTGTGCGCTTTTTTCGTAAAATCACTTATACCAATTAATCTAATCTGTTTGACTTTAGGGTCGAAATCGATGCTACAGGTGCTATCGATTCAATCCTTCTTCATGCACAAGCACTATATCATCGATCTTTAAGTAGGGTTTGACACTTCTCCATCGCTGACGTTGCTGAAGAGTATGCAAATAATCTTTAGGAAACATTTTACAAAAGTGTTCACTTTTTGCCAGTATGCAACCTATTAACTGGAAGATCTGATAATAACGGTTCTATTATTGATGTTATAGGACCTTATGTGTGGAAATGGCCTGCCGTAAGAGGTTCAGGATCATTTGGATCAGATGACAGAGCGGTCAAAGGACGGGAATTCATTATAACTTCGATCTGAATGACAAGAGTTCTTAATTGTTCATAAAACAAAATTTGATTTTGTGGGACACGTTTGAAATGTGATTTAAAGATCTTAACCGCAGATTGCCATAACCCTCCAAAGTGGGGAGATCTGGGGGGTATAAATTTCCAATCTATTCCTCATCTGATAGAATTTTATTTTGAGAGTTCACTAAAGTACAAAATTTTCGTAGCTCGTTATGAGCACCTACAAAATTCGTTCCATTGTCGCTTATTAGAGTGAACGATTTTCCTCTTTGTGCGAAAAAACGTTTGAGACAAGCGATAAATGATTCACTAGTCGCATCATCTACCACATCTATATACATATGTAATGCCTTGGTTGCAAAACAAATATATATGCACACCTTATGATTTGGTTACAAACGGCCCACAATAATCTATCCCAGTTGTACTGAATGGCCGACAAATTTCGACCCGTGATAAGGGAAGATTTCCAATTATCTGTTTTAATAATTTAGATTTAGCTTTGAAGTAAGAAATACAATTTCTAATAATACCCTTTACTGAATGTTTTGCATTTATTGGCCACAAACTCTTAGAATTTCTTCGGACTCAATGAATGGTGTTAAATTCACTAATTTCGAACTCTTTGGTACTTCTTGCTTTGACCTTAAGCAATTTATCTCTTGCTTAAATGCCTTAGATTGAACATTACAAATAATATAATTGGCAGCATTATTTTGTCAATTTATGCAATGACAAATTTCCATGTAACTTTGGCTTGGCACGGTTACAATTGTTAATAAATCGTAGGCAATAGCCAATTCTTGAGGCATAACGCCTCGTGACAAAATATCAGCGGGATTTAATTTCGATCTAACGTATCGCCATGTCATGCTGGCAGTTAGTTCCTGAACCTTTGTTGTCCTGTTTGCAACATGAGTCTTCAGTCGATGATGAGGTGGTAATTTTATCCATGACAATGAGATTTAAGAATCCGACCATAATATTACACCATCAATTTTGACACTAAGCGCATCTAAAACCTTCACTGTGAGTTTAGACAAAAGTACAATAGCGTTCAACACCAACCGAGGCATAGTGATCACTGTGAGTCCAAAGAAAGTTGGTTGATATATTACGGTCACTCTCAACACATCGTATATATATGCATGCGCCATATGCCCGTTCGGATGCGTCTGCAAATCCGTGTATTTCTATTGATTCAGTATCTTTAGGAATCAAACAACGTTTAATAGATATGGATTTTATTTGAGACAAATTATCGCGGAACTGTAACCACGAAAAATTTATTTCCGATGGAATAGATTCGACCTATTCAACTTTAGATAACCAAAGGCTTTGAACTAACAGCTTAGCTGTGACCATGATCGATGTTAACAATCCTGACGGGTCAAATAGCTTAGCTATTTCTGACAATATGGTTCGTTTTGTGATTATATTAGGTTTGGATCAACATTGTTGCAAGAGAAATGAAGCAAATCTATGTCAGGTTGCAATTCTATACCCAAGGTATTTATGGATTTATTGTATGAATTGATTTGTTCTATATCCTTTGAATCGATGTTTTCTTATAACACAGGTGTATTAGATGTCCATTTTCGGAGTTTCATTCCAGCCTTAGCTAGCATTTTTACCAATTGCGACTATATTTCCAAAGCTTCCTCAATTTTATTGCTTCCAGTCAACAAATCGTTTACGTAAAAGTCTGATATTGTGACTGTTGAAGCTAGAGGAAAATTGCTGCTTTCTATGCTGGGTAACTCTCTTATAGCTCCTCTAGTGGCCAGATATGGAGCGGACGCCGTTCCAAACGTTACGGTTTTCAACTTATACGTTTCTATGGGTTTGTTGTTGTCTGTTCGCCATAATATTTTCTGATATTTAATGTCATCATCGTGAATTTTCATTTGTCTATACATCTTTTCGATATCAGATGTGAAAAGATATAAATATTGCCTAAATCGCAACATTATTGAAAACAAATTGTCCTGCACCGTGGAACCTATCATGAGAATTCGTTCATGAATTCTACAAATTGACGTTTCAGCTTAGAATTATTCGAAAATCTACGTTCCATTGATTGAAATCGTTTCAGAGCTACTTCCTTTGAACTACCTAACCTTGTAAGTATTGTCTTTAAAGGGTAATCTGACAATGAACCTACCATTATCATCTCTAGAATGATTAAGCTTAAAGTGCTCTACACATCTTTTCTCTTCTACCGATAAAGGGTTTTTGTCATCAAAATTATCGTTTTCCCATAACTTTGGAATTTCTCTATCAATTCGTCTTTCCATATCAGAGAATTTGTTTGTTAAGCAGAAATGTTTAACACTTGTAATTTTGCCATTTATGACCCATCCAAAATTAGTTTTTTGGATATATGGTAAATTTTTACTTAGTTTTATGCGGCCATTTTTGCATCATATCCATAAATATTTGTGCTCCGATTAAAAGATCAATCGTGCCAGGCAAATTAAATGTTGGATCAGCGAGAGATACATAAGAAGGAAACGACCATTTCGATATATCAGTTACCTCATCTGGGTAACGATTTGCTATTTGATCAACTATAAGAAATTCCAAATTTTGTTTAAATTTACCCAGTCGTGATTTGATTATTGACTCAAATTTATAATTAATCAAAGTTTCTTTGTTATTTATTGAAGATACTGAAAATGATTCTAACCTTTCTTTTTTGACGCCTTATCTGGTAAACAGGTCGGATGATGCGAAATTGGATTGGGAACAACTATCCAAAAAAGCTCTGCAAGGTATAAATTTACCTTGACTATTAATTATAAGTATAACGGCAGTAGATAACATAACAGTTTTGCTACGATTGGCTACTTCTTGCGAACAGTACATCTTTTCGTTGCTTGAATTATTGTTTGTAGATCGAGAATTTGGATTGTGAATGATTCACCGATTGGTTGTCTGTTTGAATACTATTATACAGTTTGTTTCCATTATTGGACGACGAATTTGTGGTGATTTCAGAGCTAGGTTTAGTTATATTTGGGATATTTTCATTATCCCTTTGCAGCAGCGTATGATGTCGTAAGCAATTTATACATAAATTTAAAGTTTTGACCTTTTAATATCGTTCATAAGCTGATAACTTCAAGAAATGTGTGCACGTATTAATGGTATTATTCGATTTGTAAATCAAACACGAAACATTATATTTATTTGCGGCCAATCAGGTTTTACGGAATTTGAGACAGCAAATGTTTTTGATTCCACTTGTGGTATGTATTTATTAACATATTTTGGTTTACTTTGAATCGAAATCATAGTTTGAGGTTTTGTATTTTCGATAGATTCTAAAACCCTACATCGTGTTTCTAGGAATTTTATCATTATTTCCCACGTGGGAAGTGCTGATTATGAGATTTCATTCTGCCATTGCTTTCGTGATTCCATATCGATATTATTAGACACCACATGAATTATTATCATGTCCTACGATTGAACATCCTGACCAAGTTTGTTCAATGCGTTGAGATTAACAATGCAATTGTCCAACAATTTTCTAAGTGATTACACAGCTGCATACAGTGTTCAAATAATAACCAAATTAACTAAAAATAAAACCTGGACAATTCAAAGTTCAAACAGTCTTTCTTAACCAATGTTCTATGGTCTGTTCAGAATGGACCAAAAAAAGGTTCCCGTATTTTTCAAATATATCCTTTGAACCGAGCGAGGGGTAGGGCCATGGAAAAATAGATGAAGATGGGAGAAAATTAAAAAAAAAAGTTTCGGCGGCCATTTTGAAAAATATGAAATTAAAGATGGTACCATTTTTATAACCATTTTGTAATCCCTATTTATTTATATTTAAAAGGAGCCCAATTTTATGTTTTGGTTAATAAGTGACACACAATCAAAACATGAAATCAAAAAATTAAAACATGGCTTCCAAAAAAATGCATATATTCGGTAGTGATATCCAGATACATTTAAGAGCCGTCCCTCAACAAACAAATATGGTATAGTTGGATTTACGCCTGTACAACAATGCCTGTAGATTTATAACAAATTTATTCCATATTTCTTGTAATTGCTTCGATGCTGTTAGGTATAATTTGGTATATTGATATTTTGTTGATAATCAGTTAAACAGAACACATTCCTTACTCTAAATCAGTCAAATGTGGAATTTTACTAAACTGATTTGAATGGTTAGACACGATAATACTTAGCCTTTTTAATTGAAATCACAACCGTCTTAATGCCAGAAAAATATAAAATGACTTCTGACAACATGTCGCCAACAAATCCCCCCCCTTTCCCCCCTTGCCCCCCCCCCCCCCCCCCAGCCGAAATTTTTTTGACACAGTTATTAAGGTAATTCCAAAATCACATGATGGAAGGTCTCTTTTTATCACAGTCAGAAGGCAAGTGAACATACCTCTTCCTTTCTCAAGAAGTGACTGCACATGCATATATCTACAAAGCAAATACCCAAAGCATCAATTTTGTTCGGTAAGGGGAATATTTTTGCGTATATATGGGAAAGCGATAGCTGTCGTTGGTATTAACTGTAACAATTTGTGATTTTTTAATCAACATGATTGTGTAAAGCAAATTCTGGGGGAAATTTTTATTCCTGTGTTATCTGAGGCCATTTTAAATTTTCCTAGGTTGAAAGTCTGTGCATACTAGAAGACGGTAAATCGCCGATTAATAGAAGTTTACACAATATAGAATTTAAATGCTTGACAGCTATTATAATTTGAAAAATTGTTTAGATTTTTAGGGTAACAGTAGAGTTCACATACCATTAATTTGATACTCCGCCTTCCCCCAACTGAGATAATTTTGACTTGAAAATAGCCAACTTACATTTGGACACGCTCTAAAAGAGCAAAAACCAGTTTACAAAGGCAGGCGGCTTTCATACTTAATAGTTTTAAAAAATCTCCCAAAATATCAATAAAAGAATGCAGGGCTAAACAGAATCGTGTCGAAATTTAATGGACGAATTTGCTGCCATTGAAATTTCTGCAATCCATTGAGTGCAGCTCAATCGGGAGCAAGGTCACTAAAACTGATCATACCCGTGTTTTATAGTAACTAAAGCGACATACAATGAATACGTTCATCAAGACGGTTATAGAGCAACCAACCGTCAGTCAAGCCAACCATAGTAACATCCAAAGGTTACAGGGTTTTAAGGTTATACGAAACCCATCCAAGTTCTTGGAAATTTAAGTGCTGTTCAACTTGATATTACGGAAATGCGTTGAAATTTTTTGAGAGGGTCATAATTGTGAATAGAGTGCTGGCTGATTTTGAATAGCACCAACCAAATAAGATTGATATGCTTATTGACGCAGAATATTTCTTTCAAATTTAAAAATCGGGCAAATAATGAATGAGGCAAATAATATTGTTTTACAAAAAAACGATATTCAGTTGGGTCGTTACGGGACAAATTACAACACTAAATGAAAATTTAGAACTATCGATGGTTCATCAGAATATCTTGATAAAATATTAAGAAAATTTTGTGGAGTTGAAAAAATCATATATCTTCAAAATATTTTGAGGCATATTTTCAAGAAAACAATAAAATTGAAATTTAAAGACAATAAAATGAACTTAGGAGAATCATTGTCGATCGCGGCTCTGCACAGGGCTGCACGAAGAAAAAAACAATTTTGTCGTGTACGTCCTTCATCATTGTCTTGCTGTTGTAGAAAAAATGTAACGTCAAATCTTGTTAAATAGTGAAGACAACAAATATCAACATATCATATGGATAAATTATTGTTCGGAATCAATTCGCCACCTCCATTTTGAGCTACACAAACTCTATAAAATATTTGTTTGTAACCTCTTGAAGAGACCTTTATACCACTAATTTAGGGCGTGATGAGCTTGAAATCCATTTTTCAAAGGCCATGAATTTAGAATATCTTCAATCGCCACTAAAAGTGTTGTAATACCTTCCCATGTTGAGAATGTTGTCTCTAATCTATTTCTTCATTAACTTAACCCCAAATTCTTCCAAAGCTAGGGCTGCTTGGAAGATTAAAATGCCAGGTCATCAATTATTTTTGAAAAACTTAACGTTCGAAAAAAATCTCCGTGTCGTAAAGTCAAAAGACAGAAAAAAAAAACTTTGAGAAAAGGTAAAATTTGTAACATGTGTCAGGTTAGGGAGGTATTTGGTGTCTCTATATCGACTAGTGGAATTATTTTGCCTGTTATTTAAGTATTTACAACACATTTTCCAATTCTTAAAAAATCAGTCACATATTCCACCCTGTTAAAGTTAGCCGAAAATAAAAAGTCGATAATGCAGATTATGTTATTAACATTCCAGACGAAAATAAACAATTCGGTGGTTGACAGCCAAAAGTAAATAGGATGCATGGATTGCAATAAAAACTTTTGTAAATAGTTTTACTTGGAAAACTTTGTTTAACCTAGTCGAGGAAAATATCGGAAAATCAGAAGGATTCACAAAATTAGAATAAAATCAGCCTCTAGAGTGTTATGTCTGGAGATGGTTTGCATTGATGTGATTTGTCAATAGCTATCGCAGGAAAAAAATTTAGTTGAAGTTTCCCGTGGGAAACCTTAGAAAATTTAAAATTTTGGAAAATCGAATTTTCCGAGATTTACCAAGGGAAACTTGAACTGAATTTTTTTCCTGCGATAGCTATTGACAAGTCACATCAATGCAATCGATCTCCAGACATAACACTCTGGAGGCTAATTTTATTCAACTTTTCTAACTATTTTTAGAAAATCGGGTTTTCCGAGATTTCCTACGGGAAACTTGAACAGAATTTTTTCATTCGATAGCTATTGAGAAATCACATAAAAATGATTCAACTTCAAATATACACTCTAACGGCGGATTTTATTCCAACTTTATGGATTCTTCTGATTTTCCGATATTTTCCACGACTAGGTTAAAAAAGTTTTCCACGTAAGACTATTTACAAACAGTTTTATTTAAATCCATATATCCTATTTACTTTCGTCTGATAACTACTAAATTATTTATTTTCGGCTGGAATGGTAATAACATAATCTGCATTATCGACTTTTTACTTTCGGCTGGGATTATACAATCTGCATTGCTATTTCTTTACTTTCGGCTGGACTAGCACAATTTGTATTATCGATTTTTCACTTTCGGCTGGCAACTGTCGGCTAACTTTAACAGTATACGTATTCTAGGAAATAAGTCAACTTGGTTCTGAAACAAAATTTAAAGGAGACGGTGGAATTTCGTTGGGTTTATTGTTCTAAATTTCTTGAGACTCGATTCTTGGAACACTTCATTAAATGAATTATCTCCCTCGCCGTCCACTCGCTGGTCGCTTAACTTCAAAGTTATGAATTTATTTTATGTTATAAATATCAACCAGTGAAATGTCAGCTATAATTTGGTAATGGGCCGATCCATTAAAATTCAAAAACATTCAACCTGTTGTATTAAAAATTTGTTGAAAGCTCACAAACATTTAAATATTGTTTAAAAGCATTTTTATTATATTGCACGAGTTTGGATGATTATTGTTTGAATTCAATGGTCTCTTTACAATTAACAAACTTCTTTTTTAAAATTGTCACGTAATCCTGTTGGAAAAGTTCTGAAATGGCCCAATTTTTTAAATGTATGTAACCTCCCTTTCAAAATAGTAAGTAATTAAAAAATTCCAAATTCCTCTCTAAAGTTAAAAAAAAATTAGCTTAAATCGTTTTAACAAATATTCTGGAAAACACGAACAATTCTCTAGGCATACAATTTTCTCCTGAATTTCATCTTAATTCCCCAAAAATTCTAAATTATTTTTTTGACGATTAACCAAAGCAATCTAGATTATAGTAATCCATAGTCTAAAAAACGAAGCTTTTATGAGGAAATCAAACTTTTCATAGTAAAAAACACAAAACATATGGGAAATCACTTTTTGTCCTAAGACAATTTTTTTAATGAAAACGTTACAAATTCTTAATTATGATTTCTGAAATATTGTCACAAATGTTTGAATTTCAACATTAAACGAATGTTGTTTGAGTAAATCGTTTTAACTTGGTTGTAATAATTGATTTATTTAAACCAAAATTTAAAAAAATTTCATAACAACAGCATTCTGGTCAAATTGAAACAACAGCTTACTACAAATAATGTGGTCATTAAATCAATATACATTATGTAGATGGCAGTGATGAGAGTAAAAATTTGGTAAAATCGTACCAAAAATTACCACCTGAGGAAATCTCAAGTTCAAGAATTGTAGGAAAATCAAAATAAATTCACAAAATATTGAGAACGTGTGATAATTTTGTTATTAAATATTTGTTTGTTGTTGTATTTTCTGTAAACAACTATATACATCTGTCGCGCACTAGTCAAACTAATGAAAAATCTTGTAAGTACTATTTTACTTCGTCAGAGCCAATAACTGTTTTAATATTTCTGCAATTAATATTTATTTAATACCAATATAGCCTTCCTGTATGTGTCCTAGAAAACTTTTATACAACCTTTTTTTGATATTTTTGCTTTGTTCATTGAAAAACTCGAAGCTAAAAAATCATTTTTACTGTGGATTTCTATTTAAGTCAGTGAAAAACTATGCCCCTTAAAAAGCTTCTAAAAAATACGTCATGATGATTAAGGCTCTGTCTGTACCTAGTAGTATGAATTTTTTTTTTCTCCCAATTATTTCGAAGCTTACTGAAATTGTCATCACGACACCCAATCTCATTCGCTTGATATCTCCTTAAATAAGTCCTTACAAAAAATGTGCACCATTTACATAACCTCACATAATTAGAACCGATTACGTGATTATAATTTAAACCTTTATATTTCCGATCCACGAGTAATTTTTGAAAACATTAAAATGCAAATTACACTCCACTACCTTGCAATTTATCCGTTTTTTTTTTTTTTTTTTTTTTTTTGTAATAATTAATTTAAGTATTTTCTACTTTCTTTGTAATTTTTTGTATATGATTTTATGCGGTAAAAACAATTTGGATCTTAATCTTACTTCTATATACTTAAATGTACTCGTCTCATTGTATTTTGTATATTTATACTCGTATAATGAAAGGAAATTTTTTTCGGATATAAAAAATTACCATAAATGAAAAATTGTGCTATAAATTTTCCAATTTTCTTTTAATGTTTTTTTTTTTTTTGTTGTTTTCTTATTTCGTAATTTTTAAGTATACATGTATGTGTGTAACATATTAAAAAACTATAATTTATAAATTTAGAGTGTATTAAATCAATTTATAATTTATACTCGGTATATATATATAATGATGGACGTTCTACAGTTATAAAGTAGTTTTAATAATATGCTTAGCTAGAGTTAAGTACTTGTGGTTTTTGTATATGAAGCGTGAAAAATCGAAATACACATAAATTAATTTTAAGTAAATCATTTAAAATTAGCATTTTTTTTATTTGCTTGATGAGAGACGTTGATGGGTTTGGTTTGTGGTTTTGTATTATGAAAATTATGTATAGTTTAGCGGTATTTAAGTGGGAGGTTATTTATTCGTAAATAATGTTTAATATAAACCGTTATGCTAATTGCTTTAGCCTAAATATTTTTGTTTCAGATTTTTTTTTTTTTTAATCAAACAACGATCATTTACGCAATTTAACCTCAGTTTAAATGTTTAACTGGACAATGGTCCAAAACAGAGTGAGGCATATTCGTATAAAAAACATTTTTTGAATTTTACAATTACAAAATATGAAAAAAAAATCCTAAATTAGATTAAATTGTAATTATATGAAAATAAAAAAATCAATGGCAACACCAATATTCTACTTTTAGTAGAAGTCAGCACAAAAATGGTTTGAGTATTAGGTAAATAGTAAAAATTAACACGAAATGCAGAAATGAATTTTAAACATACGTTTCTAATTATTTGACAAATAAAACAGAAATATACACAATAAAGCCATACGGATAATTGAACAGATTTGTCGACCTCCTTACAAAGGTCCAAAGCAATTTTCACAATTTTCGTATGACTCATTAAAAGTTAGGCAAAAGCGCACCAAAATCCAATTTAAAATTTTTCAGACGAATCATTCATAATAACTAAATACTTCTGATAAATTCCACCTATAATTTGTTAACCCCAGTTAAGATGTCACTGTACAGACAAACCCTTTATCACGTTCCTTGCTAGGTTTTCTTTTAAAACTATAGAATTAGTTTTACGAAAATTGAGAAATTTGTACAGTGGAATCAAAACTTTGGGTTGACCGATTAACGGTTGAATTAAAGACGTCTCACGACTTAATGAATTAATCATATGAAAAGTTGATGTATGTGAGAGACCCTTTCCTAACAATTGAATGGGTTATATGCAAATTATCAATCGTAGTCTTTACAAATAAACCACATCTGGAATGGAAAATTTAGCAACTAATTTAATCTGTAGCCTTAACTACTTATGAATGAATCATATGAAAAATTTGAAAGTTTACATATGTCGAACCTTAGTCTAGCTTTTGAATGGTTTATACGAAAATATTGAATTTTCACAACTCGGGTTGACAAGATAACGGTTAAATTAATCAAAAGCTTTTAGTACCGCATGTGTCATATGAAAAATTTGAAACTTGACGTACCATATATGTATAAGACCCGGTCATGAGGGAAATGTGGTAAAAGGTTGGCCTATACAAAAAAAAAATTATAATTGTAGTTGACAAATTGACGGTTAAATTAACCAAAATCCTCAAGTATGAAGGATCCACACGAAAAAACTTCAAAGTTGATGTTTGGAAGACACCTTCCTAACAAGTTATCATGGATATGGTGAAGGGTTGGTCTATGCAAAGAAGTTTCACTGTGGTTGATAAACTTACTTTATTTTCCACTATTCGTCTCGTCCGCTTATTATAGTACGATAAATCTTTGCTTTATTGCATCATCCGGATTTCTTCCCATTGGTGAGATAATTCAATTTTTAAGGGGTAAGAACTGTCATCCAAAATCACAGCACCGGGGAACGGGTGAAAACCAGACTCAAAATTGCTAAATAGCCTTATATTTCGCAAAACTCTGAAGTCATGGACACTACCTGGCCAATTTGAATTTACTGCATAAAAGCGGCGGTCTGGCCCACACACCATCATTGCATTAAATGAATGTTTTCCATGTCGGTTCACAAAGTGTTCTTCATTTAATCATTGTTCCATCGAAGCAACCAGCTATATGAGGGAAATCACCCTTCTCAAGAAACTTCTATCCTGGACATTTTCGGGCCAACACACGGTTTCCGCCATCTTGTTATCGATGATGGTATTTGCTACTCGATGAATGACCCTACACACAGTTGATTTATTAATTCCGTGCATATTGGCAATCCCATGATATTGCGCGCCATTTCCTAACCATTGTAGTGTTGGTAGTAGCTGCTGTATAGGGCTCAACGCATAGTTTCGGTCGCTTCCATGGTGCATACTTGTTCCTATTTTTAATAATACGTGCTTAATTTGTTCATGTGACAAACTAAAATTTTTTATCACTGCCGAGTCCAGAGAATAATTGTTTCTGGCTTCCACTATACGATTTCTTCTTTCGTTTTTATCCTCGAATAATCTTTCGAACCGACGAATTTTTTTATAAAAATTATTTTTTCGTTTAATAAATTTCAGTTTTTGTTCACTAAAGTTGATATACTTATAGTTGATAGTTTTATATTAATTTTAAAACATCGAAAATCCACTGTCTTACCTCTATGATAAATAAAAACAGAATGAAATTGATTTATTATTATAACTTATTAGAATACAATAAAATAGCGGTATAAATTTTGAAATTAAAGTTATTATACACTTGAAAACACATTGTTAGATGTATTGTCATTGTCATTTATAATCATTTGAATAATAAATAATTTTATCGTAAAATGTGTTTGTACTCTTTTAAAATTGAACAAAAGTTCTCATCTTACAATAACAGCAAAAAAAAAAAAGTTTTTAACAGACTTCCGTCATACCACTACAATTTGTAGTTCTTATCAACTTATTTGAGTAGTAAAATTTTTCTTATTGATATTTTGGATAAGTTATCATTAAAGTAGTCGATTATTGATAAGTTAAAACTTTTGGTGCAACAGAACTACGAAAAACTTATCAAAAACCTCAAAATTATCGCTTATCAAAATATTACTTATCCTTTATCATTTCGCGAATTAGTGCAACTTAATTTTGATAAGTGAGTGCTTATCACTTATTATAACTCAATTAAATACTTATCAAATTTCAATTTGGTACAACAGAAAATTATCAAAAATTATGATAAGTTAATAAGTAATAAGTGATAAGTAGTTGGTGCAATAGGGCCCTGATGCAACAGAACTACGAAAAACTTATCAAAAACCTCAAACTTATCGCTTATCAAAATATTACTTATTATTTATCATTTCGCGAATTGGTGCAACTTAATTTTGATAAGTGAGTGCTTATCACTTATTATAACTCAATTAATTACTTAGCAAATTTCAATTTGGTGCAACAGAAAATTATCAAAAAATATGATAAGTTGATAAGTAATAAGTGATAATTAGTTGGTGCAATAGGGCCCAAGTCCTAACTTTTGAATAGGTTATATGAAAATTCTAAGTCGTATCAATGAATATGACAAAGGGTTAGCCTTTATAAAAAATTCCTATCTGGGGTTGAAAATTTGTTGGGTAATTTAATCAGAAGTCTTAAGTACTTACGGATAATTCATATTGAAAATTTGAATTTGAATAATACTAAAATTCTCCATTTTGTCATGCAATTTCGACAAATTTTTGGCCTGTAAGTCCTAAATGAGGTTGATAAATTAATGATTAAATAAACCCGATTCATAAGAAGAAGTAGAAAGTTGATGTTTGTGTGACCCTATCCTAACTTTTGAAAGGGTTATATATAAATGTTGAATGTTATCATGGAACATGGTAAAGGGCTGGCCTAAACAATAAAATCACAACCGGGATTGACTTATGAATGATCCATATAACAAATTTAAAAGTTGACATACATATATGAAACCTTATGGTAACTTTTGAATGAGTCATTCAAAAATCCTAAATATTCTCAAGTATTATTGCAAAGGATTGGCCTATACGGATTGAGCAATTAACATTTAGATTAATCAGACACATCAAGTATATTGTACTTACGAATGATTCATACGAAAAATTTTGAAAGTTGATATATTTGAGACCCTTTCTCAACTTTTGAATAGGCTACCCAAAAAATCTGAATTTTACCAGGGAACATGCTGAAGTGTTGGTCTATGCCAAGAAGTTACAACTATGGTTGATAAATTAACCTTTAAATTATCAGAAACCTCAAGTTAATGCTTATGAAAGATACACATGAATTTCAAAGTTGATGTTTGTGAGACCGTTTCCTAATTTTTGAATGGGTCACAAAAAAATTCTGAATTTTGTCATGGAATATAGTCAAATGTTGGTCTATGCCTCAGATACTTACGAATGATTCACATAGCATATTTTAAAGTTGATTTATGTGAGGCGCTATCCTACCTTTTGAATAGATCACACAAAAATCCTGAAGGCCTAGCTAAAATCATTACTAGGGTTGACACATTAAAGGTTAAACTCTCCCTAATTGATGATTAAATTAATGAGAATTCTCATGTACTTTAAAAAATTTGAAAGTTGATATAAATGTTTTTCCTAGCTTTTGAATAGGTTATAGGAAAATTCTGAATTTTGTAATGGAATACGGTGGAGCATTGGCCAACGCAAAGAAGTTACAACTGTGATTGATAAAATAATTTTTAAATTAACTTGGGCTTCAGGTACTTAATAAGATACGTTTGAAAAACTTCAAAGTTGGTACATGTGAGACCTTTTCCTAACTTTTGAATGGATTATACGAAAATGCTGAACATTGTCATAACATTAAGTAAAAGGTTGGATTATATAATTAAATTAGGACTAGGGTTGTCAAATTAACGGTTAATCCATATGAAAATTTGAAAGTTGATTTATGTGTGACCTTGTCCGAACTTTTCAATTGGTCATACGAAAATTCTGAATATTGTCATGGAATCTATCAAATGGTTAGCCTACGCATAGTAGTTATAACTGTGCTTGATAAATTATCTTTTGAATTATCAGAATCCTCAATACTTGGGAATATGAAAAACTTGAAAATTGTTGAATATGTGACTCTTTCCAAACTTTTGAAAGGGTCATACGAAAATTTGGAGGGGCTCACCAGTTATTGTGAATTGCGTTAGATGACTAATGTGTATTAAATTGTATTTATCGTATTTGTTTATTTAATATATTGTATTCTTTTAATTATTTTGTGAAATATTGCGAATTTTTCATAGAAAATTTAATATTTAAAAGATTATTTGAATTTTTAAATTTTAGTTGTATTTTCGGAATTTTAAGATGTAATTTTGTATTTTTTTGGTATTTAATTTTGCAATTATCTGCATAAAGGCTGATTTACATTCAATCATTTTGTTATTTTCCAAAAGATAAAAGATGTACAATAAAAGTGCGTTTTAGTATGACGATAGATCACTTGATGTTGGAATGATTGATTGATATATCTTTAGATAATTTTGGGACCTGTATTCTTTCAATAATTTTCTTTACCGACAAGAGATTTTCAAGTATTTGAAATGTTTATTTACCATCAAATTCAAAAACATTACAGCCCAAGTGAGGATGTTAACCATTCATTAATTAGAAATCTCGCCAGCCAAATGCAAATAGCAAAATAAACTTATATGAGCTCAATTATTTTTAATTCTGCAGCAAAGGAGGTCTATAAACGAATATCAAGTTTGCAATACAAATCAATCTCATCGTTCCCGTCTGGAATCGATTAACAGTAAATTACTGGAATTGATTGATTGGCTTGAGTGTACGACCAAGCCAATATATAACTCGAACTGATTGATTGATGGGGGGAATCATGCTTGGCTGAGGATCTCCCGTAAAACCGTTTTTACATAAATTGGAAAGGATTAGGCAGGATTCCAATTAATGCAGGTCCATTGAAAAAAATACGAACATAATATTTAAATTCTATCATTCATAGATGATTAAATTCACTTTATTTAAACAAATTACAAATAAAATCACATTTCTATATTTTTTCTCCTCTATACCGAGCGAGGTACCGAGCTCCTGTTCTTATAATAGCGTCTATTATGATGAATACAGATTGGACAGCTGGTAGTCGCTGGTTTTTAGATAAATCTACGTATTCTATCTATGTTGACTCTTATCTTCTCACTAGGCAACATCCAAACCAACGTGCTTTTTTTAATATTTATACAAGTACTGTTATATAGTACAGTAAACAAGTACTGTTATCTAAAAAGAAAATTGTTTTATTAATTGTAAGCAATATTTTCATAGTTGGAATTCTGTAATTACCTAAGCTGTTTATGAAACTCCTTAATCTAATTTCAGGGCCTACATTTTCAAAGATATTTTGAACTTCGGGTATTTCAGATTGATTGCCATTGTCATCTGTTGTTTGCGCATTCAATTGTTGCTGATCGCTTTCATCTTCAAAAAAACCCGTTCTAAACCAATTTTGTTTAACATTGACTCGGCTTCTTTTTTTGCTTTGCAAGTTACATCAAAAATTATGTTGTCTGAAGGTAAACGAATATTTTGGCAAACTGTATGGATTTTCGTGCGTGGAAATTTCAGACGTTCCTTTAGTTTATTTTTCAAATTTTCTAAAATATTAATTCTTTTTGTTTTATAAAGGAAATCAAGCATCGTAAAATTTGATAACCGTTGATTGTCTGGAAGTTAATGATCTCACGGTACGATAAAATTGTTCACATGTTTGGCTATTGAATAAATCAGGTAAAAAATACTGTCCTTCGTTTGATTTTTTACAATTTATTATCAAATTGATCATGGAATGAGCATTTAATTCAATGCAATAGTATGCCTTAGTAGTAATACAATTCTGCGATGATAAACCCGAACTGTTAAGAAAATTGTGTCTACATATCTACTGAAAACAGTAGAATTATCTTCTTCTCTTCCCGTAATTTTGGTTGAATGCCCAAAGAGTTATACCAATGTGTTACTCTGAAAAAATTAGAACCCTCCATGAGTTCTTTATTTTGGTACTTTGGTTTCGCACTGAAAAGTTGATCTACTCATCAGGTAGCTACGATCAAACTACAAAAAAATCCACTCTAGCCACATACACTAAGTATCTGGTCAGAACGTACTGACATAGCGAATTATTATTCACTACATCAAATATGAAAAACCCATGGAGAAACCTCATTTGTGTGTGTATTATGCCCACACGAATATTTATAAATATTAATTTTATATAAGCAACCGTAGCTTCACTATTTTTGATATTACTACTTATACAATTCACTACTCTAGGATCAATAATTTTTTCCACAATTTGATGATGATCTTTAGACGCTTGCGTAATCATTTCCTTAATATGTTCAGGCGTTGCCGTAAAATTACCTAAAATTAACAAAATTCTTTAATATTTTCTAAAAAAACATATTTTTGAGAAATTATCAATTTTTAACGAGTGTGTACAATTTAAAAAACGGTTTTTTAATTTATTGAAAACATGCGCTATGTCTTGAATACAAGACATATGTATTTTTGCCTTGGATAACCTACATTTCGTATTCATGGCTTTTAAAAGACGACTGTCCTGTCTATCAGTGACATTCCATTTCTAACTAATGATTTATCAATCTGATCCCATCTGTTTGAAACATGGTTGAAAGTAAACTTGTTATCAGTTCCATATACCAATAAAACAAATGAAGGAGCATTAGGTGATAGAGGCTGTACCATAACCATGTAGACATACTCGCTTTTAGAGTTGCCATCAATCAATTATTTTACTTTTAATGCGCATGTGACTTGAAACGAAAATTTTAATGGCATCCCATTTTCATCCAGTTTTGGAACTAAACCTAAAATAAAATAAAATTAATAATAAAAGAAAACATTTAATTAAACGGAATAGAACATAATTATATTTCGTTACACTTACCGACCAATTGATTTGTTGACGGATCGTATTTACAATAGTTGGTAAAATTTTTGTCGCATCCTCATTAATGAACACAACTAAGGGTAAATTATGTTGTAAAATAAATTATTTAAGTTGAAATATTTGTAAATCTCCTTCTATTACGCCACTAAATTTATCGTGTTGAATATATTTTGAAATGTCAGCTGGAGATTGTAACTTCCTATTCGCTGCTAGTATTTCATATAAATGGCGCCCGCCAAGAATGTATAAATAAGTGGAAATATGTTGTATAAATTCGCTATAGCGATTGCGATGTTTATTTCTGTTTTGATTTTCTGCACAAGTTTCAAATACAGCAGTAAGGAAACCTTCAAAAGTGGAAAATGTTCGGTTGTTATTGATGACCACTATCTCTTATTGCTAAGTTCATTTTTTTTTTCGATTGTCTGATCTGGTACAAGTTTGTCATCGTTTCTTGGGAGATTTTGTGTAGGAATCAGTCTGGCCATCCCCATCGTCAGACTGCCTCTTTAGTTTTCCGAAACCGCACTTTTAAGTGAAAAATATTTTGTTAGCGAATCTTGCTTTTGATTCGTTGTAATGGTTGGTTTCAAACTAGGTTTAAAATGTTTGTTTATATGAGTGAAGAAATTTGATATGATCCTAGGAAACCTTTACGGTTGATTTACATAATGGATATAGTACAATTCCAATGTATATACCGTCAATATTGGTGATTGCACGTGTGGCTCCATTACTTTATTTATATTTTTATCGTATTCGGGATGGTTTCCCTCGAAAACTCTAACATATTCGGCGTTGTTTTCCGTCTAATTATGGATCTATTCAAATATGAGAGTTTTTAGTTTTGTACGCGGCTTAACTCCTAATTTACCCTGAAATTTTTCATTATTTTCATTAGAGATGGAATCTTCAACGTATTTGCCGGTTAATAGTTTCCATATCTAAATCTAAGCTAGATTTTGCCGAGAAGGTTTTCATTTTTTTATTTAAAGAATTAAAATGTTTATCTATCATTTCTTTAGGAATAAAAATTAATTTTCTATGCCCAGCAACAAAATGGAAAAGCACTGGAATCATCTCTTTCAATACTTAAAAAAAATTTGATGCTTGTTGAACGTCTTTGTAGGATTGTATTTGTTGTAACGTCTAAAGACAAATCAAAAAAATCCGAACAAATGTACTGAAATAACTTAATGTATTCGAAAATCAAATTGTAAAATTTTCACCTCGATAATTACCTATTATTATATGTAATAGTTGTGTAATCATCCGCAAAATCAGACTGTAATACAATTTGTGTAGTGACATTACTGCCGTCAAATATTTCAATTTCAATATTTGGTTGACTCGGTGCCTCGCTCCAAGATTCGCTCGGTGTCGATTTAAAATCATCCATATCCTCGTTCGTAGCAAAGAGAATACACGATGTGTATTCTCTTTGGTATTACTGCAAATTTTAATCTTTGTGTTTACATTTTGTTATCTATACCAAATTTAGTAAACGGTCAAAACTTTTTTTTCTAAAAAGCTTTATACAACCAGACAAGAGACTTAGCATATAAAATAGCCTTATGTGAATGTCGCGTTTAAAAAAAAAACCATGTAAATTACATAGTGTAATTTACTCACCCAACTGTGTTGGAAAACAAATAATTGTAGCACTCGGTAAATCAAACGATCACTAATAATTAAATATACCTATAATGTACGAATCGTTGCTACTTTATATTTGGGTCCAAAATTAGATTTTAAAAATATTTTTCCCAATGCGTTTAGGGGTATATTCAATCTGTCGCAATAAAATTATTTGCGCTAGAAATTATGACCCTCGATTGATTTTAACATGTGTTTTTAAATTGGAAATGACTTTTTTTTTATAAATCGCTGACTTGCGACCGGATGGAGTATGTACCCCTTAGATGATTTGCCTTGTCAAATACTCAAATAAGGTTCAACCAATCAAAATTTGTTCAAATTAGCAAAATTTATTTATTCCACAGAAATCATAAATTTACATTTTTATATGTATTGCTTTTAACGCCAACGGAAGCTATTAATTACTAACCAAAATATTCCATTCATTTATACATTCTATTAATCTAGATACTTTCTCTCTTGATAAACCGTAGCATCCAAGTTGTAGTGTAGTTTAGTGTGGACTTAAAATTCAAAATTTCACAACATTATATCCTATTTTAATTACTTTCTAATAATAAATCATAACCTATATAAAAATTAAATTTTAGACACAAGGCATTACAAAAAAACATTTTTTAATGTCATCTTATATTATTATTGCTGGATGTTCGGTGCACGGTTAATTTTAAAGCGAATTAGAAAACTAAAACGTATATATCTTAATCATATACAAACACACACACACACACACACACCTAATTAATTTGTCTCTATTCTAATTATCTTAGAACGTTTTTTTTTTCATCATTATTTTCTAAGAATATTATCGTCTAATAATAACTCAGTCACTGAAGATGAAAGTCTGCTTTATTATGATTACTATTTTCTAGAATATGACGACGATGATCAAAATAATGATCATGGTACATAATCTTAATGAAAAACATTAGCATTTTTACAAAAAAAAAAAAAAAAAAATTAAATTTTGGTTTTCTATTTTATAAATAACAAAAACAATTTTTTTTTTGTATTTTATTAAACAATAAAATAAAAAATAAATTAAATAAAAAAAAAAAAACTCTTTTATTGTTGTATTATATAAAAATTTTGTTTAGAGAGTTTTTTTTTAGACTTTGTAGATAATTCTAAGATTTTTCTTATTTTTTTATGTTCCTAAAAATTAATAAAAGATTTGTAGGAAATCTTAGAAATGAAATATCTTTTTAATGAAAGAATAATACTCTCGGCTTTTATTTATTTAATTTTTCTAATTTTGGTTTTTCCTTTAATGTTTTCTTTTGTGTATTTTATCATTCTATTTTTTATTTATTTTTTGCTTTGATGGACAGAGAAAGGTGGATGGGAAATTCTTTAAAAATTACGCAGAAACGGTATTAACCAAAAGATTTAATACAATATTATTGATATGGAAAAATGTTTTAAGATTTAAGGCAAAAACTTTTCCCTCATTTACTGTGTATGTGTGTTTTGTATAATATGGAAAAAAATCTTTTATGTTGATGCAGCATAAATTTTTTGTTTTCCCTGTCCTAATGTGTATAATTTTGAAAAGAAATTAAGTTGAGAAGTGTGGGCAAAGTGGTTTCAATGCGTATCAAAAATGTTTCTCATATCACATGTTTGAATCTGTTGATTTAGGATATACACATGTATGGGCAAATAATTTTAAGGCAGAATACGTTCCACAAAATCTATTTTTTGGGTTCTCGCATTTTGGTAGTCAGAATTGTCCGAATTAGGACTTAATTCGTTGTCTGTGGAACTTAATTTTTATTTTATTTTGCGATATAGGTTCCATTATTTGGGCTGCGAACATAGCACGCATTTTTAAAATTTTTAATTTATTTAACTATTATAAGTTTGTTTTGTGGAATATATTTTTCTAGTATTATGTTTACGATAAATAATATTTTGTCGTTATTCTTTGGGGAACAGAATATTTCAGTCTATTACCAAAACAAGTTTAGTCTAAGTCAATGATTTTGTAAAAACTAAAAGCTGACCTATGCGTTGTTTACTGCAATCCTGTACATCGTTTGCCACCATAAATAAATGGGCAGTTGAATTTAAACATCTAGTAATGGTGACAATACCGGAAAAGTTATCAATGGCTTTCATGGACGATAGCATCGAATCAAGGTTAGAAACAAACAAATTTTTTGCAACGGACAATAACAATAGTACATCAAAACAACGCACCTGCTCATAATTCGGTGATTGGCGACTCAGTATATTCACTATGGCATTTCACTGAGCATATTTGGCTCGAAGGACTAACATTTTCATCGAACGGGGAGGTCAACGTGTCTGTAGGAACCTATTTTGCAGAGCAAGAAGCCCATTGCTCTTTGCCAATTTATTTGTTAAAGTTAAAAAGAGAGACTATGTAGAAAAATTAAACAGAATTTGACCGAAATATTTTCTCGTTCCTATTTAAGACTAAAAGCTTTTTAGACTACCCTTAAATATCATGTAAAATTGTTTCAATATTTTCAAAATATTGAAATAAAAAATTTTACAATAATTCAAAATGTAGATTTTGTTCACCAAAGTTCAAAACCCAAATGATGGGGAAAATATTAATCTGTGAATCCTAGTTTAATTTGTGGAACTTATTTTTTGTTTAGTTATTTTGAATTTACAGAATACCAACTGATCTAGAGGACAATTTTTATCTGATACAAAAACGACTTATTGTATGGAACATAATCTATTTTGTGGAACATAGTTTTGTAGAATCATCTATATATTATTTATCGAACGATTTTACTTTGTGGAACCTAATGTTTCGACAAAACATTATACGTGATGCTTACCATTTAATTGGCTCCAATAAAATTGAACTCCTAATTTGGTTTCACAAATTCCATGAAATACTATATTCTAAGTTTTCAAAACAAAAGGTTCAAATTTTTAAATTTTAATGTCTAACAACTCAAATACAGGTTTTATATTTCGAATTGAACCTTTTACACGTCAAATGGAACGTGTTAGATTTCGAATTTAACCTTTTACAATTCAAATTCTACCTTCAAAAATTCAAATTCAACCTTTTACAAATTATATTTATCAAAACAAATTTTATTTCTTAATCAACCCGTTTAAGCACCCATTTAAAATTTTGCTAATTTTGTTTAAAACAATTTCCACCAGCTCGGGAAAATTTAGAAAAATTCTAGTTCCGAAAAAATCCAGTTGGGAATTCTGTAATTTTTTGAGAAACTAGTTAACTAAGCAAAATGCAGTTAACTACTTTCTCAAAATACCCACATTATTATAAAGACCAAAAATTTGTTAACTCAATCGGTTTAGTAGATCACCGATTGTTGTTTTATTTACGACTCCTATAGTAGTTAGCTTTCATAAACTCAACAACATTGCAGAAATTGCATTAATTTTTGCAGCCAGTACCCTAATTCTCTACGCAGTAAGATAATGTGTAAATGTTTAAACGAAATGTTATAACTAATTTTATATTATCTAACGCTATATCAAGTGTAAAGTTTACAAAGCATGTAGCAGATCCAAAATGGCGTCAAGAACGAGCGAAACCCAGGGATAATCAAAGAATATCATCTAAAAATTCACGTAATGTATGTTCCTAAGGTCGCTAATTGGGAATTCAAAGTCATATATGCTGCTATACCCATAGTCGTTATATGCTTTAAAACCACATATCCCAAGAAATTTCCTAATTGTTTAATTTATATATGTTTTAGATGCTGTGTTATTTAGCTCCTCCTACTTATGAACTATATACATTTAATTTAATTGTTTTTAATCCCTTCCCTAAACAATTAAATTAAATGTATATAGTTCATAAGTAGGAGGAGCTAAATAACACCACATCTAAAACATATATAAATAGTGTAATTTTAAGAATAAATAATAGTTGTTAAAAACGAACCGAAGAAGGAGTCAATCCGAAATTGATCTTCTAAAAAAAAATTTTTAAAAATATTGTTACTATAAGGAAAATTTTTTTTCAATTAAAATTATTTAAAAATAACGTGAGTTGTTTTATTATAAATTTATAAGTGACAAAATATACACAAGAAAAATGGATATACACCATTATAACTCAAATTTCCTAAACCACCCACGCCCTAATGCAAGCTTTTAAACAGGAAATATTAGGGCTTTCCTGTAACAAAAGCTTCGAAATTTAAAATTCCCGTAAGGTAAGGTAATAAGCCCCTTAGCTTGAACCAAAGCTTGGTAGTCACCGAACCCTTCAATCTAAGCTGAAAAATCCCTGTAACTCAATAACTTAAGCTTATAATCTCGGAATCTCTATTGACTTAAGCTTTTGAAAAATGTAGCCTATTAATATAAATTTTTTTATTTCGTTGCTCTCGTTATGTAACCTTTAAAATCCCATAGCCCCTCTGCTAGTAAGCTCCATAGCCCCAAAATGAAGTATTTTTTAAAGCTAGATATGAATTTGGCTAAAACTTTTTTATAAAATATCGAATATGAATTTTGGGACCCGAAACATCAAAGTACGACGATTCGTAAAAAAAGATACAGAAGTAATTTGAGTTCCACAAAATATTAATTGAGGTTAATGACGAATCCTAAGGTAATATTTGGCACTGTCTTAACATTCTTGAACACTGACAGAAACTATACTAAGTAATAATTTTGATGTGAGTCAAATATGATTAAGGCTTTGGAAAACCTTTTGAAGCTCTGAAATGAATTTTTTGAGGTTATGTTATACCGGCGTTGCAAACGTTTCAAAAGTGTCACGTTATGGGGTTAACGGGTTTATTGATAGGTTAAGAAAATCTTGTTCTTGTTAGATTAGGTTCAGGAGCTATGTGGCTTAATAGCCCAAATCGAGGGGATATTTGATTTCAGAACTCTTCTTGAGCTTTAAGTTTAAAATCTTACATTAAAAAATGTATAGTCATTTTTAGGATAGGTCGAGTGCCTATGGGATTTATTTGAAACGTTAGATAAAGGGATCTGTGGGATATAATAACTTATATTTAGAAGCTACATGTTTCGGAAGCTTACGAGAGGTGCAGTGAAAAGATGTGTGAATGACCCCACATTTTATTTAGTACAGCCATCGCCAACTTTTCATCATGTGTTTTGTAGAAATAAATATCTCGTAAATAGTTCAAATCCAGCTTTGGTGCTTTATCTGCTTTAGTGCAATGGAACCAAATTTTCACATAAAATCGTACAATAAAAATGCAAATGTACTGTAAATTCTTCTGTTCTTGTGCTGTTAACATAAATTCTTCACGAAAGATAAATAATTTCAACACATAAATGGCATTGGACATTCAGCGAGCAAGATGCATAGGCCCTGGCAGACGGAAACGGACATTTTAATTTGATATCATGCCCTAAAAAATTAGAGTGATTTCGAATAATTCTTTGTAATCATCTCCGAGCATATTCCTTTGCCAATTCGTTCTTACAAATTCCGGGCATTCTTGAATCTCACAAAAACCGGAACATTTACTCCCGATGTATTGCACATTTTTGATTCAATTGCCGCATACGCAATATAATTTCACATATGTGATGTCGACAAGGAAGATATAATAAACTTCGTTACAGTTTCTGCTCTAAAATAATAGCTGCTCAATTTAATCTTCCAGAATTTGAATATGTAGTATCGAAGCAAGCCGCCACAACATCGTCAGCTACTCTCCAATCGATTAAGCTTTGGAAAACAGCCTCCGCCATTTCCGAACCAGTTGATCTTAATATTTTGGGAACGCGCAATAATTGTTCTCCATCTATATGAGAAATAATCACCGGCAAACGATCCACGATCTCCGTTCCAGATAACTCCAGGAGTAATTTTCCATCCCAATATACTACGCCTGTTGTAAACTTGAAAGTCGACTTTGCTGCTATTTCTACTCTATTTGTGTAGTTCGATTCAAAACGGGTTCAGTAGTGGAATGTTCAAAACTTTCGGCAACGGCACTGATTAAATGCATTGCTGCACGATCACTAATCTTCCACTTATCCAAAGCAGACAATATTCAAGGAGTAACAAAACATTTGCTTCCTCTAGCGGCTCCTTCTGCGCTTACCACGGGCAAATCAATATATTCGAAGCTCATATCGTTATCAGGTATACTTTCGCTGTCACTCTCCGATGACGAAAATAATGCTTGTGAGTCTTATTGGAATTGATTTACATTTTTCGTCAAGATATCTTCGTTTACGATTTTTTTCTGCCTCCATACGTTCCGATTTCCGCTTTTCTCTTTCAATTTCATATTATCTGGCTCCAGTCAAATATCCGGGACGCCCTTTCTCACGCTGCGACAAGAGGAATCGCTTCTCGTCTTCACTGATGCACAAGGCATTGAATCTGGACTTCGCGGAGGATGGCTTATTAAATTAATGCGGAGCTGTTGCAGAAATTGGCGTGTGTTTAGAGCTGTGTGCGGCCGGGCATTATCATGAATAAAAAAAAATCCGCGCTAAATTTCCCGATAAGTTTCACCGGCTTCAACTAAAGCCATAATTTTTGTAGCGCGAACGAGTAATTGTTCTTTTCCATAAATTATTGTTTTCGATAAAATAACGTGAAATTTAAAGTGGCTCAAAATTTTATCGTAAAGTGTTCAGTTTACAAGATAAAAAAATGTCCTTGTTAACGAATATACGCTTTTTGATACGTTTTCTCTAAAACTTCAATAACTCGACAAGGAGTGGCTGCACAGAAATTTTCCTAGTATCATTTTGCAAGGTTTCTAAATCCTCTATAAAATGGATTTTACAATGAAATATCGAGCAAGTTCGTTTACAGTTTCAAACAGCAGCAAATTTTTTAGACACCTTTTGTTTTACTCAAAAAGTCATAGAAAAACAAAATAAAATAAAACGGTTTCCAGTATCGAAACAAAACAAAATTTCCTTCCGCTAGAAACAAATTTTTTTTTTTAAAGGTGTTATTTCACCAAGATACAAGCGTTCAAATCTGGGTATTTTTTCGAAGAAAATTTCTATTCCGTTTTTTAATTGGCGCAGTGTACAAAGCACATATCGTTAAACGGAAGCATTAATTGAAATTCGAAATTTAATACTAAAGCTATGGGAGTAGAATAACAGTTATAATGAAATATCTAAAATTGTTGGTAGAAGTCGGGCGGAGGAAGTGTTCAAAATAAACAATCATATGGGCGTCCTAAAAAATTTAACGCACGGGATGTTCGAAACATAATTGAAAAGTGGTATCCAATTTGAGGATTAATGCTCTAAATATAGCGGTTGAGAATCGGAACACTACTGGATACGAAAATAAATACAATTTATTTAGATCCGATGGAAGGGAAAAAATTTGGCGAAAAACTAACCAAGAGACGGCTCCAAAAAATGTACATTCCACTGTTAAATACGATGGTTGGCAGCGTAAATGTTTAATGATCTATGGCTGCATCTGGTGGTTTGGCGTCTATTGGAGGGGGGGATCAAAGTTGAGTAGATTAATCTACCAGCTCCGTAACCTTCCAGTAGGGTGCGCATCACGTGAGCTGTTCTGGTCTTGTCATTAGGCAGCTGCGTGATGGGTACAATTGTGTAAGGGGTAACTTGTTCACAATTCGCAAGTGTACGTACTGCCTCCTCGTGGCAACCACTGGTAACTAAGGCCACTTGGCACATTTCTGGCCATTTGGCACAGGCTAAAGTACGGCGCTAAAGGAGAAAACCTTGACAAAAAACCCTAATCTAAGGTGGAACAGCATATGCCGAAAGATGAATGGCTGATAGGTTAATCAGCCCAAAATATGCGGACTCTGGATACCAGGCACCCTCCAGTTTTATTAAGCCTTCCTGTAGTAAAGCTGGGTGACCTACAGGTGATTTGCAATTCCGAGCAACTCGTAAGAGTAAAATCAAACGGAATACGGGGCAGGAGTAGGAATATACGAGAGTGGGACAACCCTCTCGAGGTCCTTGAGCTCCAATGCTACCGTCTTTCTAGCGGAACTACATGCTGTAGTAAACATCTAGGAGGGAGAGCAATAAGCCCAGATAGTATGTATCACGTACCGGGAGGCAGTATCGTCAGGTTCATTGAGAACCTGAATATTGACTGGACGGATAATTAAGCAGGGGCCAGCACAATAGATCTTTTAGGTCGCAGTGCGAAGTGGCTGATCGCCCGCATGGCCCCCCCCAATAATAATAATAATAATGGCTGCATCTGGTGTCGGACAATTGGTATTCATAGAAGGTAATATGGACTATCGACAGTATTTCAACATATTGCGTAGCAATTTACATCCATCCGTCGAATGATTAGGATTAGGCAATCAATGGATCTTATATCAAGATAATGATCCAAAGCATACGGCGATGGCAATAAGGCAATGGCTTCTGTACAGTGTACCGAAATAACTTCATCCGCCTCCCCAGTCACCGGATCTAAATTTAATAAAGCATATCTGGTGTGATCTGAAACGAAAGGTCCGAAAATATAGGATTACCGATAGGGATTCATTGAAAAGTGCCCTTTCGAATGCATTTAGTGAAATTTTACCAGTGGATACTGAGATCATGGTTTTATCAATAAATATAAATATATATATATATATATATATATATATATATATATATATATATATATATATATATATATATATATATATATATATATATATATATATATATATATATATACATATATATATATATATATATATATATATATATATATATATATATATATATATATATATATATATATATATATATATATATATATATATATATATATATGTATATATATATATATATATATATATATATATATATATATATATATATGTATATATATATACATATATATATATATATATATATATATATATATATATATATATATATATATATATATATATGTATATATATATATATATATATATATAGATATATATATATATAGATATATATATTTATAAATATATATATATATATATATATATATATATATATATATATATATATATATATATATATATATATACATATATATATATATATATATATATATATATATATATATATATATATATATATATATATATATATATATATATATATATGTATTTATGTATATACATATATAATATACGTATATAGAAAGTATATATTGTAGATTCGGCAATATCTGCACAGTTGTTTAGTTTTTGTCGTTCGATTGGGTTAAAAAAAAACACACAATCGATTTGGTTAAAAAAAATGAACATATATATCGTCTTTATAATTCCCTATTGGCTTTTGTTGGAACTAAAATTTCCGTCATATTTTCCTAACTGGCGGAAATTGTTTTTAATAAATTAACAAAATTTTCTATTAATTAATTGATCCCAACCAAAATTTGAATGATTTATATCATATTTTGAACAATTTTAATTCTTGTATTAAATGGGTTGACTAAGAAATTAAATTTGTTTGATTAATATAATTTGCAAAAGTTCAATTTGACGTGTAAACGGTTCCATTTCAATTGCAAAATGTTTAATTTCATGTGTAAAATCTGTATAAATATTTTTTAAATCCGTTTTATCATTTTTTTAAATTTTAAATTTTAAAATAATTAAGTAACAACATTCGGGACATAAGAGGCAAATTTTTAAATTATTTTATTTTAAAATCCTTACATATTTAAATTTTCAATTTCAAATTTCATTTAATTCGTATTCAGAATTATTACATGAAAACTTTAAATTACCAATCCATAGGTTTTATACGTGGGTTTTCTACAAAATTTTAATTCTAGTTCTATAAAATAGTAAATTTCCAAGCTGGCGAGATCTTAAAATTTTATTGAATTTAAAAAAGTTGGCGTGGAACAAAATTTTACATAAACACTTAAAATTGCATACGACCACAATAAATGCAACGACGATAGTTTGCAATTGATATAAATGTACAAACCATTAGAAATTGCAAATAAAATGTTTGGATATGGTTGACATAATTAAGTAATTTTCTAGCCACTCTAAAACAAACCAAAAAAAAAAATAAAAACGTTAAATAAATTGTGTCAAAATGTTACATGTTCAAATATTTTATTTCATTATCTAACTATTTTCATAAATATGTCTAACAATTTGTCTAATTTTTATTCTTTTTTATTTTCTAAAGATGATTTTTTGAATTAAAGCCAACAATACATCTAAAACAATGGAATAATTTTCTCGTTTCATCTTTAACCGAATCAAATATGTAAAACACAACAAGTATTTTGTATTATGGCAAGTGAAAAATTGATAGTTTTTGTTGCCAATTTATTAAGTATTAAACTCAGATTATAACTATAACATATACAATATACATGTTGTTGTTCTCTCTCTCTCTCTCTCTAATACCTAATTTTTCCTATTGCATATTTAATGATTGTAATTTTCCGATACAAAAAAAATTTAAGGTGTACGTACGTACGTTTGTGTATATATCATCCCATTGTTAGACCAAAAAGCGTTGTAACAGATTATTATTTTCCTATTACGCATTAAAAAAAAAATCATTTCCGATTTTACTTATTTATGTTCGTGTAGAGCATAAATATTATGATTTTTTAATTAATTATTATATTCTAACTATAGACTGTGTCTAGTTTACATATTTGGAGCATATTAGACAAATAAAAACCGATAGAGTTACAATGATTATTCTGAAGAGTAAAAACCAAATTTATTATCCCTTCACATAATCCGGCAAACATGGATATAGATGCTAGTCGGTTTATACATACGAGTAGTTGTTAATATTTCATAACAGGATATTATTATGAAGAACTGTGTGCTAGATGGGTGGTAGTGGTTTGTTTTAGGGAAATCCGATATTATACATAATTAATTTGTTGTAATAATTTTCTCCACTCTTAGTTCATATTTATGTTGAAAATTAACCGTTGAAGTTTCGCTGTTTATTTATATGTACAACAAGATTGAAGGAATAAATAAAATAGGGTGTTATTGAATATAAAGAATTAAATTAAAGATTAGTTGTAACTCCTTGTGGGTTCAGAATTTTTTGCTTGGTAATTCCTTAAATCAAATTAACTTCGAACCGCAACGGGACTATAGTCACGGTGCATCGAGGACGGCTATATAGTTAAAGAGAAGAATTGAAGAACTTTCGGAACTTTTTTGCCAAGAGGATTGGGTACCTGCCAATTAGGGCGTGGTTAAAATGTTATGCTTGGACTTCGGACAAAAAAATGAAATATATTAAATTGGTTTTAATCGATTAATCGAAATTTGACCAAAACAATTAATTGACTGAGGTTTATTATCGATCCCGTTTGACACATTTTTTATTTATGTTGGTATGAGGGTTGATCTGGTCGTTGAATTTGGGGTTGAACTGAGGGTTGAGATGGGTTTTGGGCTATGGTTGAGTGAGCAATTGAGCATGTAATTCTTCAGACCAAGTTTAGGAGTTTAATTTGTGGTTGGCTTAATGCTGAGCTGGAGTCGATTTGGGGTTGAATTGGAATTGAGTTGGAATTGAGTCAGTTCAGTTGGGGATTAATTTTGGGTTGATTGAGGGTTGAGTTGGAAGATACCTTATGTTATTTTGTGTTGAGTTCATGTACGTCAGTGTATTTTGCAGACCTTGTTGTACGAGAATTGAGTTGGGAGTTGAGTTTAGGGTTATGTTGAGGGTTTAACAGTGATTTGGTGGTTGCATTGGGGATTGACTTGGATGTTGAGTTGAAGATTGAGTTGGGGTTGATTTGGGTGTTAAACCGAAGTTATGATCACCTCGTGAGGCTTCAGCCCTTAATTTTTTTATAATCAATTTTTTGTATGACACTTTAAGAAATTTTTAATTAAAGGAAGTTTAAAAATTCAAAATTTAATATTTGAAATGTCATTTTTCAAATCCTGTATAGTTTTAGAATAAATCCGTTTGCGATATTAGATATCTAGAATTTTTCTATTTGAGATATCACACACAAAATCTTCAACCATTTTTATTTACTTATTTAATAGAATTAACCTAATTGCAGTCAATTACAACTAAATTATTTTCAAGATAATTAGATTAATAGCCTACATCTGTAAATTATTGAAGCAATTTTATGGAACATAGCAAACCACAGAGGTTGAAATGAGATTGAAATCTAGAAGTAAAATCTTGTAATTTACTTTAATAAATGCTTTAGAAAATCCTGTATATATAACATTTACAGGAAAATTAAAATTAACAGAGTTATGAAAAAATTCAAATTATTCCGATTAAAATTTAAAACCTGAGCTAATTAAATTTTGTATCAACATTTTTCCTTTGAACCAATTGAATAAAATTAAAGCTACTGTAGTTAAATTCTGCGGTCCCAATAATATGCAATTATTACGTGCATGGGGACGTACCACACACCCTGTATGTGTCTCATCACGCCGGGCAAAAAGAAAAATAATAAAGTTGCTTCTATTAGGCATAAAACCTCTTAAAATTATTCAAACAATATCGGTCTCATGCTTATTTGAGCCCAACATTCTACTTTTTAATAAATTTTTGACATTTTCAAAATTAAACTGAGATGTCAAGATAAAATCAACCACATAGCAGGTTTCTGACTTCTTGTGATTCCTTCAACAACATTTTAAATATAAACAACATACTTTTTAATGACTCTAAAGTTTATATTGTGCAACCCGAAAAATATTTTTACTCAACCTTTAATTTTCCTACATTTCCTGTATAGTAAATCCGAAAGGATTAAAAATGTTTTTGTTTGTTTGAGTTTAGGTAAATTTATTATTAATGCATTCAGATATAATTTCGGCAAAATTTTAATAGAAAATTAAATATTTATGAGAATAAATCGATAGGGTAATCTATGAAGATAAAGCATATTTATGTTTGACTTTTATATTTGTACTCGTATACAGTAGGAGGACTTATACGTTTTACCATTCTATTTACATGGAAGATAATAATTGAAATAAAATAATCCTTAAAGAATTTCATTCTAAACTCTCTTAATTATAAGAATGAACAAAAACACTCGAACGATAATCATTCTCTATTGAATACGATGGGATACAAGATTCAAACACAGACAACAGACTGGAAAGAATTTTTAAATTTTCTACATTATGCAGGAGATAAAAATATTTTTTATCCCTTTTCAAATATTTTACATAACAGTAGTTCATTCAAGGAATAATAATAATTATAATATTGAGAAGCTCCTTTGTGCTATTATAAAGCTTTGTTCTGACGTATATGATTGTATGTAATGCGGTACCGTACAGCTACAGATACATAAAAATCCAAAACCACTTATGAAGATTTTTATCACTCTTGACAACACTTTTAGGCAAAAAGATAAAAAAAAAAAAATATCGTTCACCAAATTCAATATTTCATGTTGATGATATCTAAATATGTGATCACGAACGTTTTATCACCCGCAAAAATATTCCACCTCGCAACCCCTCTCCCGCATTTTACTTGAATGTATATTAATTTCGCGTTTTATCCAAACAAAAATCCAACCACTTGTTACACATTTTTGTTTTGTTGCCCATTCCACTCCCCCCAAACATTTTCTATGTACGGATAGAAAAAAACGGCAACGGAAAAACGAGCAAAAAGAAATGTTTTCCATTTTCCCTAGAAATATATAAAGAAAAAATATCAACAGACGCACACGAAGTTATAAACAAGATATATATATATATATATACATACACACACAACCAAAAGCAAATATACGAAAATTATTATATCGTTTATAATGGATTTACAAGATTGAGAAAGACAAAAAAAAAAAAAAAGCTTTATCTATTTTTCCTGACTAAATTGAAAAGCATAACAATACAGCAACAAAAACACGACACAGCGAGAGAGGATCAACATCTAACATCATCCCGCAAATCTTAACCTCGAACAGTAAAAAAAAAATAAACATTTGTTGCTTTTGCTATTCACTCGCCCCTCCAAATTTTATTTTTCGAGCGACAAATTTAAAAAAAGCAAAAAAAGAAAAGTTATTTTCGTCGATTTTGTTCATATATAGTATATAGGGGGACGAGATGTCTTGTACTTCCTGATTTTATTATTAATTTTGTTTTAGTTTTTACAGTGCCTGTCGTACAAAAAAGAGAGGGGAGGGGGGCGGATAGTGTGCGTTATCTGAACAAAATAGAATTAGTGATTGTAGTTCTATAGCATTGGTGTTATGAATATCAAATTAAATTCTCTCTTGCATCTTATAGATTAGCTCTTTAAGCAATCTTTACCTTGGACTCATCGAGATTAAACATTTTGTTTTTAAATATATTAAGTGGCAAGTCAAACGATGTGAGATTAACGACTGTAAGAAATAAATTTGATTTTCCATGGCTTGCGAATAAGCAACCTAATTATACTTTAAAAGAAATTCTGCCTAAAATAAGAATTTTTTTAGCCCGAATTTGGTTTTATGTAAAAACCACTGATGTGCAAAATAATGAATCAAAAAAGCACAGTACAGTAAATTATTTTGAATATAAAGATTTTATAAATGACATAATTATTCCAAAATTTACCATCAACTTTATCATCTACATCAGATGTGTTGCAAAAACTGGGAGTTATACTAAATTTCATCGTTGAAGTCCTCGAATTGTCATGGGGTCAGGCTATAGTAGCAGTGATTTTTTGATAATTTAGATGTTTGTTAAGTAAATACCTAAACTCAATTTAGATCGGCGACTTAAATATTCATTTTTGCGATCAGATCGGTGCTAACACCATAAAATTTCAGTCAACGGTAATGTCCAATGGATTTTTAATATTAAATTCTGCTAAGGAAGAGTTTTCTACTCGATTATCTAATACAATAGCCACGGTGATTGATTATGGAATAACTGATTTAGTCCGCTTAAAATATAAACTTACTTTTATTGAAATATCTTACTCTGACCATCAGATGTTAGTGCTTGACTGTAACTTGGAATTAAAATCCAAACCTCGTTACGATAAATTAACGTTTTCAGTTCTTCATTACTCAAATATATATTTCGTAGATTTCCTCCGTGATCATGATAACTTGAATTTTAATGAGTTAGTACAGTTCTTAACCAACCTTATACGTATTAAGACAAAAATTGTAAATTGCGTGATGGTTTTAATGCCTTGTTAAGGAAATTTACTCAAAATAGATTTTTCAAAATGTAGTTTATTAAATATTGGAATAAAACTGCAAATTAAAATCGGATGTTAAAAGTGACTACAAAATTTCAAATCGCTTAACAATTATGAAAAATTAATTAAATATAGTGGACTCGTACCAAGCGGCTAATTGTTTTAATAAATAATGTTTAGTTAGTGTTTTTTATCTGTTAACAGATTTTTTAATCCAGTATCTGCAGTAATACTCCACTTTAAAAGCTACTTTACTTTCAAAACTAATAGTCAGCTTACTTTTGAAGCTACTAAACAAAAATTCTGCCAGTGGTTACGATTTCATATCAATTCGTTTTATTAACAAATTTCAGTCCTAACACCTATTCTTGTCAGACTTATTAACCAATAGATAATAGACGGAGTTTTTCCAAATTCCTGAAAGTAGCTAAAGTGATTCCTCTTCATAAACAGCAGAAGTTGCTATAATAGTATATCAAGCGGAATATCGCCCAACAATGATTGGAAACATGAAATACGATTTCACCATTATCAATAACTACTTAATAGCAAATCGGAGAGGTTGGCCATGACTTTCGAGTCAAATGGTTGTGTTTTTTTTCCTCGAGAATTAATTTTTATTAAAAATAATTATTTTATTGTAAATTGGCTATTCAAACTAAAATTCGATAAATTCAGTGAATTGTGAATTGGGTAAGAGTGCATGATTGTGCATCGCTTTATTACGGTTCAACATTTAGGGAAAAAACATTAGGTATAATGTGTAAAGTTTTGATTAGACAGGTGAGATAGGGAAGTCTTGGAATATATGTCCAAACTGGAAATGTAGTTATTGATGTTAAAAGAAGCCTTGATGTAATGAAACTATTGGTGATGTGTGATGAAAGCAAATATAAAAGATAAAACAAAAATTAGATAATTTATTAATTATTAGAGCAAACTATAGAGTTACGGTGTTTAGTGATTAAAAGATAACAGAGTGATATAACAAAGGGTACTGAATTTAATAAAGGAATAATTAAGTACTAATTATTAAACTAGTGTCTATGTGTTTAAAGAATTTATTTGAAATATAGAGTGTAGAATTTATTTGAAATGTAGGGTTATATGAAATGTAGTGAGTTGATGTGATGAAATTAGTGTGTGATGAAATAGAATTAAAATTAAAATTAAAATTAAAATAATTCATAAATTAAATTATTTAGTATGCTATTGAGTTAAGAATTTAGAATTTACAATTGTAGTGGAATAGCTGGAATTAATAACTAGAAAATTAGAAGGTAAACTAAGTTAAATAAATCAGTAAATTGGCAATATTGTATTATACATTGCACACTCAGTATTTACTGTTAGGCATGAAAGTACACAAAATACCAAGTGATGGAAATTGCCTTTTCAATGCAATCATCCATCAGCTGCAACTACAAGATTCTCATACTTCAACCTGTTCAGCAAGTGATCTCCGAGCTGAAATTGTCAGCTTTATACGCGGTAATCTTGATGATTATTCTCACACAATATTTGATGCATGTCATCAGATCTATAATCCCAGGGAAATTTTGAATCACACTGGAAATCAATTAATATTAAGATATCTATCCGACCTTCAGCAGACTGGATTTTGGGGTGGCGCCGAATGTCTTTCGGCCGTGTCTAATTTGAAAAAACTAAAAATAAATATTTATTATGTCAAACATCAAATCACTTTTTCACCGACCAGGAGAACGTATAACACTGAAATTAATTTGCTATATACGGGGTCACATTATGACAGCTTAATGTTCCAACAGGAACATACCCCATTGCTTGCTAACACGGCACAATATTCTGATTTGCCTAAAATAGCAGAGAATGTCCACCGGAAAATTTCCACCACTGACAATCCTTATACACTAATTGAGGAATCACAGTTAATTGAGTCACCAATCCTGGACCTTCCCGTCAACTCATTCTGCCTTGGAACTTGGAACGTTCGAAGCCTTAATAACTCCCAGAAACGTGACGCCATTGACATAATTTTATTAGAAAATAATGTCCATATATGTAGTGTCTCAGAAACAAATATGCCCTCTGGAACCTGTTCTTCAAAAAATTACATTTGGCACCTTACAAACGATCCCAAGACAAAAAGACGTGGAGTGGGAATTTTGATAAAAAGGCATACCTTCATTCGGACCATGGGAATTCGAAAATATTTTGGTGCCATAATTACTCTGAACGGCAGAATTGAGAATAGGAGGATCATTGCCATATCCGTTTATGTTCGTGAGGTGGAACTTCCCAATACAATCGTCGTCTTTCCACAAAGATATTCTCAAAGTTACTTTCGATAATTGATCGTTGCCCGCAACAGATCGATATCGTCTTATTTGGAGATTTTAATGCTCATCTAAAAGAAGATGATTTGCAGTAGAAGAATGAGAATGGAGTTTCTCTAGAACTACTAACTCGGTCGACTCAACTTTTTAATCACACCCTTCATGAACGTCGGCGGAAACTTATGACCTGGACTGATGGTCGATTGTATTCCCAGTTGGACTATATTTTAACCCGTAAAAGCAAACGGGTTATTTATGTTAAGTCGGTGAAAGCCGCCTGTTTTTACCCGTCACTAAGCGATCATCGTTTAATATGGATTGTGTGCACCATGCGAAAAATGCGGTTGCTTGCCTGTCCTACTAATGTAAAGCCAGTTCTGATCTCTGCAGGGCCGGCCACCTATGACCTATTCATTCAAATCTTTGAATCTCTCGTTACTGCAAGGAGTAAAGATACACAAACAATATCATTCCGTTTTAGCAAAATCATTTGCACAAGCAGTTTCAGATATTAATGATTGCAATGTATGGCATTTGATAACTACTTGCATCAAGAAAAGCTCCCAACAGTTACTCACCACCAAGACGCGCCTGACACCTAAGCGTAGGAAAGCATTGGCGCTCTCTTAACAGGCCTAATTTCACAAACATGCTCATCCACAGGAGATGAGCTCTCGATTGCGTCTAAAAAGTGCCAGGAAACGTTTGTCTGATGCCTATTTCAGGCACAAATCTTCTGAATGCAAACAATTTTTTAGTCGTTTGACTTACTATTCTCCTCCAGAACGTCTTCGCAGAACTTATTCATATTTTAAGATTTTCAAACGAGATTGCTCTTCCTTTCGCGGAAATTACATACCAATTTCCTCCTGGGTAAATGAACTTTCTACCATTGAAGGAACCTGGCCGAGCCTTATAGAGGAACAGGATTACTTTCCTCTAGGTCCTCTTCCAAATAAGGAAGACATTCAGTCAGTCCTGAATTTAATCCGCCCAGGCACTGCCCCGGGGCCGGATCAAATTCCCATTGAACTATTTAAATATGCACCCAACAATATTGTTGAAGCGCTTCATAAAGTCATAGATGCTGCATGGATAAACAATGACCCACCAACCGAGTGGCTTAAGACCATTCAGGTTCCAATTCCTAAGAACAAGAATCCTCGTCAAACCAGTGATTTCCGACGCATAACCCTATGCAATGTAGGATACAAGATCTATGCCAAGCTTGTTCTTGAAAAGTTGGATGATCATCTCGAATTACTGCCTTAATACCAAGCTGCGTTTTCGCCCAATCGCTCGATTGATGATCACATGTTTGTCGTTCGTCGAGTACTGGATGAAGAATGGCGCTCCAGGAATGAAACTTTTACCTTTTCTATTGACTTAGCAAAAGCATTTGACACAGTCAATCTAAAGGTCGTAATCGAATGTCTTCAACAATATGTTCCTCATTATCTGGTAAACCGCATCATAAAGGCTTGTTTCTGGGAGAAAACCTCCATCAAGTGGTTTAACACCTGTACAGCTAGAGTTAAAAAGGACAAAGGGGTAAAACAGGGTTGTCCTCTATCACCAAGACTTTTTAATTTCATTTTGAATGAAGTATTGGTAACTGTTGCCGATCAGTATCCAGAATTATGTTTAAATCAAGGAGGGACATTGCAGCTTCCTTTAATTCTAGCATATGCTGATGACATTTTAATTGTCTCTCGGGACCCTGCACGCTTAGAACCCATTCTGATTGAGTTGATCGCTGGATTAGAGATTGCGGGACTAACAGTGAATCCAAATAAATGCACTGTACTTATTAGAAACCCAGACTCCTTAATACCCATCCCATCCAATGTTAGAATAGGTGGAATTACTTTTACCTCAGTGAAAACATTACGATACTTGGGCACCTACTTCACAACTAGGCTTAGTAGGCCCCTCACTATCCGGACCCGGTGTCGCCAAGCGCTCGGGGTCAAAAAACTAATGCAATCTTTCATTAAAAGAAATAAAGTATCTTCTAAGATAGCCATCACGATGTATAATACTGTCATAGTTTCCATGATGATCTATGGATTGAAAACCACCGCCCTTACACTTGCAAATCGGAAGAGATTAAGGAAATATGACCTCTTTTTCTTGAGAAGATTACTGGAATTTAGTAAAGTTAAATCCAGCAAGGAAAATTAAAGAAATTTTGAACGGTAAAACAATAACAAAGCGCATTAAGTTCCAGCGGATCAATTATTGGGGACATGTGTACCGCCGTCCGTCTATCCATATACTCAAGGCTGCTTTTACGTACAGTGCTGGTCCTAGGAAACTAGGACGACCATGTTTTACCTGGCATGATTCGTTACACCAGGATTTAAATTATCTCAACAGATCGCATAATGAATGGGAACCTCTCGAGTTGATTTACGGAAAGCAGCTGAAGGGATTTACCAAGGCGAAGAATCAGATTCAAGTGAGCTCCTTGAAGATGAAATTTCGGAAGAAGAGATAGCTAAAGTAATGTAGGTTGAATATTACAACTTTTATCAAATATTCATCGCTTACGTACATCAGAGCGATGTCAAGCAAGGAACTAATGGGTAAATAATTAATTAATCAACTGCTAAACAAAGGTAGTTAAATTTATTTAAGTTAAGTAGAGGTAAAATAAATAGATATAAATGGATTGACATAGTAAATAAATAATTGAATACATATATGTGTAGTTTATTTGTTATAATTTATAATTGACGAAGGGTTTGCGGTTGTAACGTCAAGGTGGGAGAGATGGTGGTTGTGGGCGTTTTCGGATGGGAACAAATTTGTAGTTGGTTGTGTTCTTATATGGGAAGGGTGGACTATTCATAACATGCTAATTGGGTTCAAAGTTTGAACTGTTTCAGGTATATTGCAGAATTTATTACTCTCCAAAAAGTTAAGTAGCGAATTGAGACTAATTTAGTTTAATTTAGTTATTTATATAGGAAATGATCAAACTTGATGGAGCATGCAAGTGTCTGGATGGATTAAATAAATATTATTAATAGATTTTCCCTGCTCCTGGACAGGATTGTTACTAGATGATTATTTATTTATTTAGTATAACTCAGGGTAGGAAGTAACTAACCGAGGATTGCTGAGAAACATATTTAACCTTATTAAAATAAATAGTGATGAAGATGATGACATGTTGGACCTCAGAAAATTAGCAATAGATTAGATAATTCTGTCAGAATAAATTACAACAATAATACAAAGTTAAAATTTCAGGACTGAAGGAAAAAAAGCCAAAGTTACCGGTCTTAAGGAAATAAGAACTTGTAGATAGAAATTATGCCGTCCTGTGATAAAAAATTATTATTATTATTAACAATTATTATACTACTAACTGTTGACCGCCAAGGTGTCTGTAACCGGGTCGAACTAAATCCTATATTAATGATCCTATCCAATCCTTCCAAGTCAATGTAAAAAGGGTATACGGTGGGCTTGGCGTCATCCGGGAGATCTTGCTAAAGGCTTGGTCGTACAACCCAAATCAAATCAAATCAAATCAAAAATCAATAACTACTTAATAGCAAATCGTCTCAATATAAATGCTAGGAAAACAAACCACATCTTATTTCAGTCTAAAACAAAGACTCTAGAAAAGCAAAATTTATGCCCGGAGTTTTTTATTTTATTTCAACAATGTACAAATAAAGCAGGTTTTGACCATGCCAAGTATCTGGGTCTTATTATTGATTCTAAACTATTTTGGTCATATTTATATTGAAAAGAATTCGACCGTTCATTAATTTAAAGTATGCTTATATGTTGTATTTTGCTCATAATCATTCCCATTTATGCTTTTTGAATGTTATCTGGTCAACCTGTGCCGATTATATTAATAAAACCATTAAAAATTACTCTTCAATTACCTCGGCTTACTCCAACCAAAGAATTTTACAGTGTAAAAGTACTTCCATTAATTTTGTTATCTAAGTATGAAATGTTCCTTTTAATCGAGAAAGTTAAACTCGATCAACTCAAAGCATTCTTTGCTCCTGTTACAGTCATTTTTCTGACTACTAGAAGCATATTTATTTTAAATAAAGTAAAAAGATAAAATCCACAAAAATGTTGGCCGAGTCAGTTACAAATTACAATCCTTTCGGCACGAATTTTGACTCGCACGTGTTCGCTGAGTTTTGTATACCATTGCCCGCCAACACCATTGGAAGAGTTTGTTGAAAGTAGAACCACATACTGAAATAAAAGGAGCAAACCTGAATTATAAAATGTCTGACTACAACAAGGAAATCAGCCTTTGCAACATACGAGCAAAGCCAAATTTGAGCCAAGAATAATTTGAGCCATTTGTGATCCTATGTCCTCGTTTAAGGTTAGCTAAGTTTGCTGCAAGACATTTATTAAAATCGGCGTAAGGCAATTACATTCCAATGCACAAATAATCTACAAAGAAAAAAAAAAATTAAAAATGCCCCAAAAATTTGTATAGGATTTGAGTATTTTAAGAACATGGAAAAAAGCCCCAAATTTTGGAGCATTTTTTCCTTTTTTGGTTTATTTTGTAGGCTACAAGATGGATAGCCCCCTTTTTCAGTACTTCAGTTACTTCCGAATTAATAATTAATTTTTCGGCGGGTCTATACAAATTTAAGCTTTTGAGTTGCTTTAAACTAATTGTGCTATTATTTATTTTATTTAATTTACAAACAAGCTTCAATACAATCTCATATGTTAATAATTTAGTCTAGATTTACTATCAGTTTTATCAGTCTAAAAGCGTCTGGATTCCTATAAATTATCCATTTTTTTTAAAAATATTTGCTTATTAAAATGTGATTCGAAAAGTTCGTCCTGGCGGCCCTTAAATGCGATTTGAAATTTTATTTGTACGGTTCCAAGGTACGTCCATGCACTGCAACTACTCTTCGTCCTGTTCAAATTCTTCAATTTTTACATAATGCACAATTGTCGAATCAATGGGGCAATACTTATTGTCTTCTACTACAAAAATAAAATAAGAAAATAGAAATGTTGACTAATAGAGTAATACAGAATGACCAAGTTCTTATAATTGGCTCACCATAGTAACCAATCTTATTAAGTTTCGGGGGCTTGTTCCAATATTTATTATAAAGTTTTCGCGTAGGTCTATTTTTTTTTTAATGATGGAAGCACCAGTCCTAAAAACATTGATAATAAAATAAAATATTAATGTTTTTTCTCATGGCACTACATGGCAGTAGCTTTACTTTTTATTCTCCACAAAAGGCATTTGCAATATCTGTATCAATTGTAACAAAATTGTGTTGGTTCATAGTTACGTTGTTCGATCAACAATTTTCTTTCTACAACTTGAAATTTAAGTTGATTTGACGAAACGTAGAATTTCCAATTTTGTTTGCTCTTATTAGTCTCTTAAAAATTTTAAATCCTAAAATAAAAAATGGTTTTATTTGCGACAAATATGGAATAAATCATAAAACACGCGTTGTTTTTTTCATTTTCACCTCATTTTCAGTGGAGGTGACAGAATCTCTCCATGTGGTTGGTGTCGCTCGGTCAAAACGGAAGATTTCTAACCAACTGTTTATTTGACTGGTAAATTATTTGGTGGTCCCGCTTAATAATTCTATTTCTATATTAAGACCCTAGGGAATAATTTCATGAGAATAAAACATTTGTTCTAATTTTAGTTCTGATAAGACCTCTAAATCGGATAATTGGTAATAACCGGCTTCTGTAAGAAGAACGATAAATGTTAGAAGTATACTTGCATAATATGAATAAATGTTCTAATAATAATACGTTTACCTTAAAATTTTTAACGTAATACAAAAATTCTTTCTTATTTTTCGCCAGCATTATATGCAGCAAAATGACGACGTGTTGTCGTACTGAAATCTGATGAACGGGCGTGTGATTAGTACCAAATCTGAGACGAGACCAAAAAAAAGATTAAAATTTATTTTATTTTGTTTTGTGTTCGTTTGCGTTGTATATCATTCTTATGTTCTGGAAAGCGATGGCAATGTTGAGCGGCGTGAAAACGTTATCGAATGAGTGAGCCGCTACAGGAGTCCCCACAAGAGATTTTCCCGTCCCTGCGAAACATGGTTGTTTTTGTTCAGATCTGCTGAACATTGAGTGGCGATCACTCCATTGAGGTAAAAAATTCATTAACGGAATCGATGTGCCGAGACAGGGGGAACGGAGGAGAAAATCACTTGCGGGGGAGTCCTGTAGCGGCTCACTTATTTTTTCTCCGCTACAATGGTGGTGATTGGGTGAGCTCAAACGCCAATGTATGTAGTCGATACATTGTAGTAATATGTTTGTCTATTTACTATTAAAGAGAAGTATTAAAAATTAGATGCATTTGTAAACACTCCGGCACTATTTTTATTGAACATTTCTCTAATTTGACCGCATCACAATATAGACAGAAATTTTAATTATAATTAATAATTAAAACTTATAAATTTGGTTGATTTGACCTAACTTTGAAATAATTGAAACATTTAAAAAAATTAAAATTGTTCTATACAAAATTCAATTTTTTTATAGATATTTTCATTACCAATTTTCAATGTAATTGAATTATGAATCAGATTATTAATTTTATTTAGAATCTTGCAATTTTCGGTTAAGAGTGTAGACAAAACTACCTTAACACTTTAACGAAATTAAAATTATTGAAGCCTAATTTGAAAAGTTGTGTCAAGTTATTTATTTAAATTTAACTTTTAGAAAATAACTTTTAGAAAACTTTTAGAATAGACCAGCCACCCGCATAAATGTTTTTTGACAAGCTACCAACATTTCGAGAAACACTGCTTTAGGATTAATTTAGGACAGCTCTTCTTTTTTAACAAAATTATCTTAAGATTTAGATAATAGTGGCCTTCGTCGAATCGATCTTCTAAATTATTACTAAAAAATACCCTATAGGTATTTCATTCCGTGCTACTTCTTAACTTAATCAAATCACTGAAATAGCAACAAGAAAATGTGATTCAGAAATAAAAACCTTAGGATAAAAAACGGACTTCGTGAATCAACCATCAAGGAAAAAGGCTGCTGTTCCTAAACCTCCGGTTTCCGAGGGTTATGGTTCCGTTTTTTTACCGTAATGGTTCCGTTTTTTTTCCTACTGAGGTAAATAACCCTGAGAACAAATGAATTTTGTAAAAAGGTAATGTTTCATTGGTTAACTTATCATCTTAAGTCCAGACAAAAACAATAAAAAAAATTCTTAGCCACACATGTAACCATGTAGTACAGACCAAAGACATAAAACATAAAACAATAGTAATAATAATGAGACTTTTTATTTGCCGTTAAACTACCGTCTTCTTCAAGTTTACTTATATAGTCTAGATAGTTTTACTGCTTCATTTTCGTTTCTATCATCCGAAGCCAAATAATATGTGTAGTTTATTATATGACATCTCTAAAAGGCAAAAAAAATAAAAAATATAAAAAAGTAAAACTAGAAAATAGGAAGAAGTCATCATCTTTCAATTTTAGAAGACACATTGGCAAATGTTACATAACAGTTTATTTTGTTTTAGTTCGACTCGGTATATATGTACCTAGGTAGTTCTATATCTGTAGAGTAAATATGAACAAAAAAGAAAAACATGGGAATAATATTTATACTATGTGTGTGTGCTCATATATAATATTTTGTCGCTTTTCAATTTTCCAATGAAATAAAAAAAAAAGAAAATTGTATCATTGAGTTTTTATCACCATTTTATATGATTAATTGATTTTCAATTTAATGTTTATCTTTTATTTTTCTGTACTCATGTTAATCATTTTTTATTTTATTTAATAGGAAAATCGTGGAAATTAAATGAAAATACCCTTTAGTGTAGTACAAATATATTTAAATACTGAGTTCGTTGATTGGTTTGTATTGTTATTTAAATAAATAAAGAAACCGTAAAGGGTTTTATAAATAATTGGTGGTTAACCTTCGAGCAAGAGATCACACGCTCTAAAAATGAATGCCAAGAATAATTTTGGCGTTTCAATGCCAAAACTAAATTGTTTCAATACTCTTTTTTTCGAAGTACACAAAACATAAAATCCGTACAGCTAAGCGTTTCTCTAGTTCCTTTCTTACGTTTTCTGAAAATCTTATATCGTTATCCTTGCAGATATAGATTACAGAAATTGTATCGCTCCTACCACTTCCACATACTTAGAAATTATGTCGATTTTCGATACAAGTTTAATTTTAATTGGTGTCATTTCTGCAAATATTTAATTTTGTATTGTATTAGCATGACTTTGGCTATTGCTGCTACCTAGAAATTTCCAATTTTCTCGAATTAATGCCTTGAGATTATTAGAAAGTTTATTAACTTAGTCAGAATTTCTTGGCGTTTTTTGCTTCAATTTCCAGAGTCGCTATGTCATTTGTTTATTTGCAGAAAAATCATTTTTGATTTCCAACCACTAAAATCTTGCACATCTCTGCTCATATTTTGAATAATTAGGATCATGGTTCTCTCCGGGTTCCGTCAATGTAAAATATTGTACAACAAATCTGCTCTAAACCAAGGCTTAAAATTGTTTAGTATTGCAAGATTATCGAACGTTCAATTTCAAATTCTTCGGTTGCCCTCCACAAGACGCTATACCGACAGACTAAATAATAAGAAAAATTAAAGAAATACTGATGCACAAACGTTTCAAATTGAGTTTTGGTTCGCTTAATTCATTGTGTTAGATTAGAGTCCACGAAAGTAACGGAGCAGATTACGAATTTATTTTGAATTGCTAAACACAGTTTCACAAAAAAAAACACCAATCGCTAGTTAAATAATATTTCCACTTGTTCTTTTTTAATGAAACGCCGTTTCAACAAACAAATTACAAATTCAATGCAAGTTTTTAATTTTTTTTTTTACTTAGAAATATTTGGCCTTCAGCTACATATGAGGAGTGTCTGATCAAAAGTCGCTATTTACATCTTACTTTTTGCTACTTACTTTTGATCACTTTTTGTAGTAAATAGCTTGTTTTTACCAAAATCAAGAATTTTAGGGATATTTTTCATAGAGAAATTGGGAATTTTTGGTCCATGCTGGAAATAGCCACTTTTGGTCTATTTCACTTAAAAAGTTCTGCCGTGATAGAAAAAAAAAATATTATTTTGGAAAATGTTAATAGCGACTTTTGATCAGACCCTCCTCGTCAGGCCGAAATTAGGCAATTAAATATTTAGCTCTACAACTAAAATGTTCATTGAAATGAAATAATCACCATTTCATCAAAAAAGAGGGGGAAATACCATTTAACTATGCCATCTCAAAGAATTTTATTAAAATTTTATGAACTTCCTTACCGACATATAACTTTCTTACCGACATATGTTATGTTAATGTTTTTTGCAGAAAAATAAACAAATTCTAAAAAGGCTGTGAAGTTTTTTGTAGAATTATTCCATTTTTGCCCTATCTTTTGCCGTAATTAAGAAAATAATAAATCTCCCGTTATTACGAATTTTCAAGTGTCAAAATTTTTTTACAGCAAAAATTAACACTAGGTAATTTTGGCGGCCATTGACCGGCAATCGTAGAGTTGGCATTGTTTTGTCTAGCAACTTTTGAAAATTCATACAAATTGTTTGAAGGGGTGCGCAAATATTTCGTGTGACCCAAACCACCCCTAAAAGTACATATTCTATGATGGCATACCCTTACTATATTAATAGTTTTAGTTTATATAATACCTAGTTTTATTCGGCTTTTGTTAGGTTTTACATTTACTATCACTAAGGCGTTTTTATATTTTGTCAAAATTGTCAAAAACTTCATCCTAGTCGTTCGTATATACTTCTGGATAAAATTACCGCAAATGACCCCAAGATGTAGTTTTTATCAAAAGTGGCCCAAATGTGAAGTTATGGAATAATATAGCGAATATTTTTTATTACAAAATGTCAAAATGGTTCGAACTATTTATTTTTATTTTCAAAAGCGGTTTATATACAGCAAAACAAACTTTATTATAATTTAGTTTGATTAATTTAGTAACGGGTACCTCCTACCTATGAAGCCCACATACAGCAACATGATCGCCAAGAATGCTTTGAACGTACATACCAGTCGGTACTCATCCTCAAAACAATCCCCACCAGCTCCGTTCGTCGCCCTAGCCGAACAAATTTTTGAACCTCCACAAAGCTTACATTTTGCAATTTGTTACACTGTGCTTAGCGTTGTGCTACTCTTCTTTATACAGGATTACGTCCATCAGGTTATTATGAGCAAATTCTAAATGGCTAGGTTGGCGAGCACTAAGTAACTCATTTTTCAGTTGAGTAGAAGTTCGCTTTCGATCTTGTAATGAAATATTTTTTAAAAATCGGTCATCATACTCAAGTGTACACCTTTTACGTCCTTGTCCGCATTCTTTTGTGCTCCCTGGTCCCTTGGTGTCTCTTCAGTATTTGTGAAACCGAAGACTGGTTCATTTAAAATTTTTATTCGGTTTGTACTTGAGTTTAATACTACAATGGAACTTATATTAGCAGTTTGTTTTACAACACATTTACAAGAATTTTTGTGGTACTGCACTTACAAATAATTGATATGCAATGGAACGAAAGCCGATCGTTGCGTTGGATTTCAATCACTTGACACTAGTAGCTTAAAAATTGACCGGAAATCTATCTTAAATCACTTATCGTCTGGATCTGACTATCCAGAAAAATACGTCTCTACTTGGGTTGACATTTGAGCCAGACTGACCATATAATTTTTTTGTACCAGATTGATACATTTTTAAATTAAAATTTCGCGTCAACCTAAATGTTTAGATTTTTGGAAGTTTTATATTTTTTGATTAGGGACAATCACCGACTACACATAAAAAGATGTGTCCATTTGGGTACGGTAATTGGGTCAGATTGATAATTTTAATGTTAAATCGTAACCTGACATGCCCGACTAGATTTAGTTGTTTAACTATAGTTTATCGGTTCATTCGAATCAGGGTGATCAATTTTTAAGTAAACACATGTTCGCTTAGAATATCACCTGTTGGAATTTGTCTTGTAGGACGATTCAGCTAAAATTTTGGTGATTTTAATAAAATTCTAAGCAAAAAATTGGATAACAAAATTCCATAGCATTCGCTACCAAACTCCACTGATGGTACAGTCGCCAACAGTGCTACATATTGAACCGAACACCACAAGAAAAGGAAGTCCTGAATTCAGTAAATTTAAATTTTTAGTAAATTGTGTCAATGAGTGTGGCTTTGTTTTAAAAAATTCCCACTAGCCCCAAAAAACGCAAATGTTCAAAATTAAGTTCGACTGGAAAGTTTTCTTTAAATTATAATTTCGATAAGCTAACCAATTGCAAACTTATGCTTTGTGCATCAAGTCGATTTTTTCGACTAAATTTCTGTTTAAACTAAATTATTCTGCCTTAGGCTATTAGCAGAGCCTTCTAGAGTATAGAGCCATAATCAAAATGATGTATTTTTTAGAAGCTTTTTTAGTGGTATAACTTTTCACTGATTTCCATAGGAATCCATAGTAAAAATGGTCTTTTTTAGCTGCAAATTTTTCAATGAAAAAAGCAAAAATATTATAAAATGTTTACATAAATGTTGTCTACCTATCTTCAACAACAATTTACAAGAAGGCTATATTGGTATTAAATAAATATTAATTGCAGAAATATTAAAATTAAATTATTTCTAAAATATATTTTTTCGAACTTTCATTTTGAAAAATACATCAAAGTTGGCTCTGACAAATTAAAATAATACTTGCTAAATGTATCTTTAGTTTTACTAGTGTACGTAAGATGTCTTAAATGTTTGCAGAAAAATACAAAAAAAAGTTATTTAATCATAAAATTAACGAGCGTTCCTATATTTTGTGAATTTGTTTTGCTTTTCCTACAATTTTTGAACTTCGATTTTCCCCAGGTGGTTATTTTTAGTACAATTTTACCAAATTTTTACGGCCATCACTGCCATCTATGTAATGTTTATTGACTTAATGACCAAACGAATTGTACTAAGCTTTTATTTTAATTTGACCAGAATGCTGTTGTTATGAAATTTTTTTATATTTTGGTTTAAATTATTCAATTATTACAAGAAAATTAAAACGATTTACTTTTATACGACATTTATATATGTTGAAATTCAAATATTTATGAAAGTATTTCAGAAATCATAATTAAGAATTTGTAATGTTTCCATTTAAAAATTTGTCTTAGGAAAAAAGGTGATTTCCCATATGTTTTGTGTATTTTACTATGAAAAGTTTGGTTTTTTCCTCGTTTCTAATTCCCTTATAAAAGCTCAGATTTTTTGATTATGGCTCTATAAAATACAGGGTGCTCTGCTATTAGTCACCAAATCGCAAACGAAAGGCCTTCCCGCGAGGAGCTTTTTCGCTTTAGTTGTCATTTTTATTGAGAGTGCTTGGATTATAACGTTTATTTCAAATTTTAATTTGTGCCACAGGTTTATAGCGAAATGGTAATGATTATTGTTCCGAATTAACAGACACATTACCACGCTACCTTTGATCATGCTTAATAAATTCGTATCCTTTAATCTTTGGAAAGGTCTTTTCTATCTTAGGCTCATATAATGTAAGCACAATTGACATTTTTTGGTATGAATGAAGATATTTGAGCGATAACTTTGCTTTATAATGTTGTTAAATATATTCAGTTTAATTTTTAACTACATTTTGAATCAAAGTGTTTCATTTTTGGTAATTTAAGAAAATACGGTTCAGATAGGCATCGAACGGCACTTCTAAAGCATAAATTCAATACTTTCAATTTACATTAAGTTCGGCAAGGCAAATACTGACAATAGTCACCACAATATAAAACAAACAATCGAACAAATGTTCGCATTTAGTTTGCTAGCTGAAATTTACGATACCGTGTGATAATTGGTTTGTGATAAGGAACCACGATAAGGGCCCAATGACTTTATGTAAGCAGCACAAAATCGTATAAGGTTTCTTTTTTTTCCTATTGTCTGCTTTTGCAGATTAAATAAACGTTTTCCAGTTTAAGAGCTTTTTAATTTTCCAAGACAAATTAAAATAACCCTTTGCCAAATTTAATTTAATTACACAAATATGCGATTGTAAATTCTGTAAAATTCGTATTTTTAATTATGACTCATGGCTAACGAATTCAACTATTTTAAGCCATATTTAATCTTTGTCCACTTAATTTAAACTATTTTCCGAAAAACAGATTAATTTTCGATTAATTCTGATTGAACAAAGTTTAATTTATTTTCGTTAATAATTTAATTTAAATTGACAAAGGGTTATTTTAATCTGCAAAAGGAGTAAATCTAAGAATATTTCGAAAAAGGTTTTACTTAAGTTAGAAAAGTTTCATTCTATTTGAAATTGGATTGATTCATTCCGTAAAAGGTTTCATTTACTTCGGAATAATTTTTATTCGGAATAAATCGGCTGTTTCGTTTAAAGCAAAAAAACCTATCCATCAAACAAAATTAATTAATACCCAGGAAACTAAAATCGTATATGTAAAACAATTAACGAATCTTAGATACATTGTTCACGGTGTATAAGCCATTTTTGCCTACCTCTTTCTTAGGTTAATGTGCATTAAGTCTGGTCGTCCGTAGCCAACACAGTTATCGCGGAAACTTCTAGCTCGAACAAAAGGACCACTTTTAGCATCGCTGAAAAAGTCTGTTTTAACACTTGAGGTTTTCTTATACTGGTAAAGAAATAATTTAATATTTTGTAGACAAGCTTTTGTATAAAATATTGCGAATTTTCAAACGATATAGATAAACATGGGAAATTAACCTGCATGCCAAGCAAAAGCAAAAACTATGTAAACGAAATTTGAAACATTTTCCCTGTCGCTATAGAATAATGAAAAACCACGGACATATTTTCTTATTGACTCTTGTGCCATCTATGAGTGACTTGTTTTATATTTAAAATACACTACTCTGGGTTTAACATAATTATATTTATTTAAGTAAGTGTAACAACCATTTGGTTTGAGCGTACAATATGGAATGAATGTTTTATTACTTAATACAATGTTACTACAAGAGTTAACAGTTAGTCATGAAACGAAAAGTTAAGGCTTTCCAAAATAAATATAAATAAATATGAAAATAAGATATTACAGTTCCTTCTTCCTAAAGTTTCGAATTGAACTGGACAATTTTCATTAGTAAAACTAATATTGAAATCGAACGGTCTTTTTGATTACTCGTGATGATCGTCTTATTGGAGTTGGTTGATTTTCACTGGTAATTGTATCTTTCGACCGTATGGAATCTGGTGAGGTTGCAGATTCACCCAAAGACGCTGTTGATGACAATTCTGGTACTATAATGGGCGCTGCATTAATAATTTCACTGGGTAATTCGTCTTCCATTTTGTCAGCCGGTTCCCCAGAAACTCGACAGCGAAGTTGGTTTTGATGTCGATTCCAAATCCCTTTGTTCGTTACAACCATGTATAATCGTCTACCTATGCATTTTGAAATGTGACCTTTTCTCCACGTTCCACTGTTTACAAAGTCTTTAGCATATACACTGTCATTTATTTTGAATTTAGTTGAAGGAACCTACACATCCTGGATTCGTTTAGGCTCGCATAACGATGACAGTAACGCGTTCTTGGTTGCCTACCGTGTAGGATTTCGGCAGGAGATCGGCTGCAATTGGTAAGTGGAGTTGAGCGATACGTTGCCAAAAATGTCGTAAGGGCAAGATCACTAGAAGTTCCATCAAAACAGTTCTTTTTCATGGCTGTTTTAAAAGTGCGTGCACATCTTTCAGCTTCACCATTGGATTCGGGATGATACGGTGCCGACGTTAGGTGCTCAATATTATTTAAATGGCAGAACTGTTGAAATTCAGTTGATGTGAACTGCGGACCATTATCGCTTACTATTGTGGTGGGTAGTCCTTCGATTGCAAACAGCTGCTGGAGAGCATATACAGTGCAAGTCGAAGTGGTCTTCGACATTTGTACAACATACGGATATTTTGAAAATGTGTCTACGGCGATTAACCACATTTTCGACATAAATGGCCCAGCAAAATCAAGGTGTATCCGTTCCCATGGGCCAAACGGTGCTGGCCATTCAGAAAATTCTTTTTTTGACGAATTGACATAGGTTGAGCAACTCTCGCAATGCTTTACCATATTTTCGATGTCATAGTCAATCGATGGCCACCAGCAATATCGTCTAGCAAGCTGTTTCATCCTGGTAATGCCCCAGTGTCCTTGATGGAGCAACTCAAGCGTTTTGTTTTGGAGTGTTGGTGGAATGACTACGCGTGTGTAATCTGTCTGCAAAAATATAATATCATTAAATGAAGAAATTGTGTCTTGTCGCCGAAAACAGGCGGGCAAGTAAGACATTTGATTCGAGAACTGTGGTAAACATTTTGGCCATCCCATTTTTATATATTCTAACATTTGACGCAGCTCGGTATTATCATGTGTATGTTTTCGAATTGTTACAGCGTCAATAGGGCAGTTTTCGATTGCTAACTCGTATATATCATCAATGAAATGGCAGGCTTCTTCACTGAAATCAAAAATGTGATCAGGGCCGCAAGGCAATCGGGAGAGGGCGTCTGCGTGGCCATGTTTGTGCGTTGGCTTGTATAAGATGTCGTACTCGTAACCCAATAAAATAGTCGCCCATCTTTGCAATCGATTTATAGTATATATTGGTAATTTTTTATTTGGGCTAAATAATGTGAGAAGAGGTTTGTGATCCGTCGCCAGTTGAAATTTCCTACCTTGTAGATACTGGTGAAATTTAGTGACACCATAAATGATAGATAATGTCTCTTTTTCTATCTGGCTATAATTTTGTTGAGCTTTATTCAAAGTTTTGGATGCAAATGCAATTGGATGTTCGGTTCCATCCGGAAAGCCATGTGACAGCACGGCACCTATGCCGTATGCCGAAGCATCTGTCGCTAATATAAGCGGAAGATCATCGTGAAAATGACTCAAACGGGCAGCGTTCTCAATAGCTCCCTTAAGTTGTTCGAACGCCTCATCTTGTAAAGTCGTCCATTGAAATTGAGAATTTTTTGAACGTAGTCTATTTAATGGCGCTGCTAAACTGGAAAAATTCTGGATGAATTTATTATAGTAATTTACCTTTCCAATAAAAGATTCTACTTCCTTCAAGTTCCTCGGTCGAGTTCAATTTTTAATAGCACATAAACCAGTGCTTGACGGTCGAATTCCGTGTTTGTCTATTATGTGCCCCAAGTAGTCTATCTCGATTTTTGCGAATTCACATTTATTGGATCGACATTTCAAACCGTTTTCCTCCAATCGACATAATAACATTTCAAGGTTTGTTAAATGTTCCTCGTGTGACTCTCCGGAAATGATCAGATCATCCAAGTAAACAGCACAAAATTTTAGATCCGCCGTCAATTGTTCCATCAACCTTTGAAAAATTCCCGGAGCACTGGCAATACCAAATGGTAGTCGTTGGAACTGATGATAAAGCCCAAACGATGTGTTCACTACCATGAACTTTTTTGTTTCCTCTGTTAGTTCGATTTGAAAATATGCATCTTTTAAATCGATTTTTGTGAAATATTGTCCACTTTGTATGCGATAAAATAACTCGTCGATTCTGGGGATCGGATGCCGATCGATTTCAATTTGTGGATTTAGTGTTACCTTGAAATCCGCACATATTCGAATTTCTCCGTTTGAATTTTTTACTGGCAAATTGGAGTTGCCCATTCAGTGGTTTGTACCGGTTTCAGCACTCCTACATTGACGAGTCGTTCTAATTCCTTCTTGACCGCCGCTTGAATTGCAAATGGAATGGTCCGAGGCTTAAAATATCGAGGCTCAGCATTAGATTTTAGTTTTATTTCAGCCTTGTACGACGTACATCTTCCCAAGGAATCTTCAAATAGTAGATGATGCTTTTGAACTAATTTAGAAATTTCACGTTTTAATTCGCCTACGGAATTCTCTTCGGATGACACTGAAAATATATTACTAGACTCATGTACAATTTTGAAATTAAATGATTCAAACCAGTTGATGCCCATAATGTTAGATATATTCTCCTGGTCTACCACAAATAATGGTAAAACAAACTTATAATTTTTATACATGATATTCACGTAGCACGTGCCTTTCACCTTAATCGTGCTTCCTCCATATGCTCGAAAAATTTTCGACGTCGGTGTACAAATCGGATTTCCAAGTTGTCGGTAAACGTTTATACCAACCATCGAACAAGTTGCACCAGTATCCACTTGGAATGATAGTGAATGACCGTTAACTTTGAGTCCAATCCAAATCTTACTATACGTGTTGTTTACATTAAAAACGGATGATGATGAGTGCATATCAATTGAATTAGTAACATTTCGATCCCTGGCTGGACTTTTACTGGGACTTGAGCGGTACCGATAATAACCACGGCGTCGGTATTCGTTATTATCGAGTTGGTGATTATCTAGATATCGGTGATTAAGCCTTGATGTGGATCGACCTCTGGAATGTGTCATACAAACACTCGCAATATGACCTATTTTCCGACAGTGATTACAAATGGCATTGACAAACCGGCAGCGTCGACGATCGTGTTCGTCAATACATTTAGGACACGAACGGTAAAAATTCGAACGGGAATTCGACGGACTTTGATTACGATTTTGAAAACGAACGGTATCGTCGGCTAATTCGTTTATTTTGGCTGTATCGGCTTCTCCTTTTATAGTCAAACATGTTTCCGTTGTGGATTCATAAAGCCTTGCGATTTCTAGCACCTCATTTAGCGTTGGGTTTTGCTTTTGTAAACATGATACATGAACCACATCGTGTGGCGTGTTTATAACAATTATGTCTCTAATTAAATCATCAACGAATGAAGTTTTACACGTATCTTTACAACATTGGAACGCACAATTTCTGGCTACACCACGAAGATCGGCCACCCATTCAGCATAAGTTTGGTTCGGTTTCATGACAGTCTTGTTAAATTCGTATCGTGCGGCCAAAATAGGAATTTTTGAAACAAAATAGTTTGTTAAGATTCCACTAAGTTCTTTAAATGCCTTACTTACCACGTCCCCGTTACATAATTTTTGCAAAATGCTGAAGATGAAATCTCCAACAGTAGATAAGAAAAGTGCTCGTTTTTGGTTGTCGTCCTCAACACAGCTCGCCAAAAAATGTTGATTCAGTTGGTCCAAATAAAAACGCCAATGATGCTTCTTTTCATCGAATGAAAAAAACGGTGGAATTATCCCGCTAACCGTTGGTTTTACTGTATTTTCGTTCATCTATTTTTGTTGGTTGAGTATTAGGTCACTCATAAATGGATTTTGTTTGGCGAGAATCTGTTCCAATGTTGCTTTATCCATCATGAAAAATGCACAAATACACAAAAAAAATATTGTACGGAATAATAAAATTTATCCTCGTCGCCACTTTTATATTTAAAATACACTGCTCTGGGTTTAACATAATTATATTTATTTAAGTAAGGTGTAACAACCCTTTGGTTTGAGCGTACAATATGGAATGAATGTTTTATTACTTAATACAATGTTATTACAAGAGTTAACAGTTAGTCATGAAACGAAAAGTTAAGGCTTTCCAAAATAAATATAAATAAATATGAAAATAAGATATTACAACTTGCTTTAACTAGTCAACAATTTAGAGAAGTCAATGATTAAGCCGAATAAGTCGACATGATGCACACAGGCATTAGATGAAAAATTCACAAAATTTGACAAAACTGTAACAACCATGAAATAATCAGAAAATTTTGAAAAAAAAATCTAACGGAATTTCTAATGTTAAAGATTTTCTATATTACTTCGGGGACTTTTAAATATTTTCAAAATTTATTTAAAGCTGCAGGTTTTAAAAACGTTTCAGAAGAATATTTTGCATAATTGGAAACTTTTAATGCTCTTCATTACCCAAAATTCCAAACAACAAAAAATTTTAGTTCTTACAATTTCCATCCATATTTGTAGAAAAGCCAATTTATCCTCTTTTTATAAACAGCTTAAAGGGCACCGCCCCCCCCCCATTAATATTTCAACTTAAAATACCACCAAATGACGAAAATCTTTATCCCCTGCGTTTACATTCAGTGACCAGCATCCAAAAGATGGTTTGACCAGTTAATTTTTGAAAAGTGTAATCTATGCATTCGTGCAATCAAAACCAAAAAAAAACCAAAAAAAAAAAAAATCCAAAATCTTCATTGTTCACAAAATTTACAACAATATTTATAAATTTTGACACACGACACACATGCTTTCGTAACTCGCTTTTAATTAATTTTAATTATAAAAGAATTTCAATTACTTTTATTTAATTTGTATTTAATTGGAAAGGTCGTAAAGTTGACAAAAAATTGTTTATTTAATTTCGTAATAAAATTTTAATTTATGTAGACACACAAACACAAATTGTTTATTATGTACATTAAAAAAGTACAAACAACACGATTCTAATATACTGTGTGTATGAAATATGTACAGTCTCTATACACAAGACTATCGCGGTTTTGTGTAAAACGATTTTTATCTTAGACATCGATGATAACCAAAAATATTTTGAATAGCGAATTTGAATTTACAATATACAATTGTATATCACAATTGTAGGTCACGTGTATCGCGTTTATTATATGTTATAGCAAAATTTTATGCGAACTGATTTTTATGCTGTTTGTGTTGCTTTATGTATACATAAACATTTTTATATTCTTTGTGCGCTCTTTTCAATGTATTGAACCGTAGCGACCTTTAAGTTTTTGGTGTAAGAAACAAACCAACCAAAACCGATAAATAAGGCTTTGTGTAATGGATTTCAATGTCAAATAGTTTATGGAAGATAAATGAAAAAAAAAAGTGAAGCCGAGTTTTTTTTTGAGTGTGGTTAATAATTGAGTTCAAGGTTTTATACTCATTACTTTAGAAATTGATTGCGGAATTAAATTTTAACCTATCCTTGGTTTTTATCTTGATATAATATACCTAAAGGGCTTGAAACCAATTTATCTTGTTGGTTGATTCATAATCGATTTTGTATGAAATCGTGACCATAATTACTTTCTATGTATATTTGTAAAGCAGACTGGTTCTATAGTGAAGGGTTAATTTAATTTTTTTTTTTATTGAGACAGTGTTAAATTCAAAATTTCAACGAAGGCTATTTATTAATATTTTGTCCTTTTTTAGTAAACAGCTAAAATCTAGACTAGGTCAATTACATAAAAGTAATTAGTAATAAAATTGGGGAGGACTTGAGGTGAAAAACTTTAAAAAAAAAGTGTGCGTTTACACATTTCACCTAACTAATTAATTGTAAATAGGAAATTTCAAGGAAAGTATAAAACAAACGAAATATTGTAAATGACGACTTCTTTTAGGGCGACACAAATAATCTCCTAAAAATCAAATCCCAAAAAATCAGAAATAAAAAATCGGCCGAAAATTGCCGGTTTTTGTATTATGGCGAGTCGCCGAAAAAGACATCAACTATAAATTAAAAATTACCCGAAACCTAAATCGAATAATTAAACACATACACACTATAGTTTCGTTGTGCACCCCATATGCTATGGGGCGGTCTGCATCTTGACTATCCTTCTGAAATAAAACCGCACCAATACCAGTTGAGGTAGCGTCACACCGGATAAAAAGTGTTGAGAAAAATCAGGCGTAAAAAGTACAGGAGCACACAATAACGCTTCTTTCAAATCATCGAAAGACTTTTGAGCACAATCAGTCCATGCAAACTTTTTACCCTTCTTCAGCAGATCTGTTAAGGGACTTCTCCGTTCAGCGAAGTTTCGTATGAAGCGGCGATACCATCCCGTGGTTCCCAAAAATTGTCTCACTTGACGCCGTAATGGCCCGCACCTTCACCAACTACAAAACCAAAGTATTCAATCTGACGATGCAAGATAGTCAACCCCGCACGAGTCAGGCGTTCTGCAACATCCGTCAAAAGCGAACGGCATCACTACAAAGTGATATAGTGATCGCCCCGGGATGGTAAACGCCGTCATTTCTTTTGATTCTGAGTCCAAGGGGATTTGCCAAAAGGCATCTTTTAAATCCAACTTCGAAATATATGCCGTTCTTTCTAGTATACTCAGCAAGTCATCCATCAAAGGTAAAGGGAACGCATCCTTCTCTGTAACTAGGTTTAATTTTCTAGCGTCTAAGCAGAAACGCACCTTACCATTTTTACCGAGTGGAACATTTGCTTGGTCGGAGAAGCCTCACCGGTTTCAATAGAATGTGTCAAAATTGAAGTCCTACCCAGACCTACTTTTGCAGAATTCGGAAAACAATTTATAATTGATTGCATACGAACTTGTTGGTCTTCTGTTAAAGTATGATTCAGATTAAATCTAGAGAAGGAGACTTTAAATTTTCTAGTTCATCAATCACTGCAGGTCGTAAATTAGAGGCGTTCCAGAAATCGTAACCTAAATATAAGGTTTGTTGCAAGTCTGGCACAATGAAAATTTTCATTAGCTTTGTGGTAAAATTATAGCTAATGTTAACATAAATATAACCTTTAGTTTGGGGTTTAGAACCATTTGCAGTTTGACAAAACCCAGATCTTAACGCACTAATGTTCGCTCCACTATCAAGGAAACCCTTAACAGAAATATTGTTAATGAGAATAGTACCGTAGGGTCGATTGTCCTAAAGCTTGTTAGGTACTGTGTTGCTAAATATGGATTCTGCGATTTGGTTCAGAAGTTTTCGCCAGTCACGGAAAAATTGCCCTTACTTCTTCATCCCTACCTGTCTGTTTTCCGAATTTTGGCATAAAGCGCAATGCGGTTTTAAGACTTCAGGTGTTCCACATCCGTAATAAAATATTTTTGCTGGTCAATCGCAATCAATAAACGCATGACCGGACTTTTTACAATTCCACAGATAACGTGTGTTTTTAGATTGTGGAGGAATGTTGCTCTGAATCGCTTCTACCTCATTTTGTTGCGCACCATTTTCATACAAATTTGAGGGTCGATAGTTATAAACAGGTTATTGCTCTGAAGTATAATTCGAATTCCTCCAAACATCTTCAATATTCGTACAAACGCTAACTAATTCTGATAACGAATTAATAAATCGTCCGGCCAACTGTAACTTAAGCATATTCTTAAGTATTTCAACCATTTCCCATTCAGATAATGGGATGATTATCTATTCTATACTTTACCGCATTTCTATTTCAGATCTACGAATTTTGAATCGATAAAGAAGAGAACCGCATGAAGAATGTTCCAATAATGATCACAAGCCATACCTTTCAGAAAAATGTGAATACCACCCATTAGTTGGATTTCCGGAATGTTATTGGTATTAGCCAAATGCTCAACTTGAAAAATAAATTTTTCGGCCGACATGCCAGTACCGTTAAAAGAAGATTTCCATTTAATTTAAATTAAATAAACTAAATAATTAATTAATTTAGCATTTGGCGTAAATTGATTTCGTTGGCTGTAATTATATGAAGCTGAATTTAAATTAGGCTGAGGTTGAAAATTATAAGGGTTAGATGGCAGTCGGTAAGGGTTATCGTTCACGGTAGGTTGTCTAAATCGATTGATGTTTGTGGGTTGCAAATTTGAAAAATTATTGCCATAATTTGAATGTTCTGTGGCTCATTACGCACTGTCTGTGACATCTCGAACTGTACATTTCGCGAAGTAACAGGTGCTTGTGGAGTTTCTGTTCCTATTAGGGTACTGTTTGCTTGTTGATTCTCGTTGATGTAAAATAATTTGTTGATTTTTCTCGTTTCCCGGTGACGATATTTCAACAGGATCAGTTAATGAAGGTTATTTCAATGTGACAACAGCCGGCAAAGTTGCCAACTGAATCAGGATCTCTGATGCGTAGATGTTAATTGTATTCAATTCCGTCAATATGTCATCCTGAGACTGACTATCATATACACATTTAATTAAACACATACGGAGATAATTAAAAGCTCTTAGCCAATTTTTAATCCTAATCAGCATGGGTCATTTCACTTACGTAAACGCATGCGATGGGTCTCTCGGACTCATATGTAATTCTTAAAGAAAAATTAAAACATTTTCCGCCTTGCTGTGGGAAAAATGCACTACTTAAGCTTTTTTATGCTAAAAGCCCAGAAGATATCAGGTATAAGTTGCTGCATTAATCCCTTTTTTATTGGAATCGACATGTAGCAATGGGAGACCTGCGTCCATTTCTAGTTGGTACAGCCAAGTCCAATGTTATATTTACAAGAAATATTTTGCTATCGTCATTTATCGTTTTGCATATTCGCTCGCTTTAGCATTCCAATTGTTCGGCGGCAACATTCTCGGCAATAGCACAAAGGTCATTAGTTATGTGTCTTGTTTTGAAGCAATGTAGAGTATCAGCCATCTTTTCAAATCTCGATAACATAAAATAATTTCAAAATATATATTGGGTTCGATTTTATGCTTAAGCAAGGTTTAATTTTTGAAAACCAAAAACATTTCATTCATTATGCTCTTACTAGAACAAGTCAAATTCTAATTCAGCACTATCTGTACTAACTCGAAACTAACAAAACTACTAGGAATGTGACGCTGCACTGACTATTGTAGTATGGCGTGCACCGATCTCCTCAAATATATTAAATTTTAATTCCATATGGGTTAAGTTTAGATAGAATTACGGGCTGAAAAGAAATCTTTCTCGAAAATGCTACACATCTGTACCAAAAGAATATGCAAATATTGACATTCTTTGACTTTGTTATTGTTGTTATAAATCAAATATATATTTGTCGTATATTTTCAAACCGTATAAGATAATAATACCTTTGCACTCTATTTCCATTATACCAGTAATCAGAAAGGCGACTAAAATGCTGAACTTTTCCGGTACCAAGTTTAAAATGGTCAAATACGATGTTATTTCCTTCATTTATATTAAAATTACATGTATAGTAGTCCAGCGTTTGACCGTTCTCCGCTCAGAATTGTTACGAACAAAAGCGATTGACATGAAATTTGGACAGTAAATAGGGAATGGCTTAAGGAACAAAAGTTATATAGTGCCGATGTGTGCTTTTACCCTCAAGGGTGGATGCCACCCTTTCCCGGGGGTGAAAATTAGTAGGGGGGAATACGTTAGCGTTAAAATTAGTACCCTCTCCTCCTTGTAGATGGGGCGGGGTAACTTTGAAAGTAAAATTTGAACCCCCTATTTTTGATTGCAGATTCAGGTTATACGGCTAAAAAAATACGTTGGATTTTACTGAAACATTTTTTTCGATTCATAATAGATGGCGCTGTAATTGACGATATTCAATTTTTTTCTATTTCTCCTGCTGTGAACCTACGCAAATGATTCTGCAATACGTCTGCAATAAAAATACCACGGTTTCATTGTAAATATTCGAAGTTAGTCTTAAACAATTTATTCTTTTTACAAATTTCGAATAACTGGGAAAAGGGTGCTTGATTTACATAAGTCCTCTTGCCTCATCATTTTTCATTTTTTCTATTAATCCGCATTTCAAATGACTGTACACAACTAAGAAGTATGTCTGCTTGAATATCAAAAAAAATCGCCTGGTATAACAAACCGATTGGTTTTTTGTTATTTCTGTAGATGCAATACGAACCGTGTTGCGGCTCGTTGATGGTGACTGTTTTCGGTTGACCGAAAACTGAATTCGAACCTTTCAACGTTAAATAACCGAAAAACGACGAATTTCTGGAGGAAAACTTGCTGAATCATTTATATGTATATAGTACTTAACAAGACCTTTAAACTGAGCTTTATTAAAAGTCATTACCATAAAAACTTTCGAAGTTATGATAAAAATAAATGGCTGTCATGGGTGTGAAGTTTATAACAAAAAAATAATACGTATACGTGTACAATTCCAATTGGAGCAGTTTTTTTTCTCGTAATTATGAGTGATTTACACTGTTAAAATAACAGTTTTTTCATCACAGACAGACATATACAAATGCAAGAGATGATACTTGATATCATGTTTTAATGTTATATCATCTAATTCTTGCTAATATTACGTCATATGTGAAGTTTGTAACAAAATCATATGAGTGAAAAATTACATTGAGTTAAATAAAAGTTATTTTAAATTCTAAAAATGAAATAGAGATTGATGATAATTAATAGCCTTAGTTGTCGAGTATAGGGAGTAGTGATTGTCGCACGATGCCACTAGTGTATAACACATTTCTCAACGATGGGGTGGAATACAAAATTTTAAATGTTTTGTTACGACAAATATCACTTTTGCACGTTTGAGTAATTTATTGTTCAAACCAATAACATGAAAATTAGAATTTGGCATCCTCCCCACCGTTGTTAAATGTGGTGTACATCATTTGATTCAGGATAGCTATTGCAATTATTCCCCGCTTATGGCATCTTGCGACAAACCCTGTGATATTCATGTTATTGGTTTGAACAATAAATTACTCAAACGAGCAGGATCGATATGAAGTAAGAAAAAAATATAATCTGGGATTTCTCCCCCTCCCCTCTCCCCCCCTCTCCCTACCATTGAAAAGTGCTATACACCTATGATTTACGTCACTTTATTTAAACTGTTACTGCCAGTTGTTCTTGAAAATGTATTCTAAATCCTATTTTGTGTTGTTTTTTTTTTGTTATCAACTTCACACTATAACATTTGACTCAAAATTCTTATTGGAATTTTATTAACAGTGTACTTCCTAATACAAGCTTCTAATTTATTATTTGTTATATACTTCACACCCATATTCAACCGGTGTGAAGTTTTTGGACACTTTTTGGGCAAACATTTATGCGAGTATACATTGTACATTTTTGGACTGATGTTTATGCGAGTGTACATATTTCTTTTAACACTGTATTTAACAAAAATAAAGTTATTCAAATAAAACAAGCCTCAAATAATTTCTAACATTCATTTCCAATATGCTTTTCAACAAATCAAAGAACTTAGCACCACTTTGATATTTTGATTAGAGCTTTTGCAAAAAAATGTTGATAACTAACAAATCGACGAATTTCGTTTGGAACAAGGACGTTGTTCTCTATTATACCAAATAGCACGAATCTCAGAGATTGGCTCATATAGTGACTATATAGGTTGTAAAGGGCATACATTGCGGAATTGAAATCACTCAGTGCCATTTTGATATGAGCCGTAGGGCTCTTGCAAAAACGGCTCATATCAAAATGGCACTAAGTGATTTCAATTCCGCAATGTGTGCCCTTTACAATCTATATACTCACTATATGAGCCAATCTCTGAGATTCGTGCTATTTGGTATAATAGAGAACAACGTCCTTGTTCGAAACGAAATTCGTAGATTTGTTAACTTTCAAAAATTTCTTTGCAAAAGTTTCTTTGATTTGTTGAAAAGAAAATTAGAAATGAATGTTAGAAATTATTTGAGGCCTATTTTATTTGAATAATTTTATTTTTGTTAAATACACTGTTAAAGGATGTACACCCGCATAAATATATGCCCAAAAACTTAATTTTTGTTAAATCTGAATTTTGTCCAAAAACTTTACAGTACACTCGCTTAAATTTTTGTCCCAAAAAAAAAGTGTTCAAAAACTTCACACCGGTCATAACTCATCAATCATAAAAAAAAATTGCGTTGACTTGTCGTTTTCTTTGTTATTAATTTTGTAAAATATTTGTTCTATAAAAATCAAGAAATGCTCGCCAGCTACAGGATACTGCAGATTAAAAATGTAAAACATCTTAAAGCAAATATCTACTGATCTTAAAATTTTATTAAAACAAAGTTTGATTCCATCAATATAAATATAAGATTGTTGAAAATTTGTATGGTCTGGATGTCCAATGGCTAGGACTGGTTGTATGGTTTCTTCCATTTTTAATGTTGCCACCTACCTACGTAAATAAATGTCTCTTGGTAGTTTTTGATGGTGCATTTTATTGTAGACTTCTCCACATTTGTCCTTTCTTAATATTTTTTTTTGTTGGATTAAAAAAATCACGAATGTACCATAATAATCTAACAATTGCTTCCTTTAAGGAGAAACATAGAGAAAATAACTTTAAAATAATATTCCAAAAGACAAATTAATGGGGAGTATAAATAAATACCTTTTTCATAATCTTCTTTTTTAATGTCTGTAAGTAGACTGCGGATTTCAGAAGATTTTATCCTATTCTTTATTTTTTTTGTTAAATTGTCGGGCCAAAAAAAAATCGTTAAAATCGTTTTCACTGGAAACGTAATATATGGAACATGAATTGAAAAATGTGTTCTTTTGGTGTACAATATCAAACTCAATTCATTAAACTTACCAATCGACTCCCAGATGGTAACTTGTACTATGGCCACTTTTCAAACACAACTTTCATACTTTGGCCTCCCGTCCGAATTTGCAAGAATCTGAATTGGCAGCACGCCTGCCACAAAAAATCAAAGTCTTCTGCCGATATGTTGTCATATTTTATACTTTTAATACACTGTTCAGCATCTTCTTCTGGTTCTATTAAATGAGATAAATTATAAAAAAGGTTAGAAATCAATTTGTGCTCATTATAGGTGGTGGCAGTTTTTTCGGTTTCAGCTTCCTATTAGTGCTCTTCATATTACAAAATTTCGCTTACAGTTTCCGTGTTCTCCCTATTCCATAGTATTCTGGTTTTCCATAATCAAACCATTCGCATATCTCCCGCTCGAGACGATGGCTGGCCTCCAGCGACATGTGTTTTTTATTTTCATCAAAATATTCGGCGATTACTTTTATTAACGTGGTTCGATGGATAGGATCTAAACATTTGTGCTCGTAGTAATAGCGCTGTATGGTGGTTTGGCGACTATTGGAGGGGGGGACCAAAGTTGAGTAGATTAATCTACCAGCTCCGTAACCTTCCAGTAGGGTGCGCATCACGTGAGCTGTTCTGGTCTTTTCATTAGGCTGCTGCGTGATGGGTACAATTGTGTAAGGGGTAACCTGTTCACAGTTCGCAAGTGTACGTACTGCCTCCTCGTGGCAACCACTGGTAACTAAGGCCACTTGGCACATTTTAGGCCATTTGGCACAGGCTAAAGTACGGCGCTAAAGGAGAAAACCTTGACAAAAAACCCTAATCTAAGGTGGAACAGCATATGCCGAAAGATGAATGGCTGATAGGTTAATCAGCCCAAAATATGCGGACTCTGGATACCAGGCACCCTCCAGTTTTATTTAGCCTTCCTGTAGTAAAGCTGGGTGACCTACAGGTGATTTGCAATTCCGAGCAACTCGTAAGAGTAAAATCAAACGGAATACGGGGCAGGAGTAGGAATATATGAGAGTGGGACAACCCTCTCGAGGTCCTTGAGCTCCAATGCTACCGTCTTTCTAGCGGAACTACATGCTGTAGTAAACATCTAGGAGGGAGAGCAATAAGCCCAGATAGTATGTATCACGTACCGGGAGGCAGTATCGTCAGGTTCATTAAGAACCTGAATATTGACTGGACGGATAATTAAGCAGGGGCCAGCACAATAGATCTTTTAGGTCGCAGTGCGAAGTGGCTGAGCGCCCGCATGGCCCCCCCAATAATAATAATAATAGCGCTGTATCGACTGACCATTCGGTTTTTTTTTTAACAAAATATCTCCTAAAGTAACCGAGCAAAGCTCACGTACTGGTTCCATTGCAGAACTATGTTTTTCTAAGTCTGTTGATTTTGGCGGACTTAAATGCTGGCGGTCCTGAAAATTCGTATTAAAATTATTTGTTGATTTGTTTGCTTGTGAGACATCTTTATTGAAATGGAGTCGTAATATGTGTCTTTTGTAACTAGGAAATTAATTGAAAGCTTGTCGGCAAGATTCATCAAAACACCGAAAACTATACTGTTGGTTTTTAGGCCGTATTCTTCTTTTAAATGATGAGCAAGTTCATTAATGGTTTCAAATGAAACAGTTCATTTTCTTTCCGACTAATTTCGTAAGATTCAAAAATTAATTTTATTAACTGTTTCAATGATTTGAAGGTGGGCTAATTCTGCGAAAGAAAAGTTGAGTTTATATCTCATTAAACATAATTTCGAAAATGGTAGAGCTAATCAAAATTAAAATTATAACTAACAAAAGAGTGAGAATAGTCCCATATAATTTAAACTATAACCATCGTGTCTTCTTATCACTTAAAAGTAATTTATTAAGATATTTCAACTAAACGTTTTCTTTCTACTAAATATTTTATATTATAATTGTTAAATTCTTAACTAATGTTTAAGCGAAATAATACAAAAAATTAGCCAGCCGCCATTTTAAGATTAACATTTATTTTGCCTCAAATAAATTTAAAATGACTTTAAGTATTCAGATACATTTATATAATTATTACAAAATACAAGAGAACAAATACACAATTGTAATATATTTACAAGCGCTCACATAAATTAGATATTTTTATTTAATTTTAATTTGTGACTTACTGAATATTTATTTTAAAAAAAAAAAACAATAGACACATCCGTCTTACAAAGAAGCCACTCGCTTTATGACCAGAAAAATGTTTTCTATCACCCAACTCTCCCCAAAACGTAATATATTTCAGTTAAAACTGTTCCTTAATGTATTTTCCTAACAGTGTACAGGAAACCTTAGCTTAACGCACATTATCCGTTCACGTTTTTGCCACTTTATTGGTCTGTGACTTTATTTCGTAATTGCAATTATATTTCTGAAAAAAATTGTTATGTAAAAATACAGTCTGCGTGAAAATAGATTTTCGAACTTTGATAAAAATCCAAATTCGTTTTATTTTGTGGGAGGTAAACACATGCTGCGCAATTCGTGTGATTTCTGTGTTTTATGTTTATGTTTTACGATTTTGTTCTCTATTATGCCCGAACACGAGTCAGTTTTTGCTTTACACAAAAAATCGGTCGCCTTTTCATTGTTTGTTGAACAATTTCGATCTGAGAAAGTAGATAGAGAAAACAAAAATAAAACAATACCGATTGGTTATTTTACAACAACAAATCAGTTTAATATAAAATCTTACATTTATATTATGAATTTGTTCATCAAAAAAATTGATGCGAAACTTAATGAAAGCATCATCAATAAAAATAAATGTATCATCATTTTTTTAAATTCATGGAACATAAATAGTAAGATATTTACATTAAAAGAGTGACTTGGTCAAATATACCAATGAAGGGCAAATGATCGCTAATTTTTATGATATGTAAGATTTTTTTCAGTGTAGAGTGTCTAGATTTGAAAAAAAGTTTGATTCAATTTTGTAATGATTTTTAAAATATTTAAATTTTTTTTTTTACAATAACTCACAATCTAAAGGAGATACGTACAAAATGCAAGAGCACACATTTTAGGTTTTCCTTGCAAACAATTGCGTTATTTTATTATTTTTCTAGGTTGAAAATTAGTTGAGTTATGACCGTTTTAAGTTCGCATTTGAGTGTGAGGATCACTTTGACCGAGCCTTTTAAACTCAAAAATCTCAAAAACTTGCATCTGTCCTAACTATGTTGGCTCACCAAGGCAAGCAAATCACGTAGTCACATAAGTTGTGTCCAATCTTCAAATGTCAGGAAATAGAAACTCATGATTCGAAGCTCATAAAAAATTGTCTTATTTATTACTAAACGTGGGACAAATTTTCTAAATAATGTCCGCAACTTTCCCTTTTCTTTGGTGAAATTAGCAATAATATGTCTTATTTTAGATGACATTTACGTCACCTGGATATAATAATAAATCTGGTTGGCTGCTAATAAACTTACCCAACAGAAGTTTATCAAATCGCTAGAGTAGCGACAAGCTGTACACCCAAAAATATTAAATTTAAAATGGTTATCTCTTGTAGAATGTTGAATTGCTGAAGTTTTAAAATTTTCCTAGTGAGAAATCACAAAAAGTTTGGTTTTGTCGATCCCAGATCGAGGAATTTAAAATAACGCCTAGAATATTACTTTCTAATTTAATAAGTTCAAATTTTCGAAATTAAAAGCTCCAAAAGCTCGACAATGACCAAGCATAAGGAAGATTTGACAAAGGAGCTTTGAATAGCTTAAGCTTTCATACGTTTTAACAAGCATAAAATATACTATTTTAGACCCTGTTAAAGTTAGCTGAAAGTTTCCAGCCGAAAGTGAAAACTCGATAATGCAGATTTTGTTATTGATATTCCAGCCGAAAATAAATTAGCCTCTAGAGTGTTATGTTTGGAGATGGATTGCATTGATGTGACTTGTCAATAGCTATGGCAGGGAAAAAATTCAATTCAAGTTTCCCGTGGGAAATTTCGGAAAATTCTATTTTCCAAAAATTATTAAAAAATTTGAATAAAATCAGTGTTATGTCTGGAGATGGATTGCATTGATATAACTTATCTATAGCTATCGCAAGAAAAAAATTTAGTTCAAGTTTCCCGTGGGAAATCTCAGAAAATTCGATTTTCCAACAATTATTGGAAAATTTGTATAAAATCAGCCTCTAGAGTGTTATGTCTGGAGATGGATCGCATTGATGTGATTTGTCAATAGCTATCGCAGGAAAAAAATTCAGTTCAAGTTTCCCATGGGAAATCTCGGAAAATTCAAAAAAGTTTCCAGCCGAAAGTAAGAAATGGTTGACTAAAATCAGCCTCTAGAGTGTTATGTCTGGAGATGGATTGCATTGATGTGACTTGTCACTAGCTACCGCAAGAAAAAAAATCAGTTCAAGTTTCCCGTGGGAAATCTCGGAAAATTCGTTTTTCCAAAAATTATTAGAAAATTTGTATAAAATCTGCCTCTAGAGTGTTATGTCTGGAGATGGATTGCATTGATGTTACTTGTCAATAGCTATCGCAGGACAAAAATTCAGTTCAAGTTTCCCGTGGAAAATCTCGGAAAATTCGATTTTCCAAAAATTATTAGAAAATTTGTATAAAATCAGCCTCTAGAGTGTTATGTCTGGAGATGGATCGCATTGATGTGATTACTTAATAGCTATCGCAGGAAAAAAATTAAGTTCAAGTTTCCCGTGGGAAATCTCGGAAAATTCAAAAAAGTTTCCAGCCGAAAGTAAGAAATGGTTGACTAAAATCAGCCTCTACAGTGTTATGTCTGGAGATGGATTGCATTGATGTGACTTGTCAAAAGCTATCGCAGGGAAAAAATTCAATTCAAGTTTCCCGTGGGAAATCTCGGAAAATTCGATTTTCCAAAAATTATTAGAAAATTTGTATAAAATCAGCCTCTAGAGTGTTATGATTGGAGATGAATTGCATTGATGTGATTTGTCAATAGCTATCGCAGGAAAAAAATTCGGTTCAAGTTCCCTGTGGGAAATCTCGAAAAATTCGATTTTCCAAAAATTATTAGAAAATCTGTATAAAATCAGCCTCTAGAGTATTATGTTTGGAGATGGATTGCATTGATGTGATTTGTCAATATCTATCGCAGGAAAAAAATTCGGTTCAAGTTCCCTGTGGGAAATCTCGAAAAATTCGATTTTCCAAAAATTATTAAAAAATTTGAATAAAATCAGTGTTATGTCTGGAAATGGATTGCATTGATATAACTTATCTATAGCTATCGCAGGACAAAAATTAAGTTCAAGTTTCCCGTGGGAAATCTGAAAAATTCGATTTTCCAAAAATTATTAGAAAATTTGTAAAAAATCAGCCTCTAGAGTGTTATGCCTGGAGATGGATTGCATTGATGTGACTTGTCAATAGCTATCGCAGGAAAAAAATTCAGTTTAAGTTTCCCGTTGGAAATCTCGGAAAATTCAAAAAAGTTTCCAGCCGAAAGTAAGAAATGGATGAATAAAGTCAGCCTCTATAGTGTTATGTCTGGAGATGGATTGCATTGATGTGATTTGTCAATACCTATCGCAGGAAAAAAATTCAGTTCAAATTTCTCGTGGGAAATTTCGGAAAATTCGATTTTCCAAAAATTATTCAAAAATTTGAATAAAATCAGTGTTATGTCTGGAGATGGATTGCATTGATATAACTTATCTATAGCTATCGCAAGAAAAAAATTTAGTTCAAGTTTCCCGTGGGAAATCTCAAAAAATTCGATTTTCCAAAAATTATTAGAAAATTTGTATAAAATCAGCCTCTAGAGTGTTATGTCTGGAGATGGATCGCATTGATGTGATTTGTCAATAGCTATCGCAGGAAAAAAATTTAGTTCAAGTTTCCCATGGGAAATCTCGGAAAATTCAAAAAAGTTTCCAGCCGAAAGTAAGAAATGGTTGACTAAAATCAGCCTCTAGAGTGTTATGTCTGGAGATGGATTGCATTGATGTCACTTGTCACTAGCTACCGCAAGAAAAAAATTCAGTTCAAGTTTCCCGTGGGAAATCTCGGAAAATTCGTTTTTCCAAAAATTATTAGAAAATTTGTATAAAATCTGCCTCTAGAGTGTTATGTCTGGAGATGGATCGCATTGATGTGATTTGTTAATAGCTATCGCAGGAAAAAAATTCAGTTCAAGTTTCCCGTGGGAAATCTCGGAAAATTCAAAAAAGTTTCCAGCCGAAAGTAAGAAATGGTTGACTAAAATCAGCCTCTAGAGTGTTATGTCTGGAGATGGATTGCAGTGATGTGACTTGTCAAAAGCTATCGCAGGGAAAAAATTCAATTCAAGTTTCCCGTGGGAAATCTCGGAAAATTCGATTTTCCAAAAATTATTAGAAAATTTGTATAAAATCAGCCTCTAGAGTGTTATGTCTGGAAGTGGATCGCATTGATGTGATTTGTCAATAGCTATCGCAGGAAAAAAATTCAGTTCAAGTTTCCCGTGGGAAATCTCGGAAAATTCAAAAAAGTTTCCAGCCGAAAGTAAGAAATGGTTGACTAAAATCAGCCTCTAGAGTGTTATGTCTGGAGATAGATTGCATTGGTGTGACTTGTCAAAAGCTATCGCAGGGAAAAAATTCAATTCAAGTTTCCCTTGGGAAATCTCGAAAAATTCGACTTTCCAAAAATTATTAGAAAATTTGTATAAAATCAGCCTCTAGAGTCTGGTCATCTCTGGAGTTGGATTGCATTGATGTTACTTGTCAATAGCTATCGCAGGAAAAAAATTCAGTTCAAGTTTCCCGTGGGAAATCTCAGAAAATTCGATTTTCCAAAAATTATTAGAAAATCTGTATAAAATCAGCCTCTAGAGTATTATGTTTGGAGATGGATTGCATTGATGTGATTTGTCAATAGCTATCGCAGGAAAAAAATTCGGTTCAAGTTCCCTGTGGGAAATCTCGAAAAATTCGATTTTCCAAAAATTTTTAAAAAATTTGAATAAAATCAGTGTTATGTCTGGAAATGGATTGCAATGATATAACTTATCTATAGCTATCGCAGGAAAAAAATTAAGTTCAAGTTTCCCGTGGGAAATCTCGGAAAATTCAAAAAAGTTTCCAGCCGAAAGTAAGAAATGGTTGACTAAAATCAGCCTCTAGAGTGTTATGTCTGGAGATGGATTGCATTGGTGTGACTTGTCAAAAGCTATCGCAGGGGAAAAATTCAATTCAAGTTTCCCTTGGGAAATCTCGAAAAATTCGACTTCCCAAAAATTATTAGAAAATTTGTATAAAATCAGCCTCTAGAGTCTGGTCATCTCTGGAGATGGATTGCATTGATGTTACTTGTCAATAGCTATCGCAGGAAAAAAATTCAGTTCAAGTTTCCCGTGGGAAATCTCAGAAAATTCGATTTTCCAAAAATTATTAGAAAATCTGTATAAAATCAGCCTCTAGAGTATTATGTTTGGAGATGGATTGCATTGATGTGATTTGTCAATAGCTATCGCAGGAAAAAAATTCGGTTCAAGTTCCCTGTGGGAAATCTCGAAAAATTCGATTTTCCAAAAATTATTAAAAATTTGAATAAAATCAGCATCTGGAGTCTAATATCTGGAGATGGATTGCATTGATATGACTTATCTATAGCTATCGCAGGAAAAAAATAAAGTTCAAGTTTCCCGTGGGAAATCTCGGAAAATTCGATTTTCCAAAAATTATTAGAAAATTTGTATAAAATCAGCATCTGGAGTCTAATATCTGGAGATGGATTGCATTGATATGACTTATCTATAGCTATCGCAGGAAAAAAATTCAGTTCAAGTTTCCCGTGGGAAATCTCGGAAAATTCGATTTTTCAAAAATTATTAGAAAATTTGTATAAAATCAGCCTCTAGAGTATCATGTCTGGAGGTCATCCATTTCTTACTTTCGGCTGAAACTTGTTTGAATTTTCCGAGATTTCCCAAGGGAAACTTGAACTGAATTTGTTTCCAGCGATAGCTATTGATAACAGTCTAGAGGCTGATTTTATTAATCCATTTCTTACTTCCAGCTGGAAATTTTTTTGAATTTTCCGAGATTTCTCACGGGAAACTTGAACAGTATTTTTTCATTCGATAGCTACTGATATGATAAATCACATAAAAACGATTCAACTTAAGATATGCACTCTAGAGGTTGATTTTATTTCTGTTTTGTAGATTCTTCTGATTTTTCGATATTTTCTATAAATAGGTTATGAAAAGTTTTAAACGTAAATCCATGTATTCTATTCACTTTCGGCTAATAACTACAAAATTTTTTATTTTCGACTGTAATGTTAGTATCACAATCTGAATTATCGACTTTTTACTTTCGGATGGAAACTTTCGGCTGGGACAAAACAATCTACATTACCATTTTTTTTCTTCTTTCGGCTGGACTAACACAATCTGCATTATCGATTTTTCACTTTCGGCTGGAAACTTTCGGCTAACTTTAACAGTATCTATTTTAGTTATAAAAATTGCAAAAAGCTTTGTAAGCTTTTAAGTTTAGATGATGCTAGAAATAAAATTGAATACAATTTTCGTAGCTAACAGTTTCAGTAAATCGATTTCACGTTCTAATATTTTCCAATTATGATTAGTTGTTGTTATTGTCAAAATTCTATTAATTTAAGCTTTTATTTCTATATTATTTAACAAGCTTAGCTCAAATTCTATTATTTTTTTATGCTTCAACATCACATTTTTATTTAAAGTTACTTGCATTTATACAATATTAGACTTTATGAGCTTTTACGCCTATAACATGCTGGCAGCAAAATACGAAATAAATGTAACACTTTAGATTTCATTCGGTTTCAGATTTCTAGGATTTTTTTCATTATTAACAGTATCAAATCTAACGTTTAGCTCACTTAAATAACTTGAAGAAGCAGTGAATAATATTTTTATCCAACACAAATGCTGATCTCAAACCAATCATCATCATTGTGATTTCCAAACCGACGGCTATAAATTATTTAATTGGTTTATCACGTTTTATTGAAAGTAAAATGAAAACGTTTTTTTTTTTTTTTTAAGTGCAAATTAGCAATTTATTCACCATCATCAATGATGAAGATGTCGACGATGCCGCCGCAATGATGATACCACTTTTCAACTTTTCTATTTCCATTATTCTTCGTAAACTCGTTCATATCGACACCAGCATTTTTCATCTTTGTTTTATCAGCAAAAAAAGAAAAAATTGGAAATTTGTTTTCGTTATTTATTTGATTTATTGAATTAAAAATTAGATTATCATTTTTTTGTGTATAAAAAAAAAGTCTTTCTAATAAAATAATGAAGATTTGTGATTGCTATTATTGTTCAAAATTGAATTTTTTGTAATAGAATTTACATTTATTTAGACACAAGACGAATAATACGATAATGTAATAAAAAATTTTTTGTTAAATAATAGAAGAGTTTGAGAATAAATTTCGCGATTTTAACCCTCCATTATATTCAACGATGGTGCGGTAATAAATTTTAATAGATTCTTTCAAGTTTGATCATTTACCGCAGATTAGAGTGTTATATACAGTAATTTATTTATTTATGAGTATCGCTTCCACCAACTCGATTAGATGGTGTCTATTAAAATTATATAAATTATTTACCCCGGGATTAAGGTTATAAATCAATCAGGCAGTTATTAAATAAGTATTTTTGTCCTGTTCTACACAATTTGTTTGATTGATTGTCTGGTATAAATTAAATACACACCCTGTATACGGCCCTACATATATTATTTAATCGAAATCTAAAACTTGTAATATTATTTTATATCAATTTATAAACGACACCGTATATAATTGAAAATGTTTTTTTTTCTGGTTGCCAGCCCTTCCCATTTACATAAAAGTAAAACACATCATAAATTACCGTCTTATTCCATAAGGTAACAGAACGCGCGCGCTGAGTAAAGATTTTAATCTTCTCTCCTTAAATCTAAATATTCGTTTTCATAGAACTTATTTTCCTATTAAAATATGTAATACACATAATTGAAAAAAAAGAAAAACGGAAATGATATAACATATTATTTTCACATAAAAAATTATGTTTATTTAGAAATTGGAACACACACACACACACGCAAAGAGGCAGCAACATACAAAAGAGGAAAATTTGGGAGAAACAAAATTTTCTTTTTATCTTGATATCATCTTTAATAATTTTTTTTTTCTTATTTATATACGCATATACAAATGATACCTAGGTACATACGTACATATGAAAGGAAAACTTAGGAAAAACGCAAAATAGGATTTTCATTTTTTGACAGATGATAAATTATATTTATTTTTTGTGTATAATAAAATAAAAAATAAATTAAATATTTAATAATATTGTTATAAACTTTTTTGTTTTTTTGGGAATTTTATTTTTAAATATGAAGTACCTACCTATTTTCTAAATAAAATTTGTTCTTGTTTTAGGATGCTCCTGTATACATTTTTAACGTACACCATATCTAAACATTATTCGACACAATATTAGGGTTTTACTGCAATTTTTTATAACTAAAATGTTATTACTATTCACACAACCTCACATTTTGTATTTCTCAAATAATGTCATGATTAGATGAGGTTTAACAGCTTCAAGGCATAAACTAGGTAAATACCATAAAAAGGCTCAATTTTGATCCTATATAACCATAAAAATGAAATTTAAACCCCAAAATTGCAAGTAGGTAATTGAAATTTTTAACATAGTTGACAACAACAACTTATCAGATATCACTGGTAATTAAAAATTAAATATAAAATGGCATTTTAATAAAATATAAGAATCCGAAATCGGGTTAGTAATTTGTGCGGTAGCTTGTTCTATACTTAAAAGCTTAAAAAGCTCCTTGTAAATGTTTAGTAATTTAGACTTTTAACAGATTTGCCGTCAATGGATATCAATGGATATCAAGTATTTAAGCTTTTTCAAACTTAAAAGCTCGCAAAGCTCTATAACTTTTTTATTTAAAATTATGGTTTAAATGCACACAAACTTTATTTATGCTTCCTTAAAAGTTTATGAGACAAAAGCACAAACCTTTGAAAGCTTAGTTGAATTTTGATAGCTTTCTAAAGCAAGACTGTGTAAATATTTAGGCTAAATTTCGACTTAACAAGACTTGATCAAGCTAAATTAAAAGCGGAAAATTTGTTAATGAACACCACTATCAAAAGGGTATTGAAGGATCGAACTAAACTCGCAAATATAGGGTATTAGTTTCTCTTACATTCTTTTTATTGAAAACCTGGCTTTGGATAACTTTAGCCCACCAATAGATTTGCAAAAACATTCTAAAATTTTCAAAGCCATCGAGAATCTCTAAATATTGAAAGCTTTTTAGTTTTTTCGAACAAAGTCTGCGATGTTTTCACACAGAGGGGAACATGGATAGGGTTGCATGAGACGGAAACGGATTAGAAGGTCAAATCATATGGGTTGCGGTAAAAGCATGGTCTTCCACAGCATTTAATAAATTTGTATTTGATTTGATTTTTAGCGTTTCCAAAGTCGATGTTTTGCTGAAGTTTTTCTATGTATCTAAAGTATTAATATAGTCTAGATTAGCTTGGTGGAAGGGTGCACGAATGTTTGAATTTTGATGTTTATTGAAGTCTTAGGAAAAATTAAATTCTCGATAATTTGGAGGCAAATCAATTTACTCTATAAATTGTTTTGGGTAAAGCATCAATGTTGTTGATGATTGTGCTGGTAGCTTCATTGGTAATCAAATGTATGTTCAAATGTAGAAACTTTTTTACGTAAGGCTTGGTGCGTATTTTTTATAAAAACTTTAAGGTTTTGCATTTCAGAAGTTATTTTTGAGGAGTTCTCTTTGCGATTTTGAAGATGAATTCAAGTAGGGTTCGGAAGCTCTGGCTTTGGTTCGAGAGAGATGGGGGCCGTGAACCAAAAAAAAATGCTTTCTAATCGCAAAGGCAATCACAACTATTCAACTTCTATAATAAATGAGCTACAACTTTATGGAACCACTGGATCATTCAAAAGTATTTTACCTTTTTCTGGTAATCGTGCTAAATTTTCATGCGCATGTGCAAACTCTGGCGAAGACAGCCGGAATCATAAAAAAAAATATTTTAGGGCATTCTTTCATTTGTAGTACTTTGTAAATGCTGATTGTTCCTAATATTAAAACGTTTACATTTGTAGGGCTCTTTGTATTTCCTGTTTGAATGGGGTATTGGTGTTTTTAAGGCTATTCGACATAACGCACAATCGCTTAAAAAACAACAATTTTTGAGTCAGCTATAACTCCGATCACTAAGAGAAGTGGCCCCTTCATTGGCCGCTTAATAAAATACAATTTTTGTGACGAATTCCTTATGATGATTTTTGAGAACTACTCCACCAGACAGTAGCAACTTGTTTTGTGTAGACATTGAAAGTGAATTTTTCAATAACAATGTCTCACAGAAACGCCGAAAGTTAAAAGCTCATACATTTTATTCTAGTAACGTATATAATAAACAAGGATAAAAGCTCGGAGCTACTTTAAAAGTTTGATTTAAGTTGACAGTTCTCTAAGTCTAAAATATGCAAACAATATAAAAATCTGTCTTTTGCTCATTCTCATTTAGTACTCATCCAATCTTAATCGAACATATCACTAAATGATACTCTACCCTACATGAATTAGAACAACAACGTCTCATGAACGTGAACATTAAAATTCACATAAGTATTAAGCATATTACATTTTAAAAGCTCGAATTTATGCAATCTTAGTGTATGTTGATGGTTTTAATATACACCAACCTTTGACCAAAAATAGCATAAAAACGAAAATCAAACTTCAAGTCTGTGTTAAGATGTTGTCCTATTGTTTCTCAATACTTATTGTGTAACATAATATGATTAAGTCAAAGTTTAGGCTAGTTTCTAACTTTAAAATTCTTTAAGCTGGGGGCGAAGTCCTAGATTCATACCTCCTTGCGGCGCTCCCTGGGTCACGCTAAATTAATCAGTCGGTGTAGTGGAGACGAGCAGGGGAAATCCTGTTTATAGTCATCGACACTACATGTCAGGGCGGGTCATTGGCGCCTCAAAACCAATATCAAATCAGCGTCTGTTCTCCAGGTTAGGTGCGGCTGAAGCGGGCGTCTGTCTTGTATCAAGCGGCTCGCTATCTATATAAATGTGTTCAAGGTAGGACTGGATGCCTTAAGATTCTCACCAGTACCTGGCCCACATACGTAACAAACGGGTTAAGCAGCAGGCCAACAACTTGCTCTCATAAAAACAATTAAAGTTATGAACCCTAATCAAAGGCCTCGGATTACCATATCGGATTCATCACAAAATCGGCCTCGGAAATTGTACACGGACAACGCTTTAAAAATGGGAACATGGAACGTGCTTAGCTTCTTAAGACCTGGAGACGTGCTTGCACTACAAGAGCTTAGATGGTCTGGGAGTGGGATCCATTACACCATCAATGGTTACACTCTTCATTACAGCAGCCATCAGAATGGAGGAGAATTTGGAGTTAGCTTCCTTATCCATCAGCGCGCGAAGCATTATATCATCGACTTCCGCTCTATCAGCATGCGGATAAGCAGGGTCAGGCTCCGCACCAAGAATTTTAACATCACGATCGTTAATGTACTTGCACCCACCGAAGATAAATCTGATGACATCAAAGATCTCTTCTTTGTCGAGCTGGAGGAAGTCATCAATAACATACCGCACCACGACATTAAAATCATCGTGGGCGACTTTAACGCAAAAATCGGTAGGAGTGCAGAAAATACATCGTACATCGGTCCTAACAGCCTGCACCTAACTAGTAACAACAACGGCCAACGCGTCACCGACCTGGCAATAACGTACAACTTAGTTGTATCAAGTACGTTTTTCCTACACAAAAGAATCCACAAAGTAACGTGGAGATCGAATGATGGAAGAACGGAAAACCAAATCGATCACATCATGGTGTCTGAGAGACACTCTACCGGCATACCAACGTTAGATCTTACAGCGGTGCAGACATGGACAGCGATCATGTGCTTGTCATATTTAAGTATAAGTGGAAACTATCATCTACGTTCAACAGACAAGCACAAAAGACCGTTCGGTGGAATATGATGCTTTAAAAGACCATGCGTCACTGCAGAGTTACCAATCAGCTGTCACTTATTATTTAGACCGGCCCAATAACAACGAAGAAGCTCCTCCTAACATACAGGAGCTGTGGCATGCTTTACAGTTAGCCATAACCACCGCGGTGTAAAGTTCCATCGGAAGAAGGCCCCGAGGTCCCGCAATGATTGGGTCGATGATCAATGCCAAAGAGTCGTCGAAAATAAACGAAAGCTTCGTGAAAAATGGTTGGCTCGCAACACTAGAAGCACTCAAGCAGAATATCTCCGCGCTAGGAAAGCTACGACTAAATACTTTCGACAAAAGAAGCGCGATCGTATGAGATCTTGCATCGAAAACAGCAGCTTCCAAGCGGAAATAGGAAACTAAAGGGACTGTTTTGCTAACGCCAGAAATCTAACTAAAGACTTCCACCCAAGAAGTACAGCCATCAAAGACGGTAATGGAGAGCTGAGAACAAACGTGGCTGATGTTCTCTCTATATGGCAAACCTACATTCAAAATCTGCTGAATCGGATGGCGAAGTGACCCCCATTAGAGCAATAGCTCCTCCAGGTGAAGAGGTCTTTGTCGAATATCCCACAGTAGAGGAAGTAGATGCAGCTATTAGTAGATTAAAAAATGGAAAGGAACTCGGTCTCGACGAAGTCCCCGCAGAATTGATTAAGCTCGGAGGCGCTACTCTTGCAACAAATCTATACGATCTCATCGTATCTATTTGGGACCAAGAAGAGCTGCCGGAGAATTGGAAGACCGCACTCATATGTCCACTGCACAAAAAAGGAGACCGTCTCAAATGTGGAAATTATCGTGGTATCGCCCTATTGAGCACTGCGTACAACGTGTTGGCTAATGTTTTACTTGCCAGACTCATCCCTTTCGCCGAAAACATCATTGGCGACTATCAATGTGGTTTTCGTCCCAACCGATCGACCACTGACCAATGTTTTACCATGAGGATGATCTTGGAAAAATGTTGGTAGTACAACATAACCATATATCAACTGTATATAGACTTCAGACAGGGGCGCTCATATGCCTAGGAATTCCAGAGAAACTCGTTTCTCTGTGTAAATTAATAACCTCTGGGTCTGTATGTAGAATCGTAATTGAGGGAGCTTTATCAGACTCCTTTGAAATAACATCTGGTGTTCGACAGGGAGATGCATTCACGCCTGTGCTGTGCAATTTGGCGCTTGAATACGTAGTGAGAAAAAGCAACATTGAAACTACGCGCTGTATATTTAATAAATCAGGCCAAATTCTTGGATACGCAGATGATAACGTGCTTCTTGGCCGAAGTCCTAGGGATATCAAGGACTGTTTCATACAGCTCGATCGCTGCGCAAGAAGACTTGGTTTGGAGGTGAACAGCAGCAAAACAAAATTGTTATCAACACCCAGGAACATCTCCATGGTAAATCTCGGAATTGGCGACCATAACTTTGATAGCGTTAAAAACTTTAAATACCTCGGGTCAGTTATAACATCGTCGAATGATATGCAGGCAGATATAAAAGCCCGAACCGCAGCCGGACAACGAATTTCCTACGCCCAATCGAAATTATTGCGATCTAAACATCTGTCGCAGTCGTGCAAGCTCGCACTTTAAAAAACACTCATAAGACCTGTGCTGGCTTTTGGAAGCGAGAGCTGGACCATGACCTCTAACGATTGTAGATTGTTATCTACCTTCGAAAGGAAGGTCATTCGCTTAATTTTTGGTCCAATTAAAGTCGCGGACAACGAATATCGGATACGTATGAACCACGAGATAAGGCAACTTCTTGGAGGCTGCGATATTATCGGATTCATCAAATCCAATCGAGTTAGATGGCTCGGCCACGTTATACGGTCTCCACAAGGAGGAAGACCCCGACTGCGCTGGCGTGATGACGTCGAACAAGATCTACATGTATTAGGATGTCGTAACTGGAGGACGAGAGCGATAGATCGAGACGGATGAAGGACCTTAGTGCGGCCGGCAAAATCCCTCCATGGGATGTGAAAGCCAGAGAGAGAGAGAGAGAGAGAGAAAGAGAAAATTCTTTAAGCTCTTTGCATATTTTTATAGCAAAAATGATATTACTGTATGGACAGCCTAAATTTAATACTTGTTTTTAAATTAAAGCCTAAAAATAATAAAAGCTCGGACTACTCAAAGCTTAGTTAGGCTTTGTAAATAATATAAACGGGGCTAAACTACTAAATCAGGATTATTTAAAATATAAACAGAATTTGGCAACAATAATGTCCAGTTTAGGATTTTGACAACAACAACATGTCACACTGGTTTAACTAAAAGTTTAGTGGCTCGACCAACGTACCTTAAAAATTTCTAGAATCTGAAATAAATTAAAATGTAGTTTTTTACTTATGGTACTTTAATTTTAATTTGTTTCAAGCTTTTCTAAAATTAAAAGTTTGAAGAATTTTTATAACTGAAATTATTTTACTGTTTACATAACCTTATATTGTATGCTTGATAAATAACGTTTTTACAGTATAAAAGCTCGATAACTCACAAGAACTGAAAATGTCCACGGTTTTGAAACAATAAAATATCATACTGGTCCAATTATTGGATAATTTGGATGTAAAATGGGTATAAAAGCTCGATTTAATGAAAGCTTAATTTTAATTTGACAGTTAAAAGTCTAAACTATCGAAATTTTGTAAATAGTCAAATTTGATGAAATTTGGTACAAAAATAGTACTCAACCTCTGAAATCATGTCGCCAGAATACCATTCCACACTCGGAATAACTCCTCTACTTTTATATCCATATTAAAACCAATACAAACTGTACCACGTACAATGAATTGTTTTCATAATTACTGATGAAATTAAAAACTTTTGAATTTTCCTTTTTTTTTTTTTTGAAAATGTAGCTTTTCTCATATTCTTATCTAGACTTTTAATTTTAATTACATTCCTTGCCTTGTTATCTATTCCTATGTTATAGATATCTCATCAGCTGTATGTACTTCAATATATAAATACCATATGTACGTACATTTTTATTATTATGGATAATAATTGTTGATTTCATAAATAAATTGGACTTGTTGTTATGATAATTATGATGCTATTATTATAAATGGATCATATAAATAATTCGAGGGGAGCAACCCCCCTGGAAATATATACTATATACGTTATATACAAAACAAACTATTTAGAAAAAATTCTTTTTGTATTTTGTTCGGTTAAGATCAGACCTGCCAGAACCAGATGTATGATTTCAGCTCTCCATCATCTTTAAGTAAAAAATGAAAAGGAAAAAAAAAAGCTTCAAACATTTTTTTTAGGATTTTTGGTTGTCTAATTAATGAAGTGCCTTGATTTGATTTGGTTTTTTTTTTGGTTGTGTATTTTGATTCTTTCATATCTCAACGAGAGATAAATAAAAGATTGGTTTTCTGTTAAATTCTACTTTTTTGTTGTTTCGTTTTTTTTGTGTATACTTAGACGCGCGCGTTATCTCATCGGTTTAAAATATTTATAAAAGTCATAGAAAATTTATATCATCGCATTGATAAAATGAAATATAACGCTGCTGAACCAAAAAAAAAAAAAACACAACCCTTCAAAGTGAAAATGTATATAAAAGCTTATATTTATTTTCCAATTTTACTGTATCAAATCTCACACATAAATTTTCGTTTTTTTTTTTTTTTTTTTAACACAAGTTAAGATGAATTTTCTTATATTTTCCTATTTTGGTTTGATTTAAAAAAAAAATGTAAAAATCTTCGCCTTCCTCTCAATTAAGTAATTGAAATTTTCAATTTCATTATTATGTTTTGTGCTTTCGTTCTGCTGTTTATATTCACCCTTAAGAAGCTTAAGAAAGTTAACTTGAATTTCAAACAAAAAAAATTATCTAGCAATTATTGTAATCAACATGTAACATAATTATGCTAATTCAGCTTGTGTGTTTTAATGTATAGCATAAATGTGTGAAGAGATTTTTTTTTTTTTTACTTTTAATTGTCTTCCAAGAATTTTACAGATTTTATAAAACGATACTTGAGTTTCTTGCTTTTTTGACTCTTTGTTGAAGGGTTACGGGGAAGATTGGTTTAGCTAATTAAATCGAAATTGTACAACCAAAGGTCAAGCACCAAATCTAGCACAACTATAGCTGATTTTCTCTGTTTGGTTTATAATAAAACATTTTGCAAATCTATTATTTCTTAGGTCCACAAGCGATTTATATAAATTGAGATCATTTTAAAAACTCTGTAAAATCACAAAAAAGGAAGAGTGTTCTACGAACGGTCCCATGCCAAAAAATACCAGAGAGGAGAGCACCTTCAAGACGTGTTTCGAAAAATAACCAAACTTGCGAAGCAAGTTTACTGCAAGCCTTCCCTAGATGTCTTGGGTGAAATGACAGTGGGGACCTGTAAAACATCATTCGACATCGAAAATTCTTGGAAGAGTTGGCGTTGGCATTAAAATAAAACAGAACCAAATTCAGTTTAACCATAGTGTTGAGACTCTAAGCCTTTTTAAAGTCTTTATTTTTAAATAAAATTTCAAATTTTACAAATTTATGATTTTTTTATTTTTTATTTAATAAATATAAATTTTTGTTGATGTTGTCGCATCCACAGATGATCAGAAAAAGAAAATGAACAAATTCTTAAATTTTCCTTGTCAAAAATAAATTATACAAATTTAAGACAAACAGCGCCAAATTTAAAGTTAACTTAATGTTAATTATTACATCAGTAATTGTTAACTTAACTTAATAATAATTATAAATCCATCCTAATAATCTATTACGTAACTTTTACAAAGAGTTTGTTTGACAGCTGACAATATTTTGATTTTACTAAAGTGATTTTTCAGTTTTTATGATGTATGTTGATTCGACGTCAACAGTGTTGGTTGGAGTTGCATTGTGTTGCGTCAACATCCTGCCCGCCTTGAAAAACTTGTGCTTTCAATTCTGTATTATCACAATAACTGATCGGGAGTGGGCAGACCTTTGATATAGCCCATTTAACCTGTTTTTGAGGAGCAGTCTTGATAATGACAACCCTTACATTTGATCTTGACCACGATGAATTGTAATGATTCGTCCAAGTCGCCATTTTAGTGGTAGAAGATTCTCATCATTCAAAAATACTAAGTCTCCAACCGCTATATTTCGTTCGTTCGAAGTCCACTTCCGACGATGTTGAAGTTCTGCCAGCTACTCATTAGACCATCTTGTCCAAAAATGCTGATGAGTTTGTTGAACCAATCTCCACCTTCTTAACGTTGAAACGTTCTCGTCCTCAATATTCGGCAATTTGGAGTTAATCGCCTCGAATTCAATACGGTTTCTATTTGTTATGACGGTATTGAGCTCTTCGAACGTCAAAGAGGAATTTCCAACAATTCGCAGACTTCACTGCTGCTTCATATAACCCGCCAAAGTGTGGTGACGCAGGTGGAGCGAAGTGCCATGTTATTCCATGAGCTTGGCACATTCGAATGATGTCATCGTTATGTTTCTGCGAAGAAAATAATTTAAATAATTGATTTAATTCCGAATTGGCTTCGACAAAATTAGTCCCATTATCGAAAAATATATTTGAGCACAATCCTCTCACTGCCACAAATCTTTTTAGGGCACCAATGAATGCAGTGGCTGTTAACTCTATCATCAGCTCGAGATGCACCGCCTTAACTGCAAAACAAACGAATACAGATACGTATGCCTTCGTAGGAACCTTCCCTCTTAGCTTGTAATGTACATAAACTGGGCCACAATAGTCTACGCCGACATTAGAAAATTGTGGTGCACATCTAATGCGTTCTAGGGGCAAATTTCCCATGATTTGGTGAATTCCCGTTGGCCTTGTTTTGAAACATTGAATACAATTCCGCAACACTCTTTGGACAAGTCGTCTTCTTTGTAGCGGCCAATAATTTTGTCTTACCACAGCGAGTAACGCCTGTGGACCTGCATGCAACTGACATTGGATGTTTCGAAATATAAGGAATTGCGGAGAGTTGTAGTCGTCCGCCAATTCTAATTACGTTTTCGTCATCTAGAAAAATGGATAAATTGTTTAAATGATTTTTGTAAGGATGTGACCTTTTAGATTCCAGCATCGCCAGTTCGCTCGGAAATTCCTTTCTTTGAAGTAGTTTTACGATCGATTGTAGTGCAATGTCCAGCTCTTCTTGAATCAGATGTCCGAAATTTCGATTATCTCTATTCCTTTTGGAGATATTGTGGTTTCTTGCGACTCTATTGGCGATGAATGTTTCCAATATAATGGACCCTCAATCCATGAAAGTAAGATTTTCGGGCCCGTCCAATAAAATTTCTTGGCAATAATAAGATTAAGAATCGGTTCAATTCAAGCCATTGTTTGTGTGAGTAATTGCACTGCACACATTTCTAATCTGGGCAATGTGGTGGTTTTCAAAGGTGCGACCTTTGATTTAGCACAAAGTAATTTCACTGTTATGACATCATTCATGTTGACACTACGTATATAAATAGCACGTCCATTTGCCTCCTCACTAGCATCGGCGTATCCATGTAGCTGAATTGATTTGTTTTCTGCATCTGAAAATGTATACCGATTTATGCGAAGATTATTAAGCAGCTGTAAACATGTTCTAAAATTATGCCATGTTGTATGTATAGGTTTTGTGGCAAAGCTGCATTCCAATTTTGTTGTAATAGCCATAATTGTTGCATGCAAATTTTTGCAAGTATTATAACTGACCCAGTTAACACAAGGGGATCGCAAATCCTTGCGATGTCTGCTAAGACCGTACGTTTAGTTATACGGTTAGTGTTTTCAATCAGCTTCACGTTGAAACGGAAATGATCCGAATGAGGTTGCCAAAGTAAGGCTAAGGTTTTGATGGCATCGCCGTCATCAAGGCTTAGCAATTTTTCGCAACTTTCAGTTGGAATATCTGATAGTAATTTCTTTAGTTCCATTGCAGCCGTGCTTAGCATGTCGACGTTTCGAGATTTTATACACATTGCATCCTCTAATGAATTTGAACCGGTTAGCACATCATCAACGTATACGTCCCTAAGCACCACTTCACTCGCGCGCGGATAATTATTGGCTTCGTCTTGTGCAAGCCGCTGCAAATACTTCGTTGCAAGATATGACGCGGATGCCGTACCATATGTGACCGTTTGAAGTTGAAAAGTTGTTAACTTGTCATCCTTTGTATTTCGCCATAGGATATATTGAAGGTGAGCATAGTTTTCGATTACTCTTATCTGGCGACACATTTTAACAATATCTGCACTAAATACGATTGAATAAGTCTGGAATAGCAATAAAATAGTCCGACCATTAGTGTATCATTTAATGATATTCTCGATGAAGTTTTGCCCGACGCATCGAAAACGACGCGGAGCTTTATCGATGTGCTTTCTGGCTTCAGGACACTGTGGTGCGGCATATAATAATGATGGTCAGCGATGTTTTCTTCGTCAATAGCCCTCATGTTTCCAAGAGTTTTGTATTCATCGAGAAACTGACTATATTCCATCTTCAAGGTAATATTTTTGTTTAGTCGGGCTTCTAAGCTGAAAAATCGTCGGCCATAGTACGGGAATTACCTAAACTCGACGGTTGTTTTAATAATGGTAATGAAACGATGAATGTACCTTCTGTATCTCGAGCAACAGTGTCGTTGAAGTGCTGCTCACACGTTTCTAATTCCCAGAATCTTTGTAGAAACTTTTTTGTATCTTCTTCTTCAGAATCGTCAGCAGTTGCAACGTTACAAAAGTACGCATGTTGTGTGTTTATTGTTGATCGCCCAGAGATTTACCCAGCCTAATAAGGTATTTTGCAATATAGGTAAATCATCAGAGATTTTGATTTGACCTACTGAGAGTTAATTAAAAAATAATTGAGCTCTAATTAACATTTCAATCTTCTGAGGAGCATCGAAGTGTGGATCCGTCAACTGAATATTGGTAGAAATTTTCCACGATGATGTATTCATTCTCATTGCTAGCTGTTTATCGGTTATTTTTGGCAATACAGGCAGGAAAATGAATTGATGTAAGATTGAATTGTCACAAATGTTTGCGACAGACATGCTATTGTTGAACTTCCGATCCCGCCCGATAGGTGTTCGGCTTGATTCGTATTTTAAATTTAGTTGCGATGCTGAGTCTAATAATGCTCGACCCATTACTGCTGATCCATCACACATACATAGGTTCCATCAAATTAGCGTCTCTGAGCTTGAAAAATATTTGTTGGACAAAAATGGAAGGACAAGCCCAATGCTTTCGGAATAATAGGCAGCGAGATGTTTCAGATGACAAATACCTGGACGTTATATCAGGGATTGTAAAAACGAATTAACCGTGCGAATATTGAAGCCTAATAATAAGCCTACCGTCTCACTGTTAATTCACTAAGATAGACTGATTTTCTTAACTTCATCATTAACGTAAGCAACAACTCTAACTACTTTATAGGTGTCGTTACGTTTACCAAATATACCAAATCCTGGGACCTTATAGTTATCCAGCTCGTATAGCTTAATCCTTAAAACTCCCTGAGTGGCAGCAATATTGGCTAAAAATAAATTAAAGTTAGCACGAATTATTAAATTCTTAAGAAAGGAATGTCAATTTGAGCTTTTCTCCGGGATGTAAAGAATATTTTTTGGGGAGCTGATTTAGCAAATGCATTTTTTAGCCTAGGTGGTGGGTTTAAATTACTTTTATTATAATTTAAAATTGTCTAAAGGTTGCGTAAGTTTAAATTAGTTTTTATTTTGTATTTTAGTTAAAAAAAAAAGTCTATAGTATACTATATATGATTCTATTTTCCTGATTTCAAAATGAGCGTAATTCTAGAGGTTTTCCATTTAGTGGAAAAAAGGCTGAGGTTAGTGACGTTTTTAGAGTTTATAAAGAGGTAGAGAAAATTTGTCTGCATGGTTTTTCAGTAATAAAAGATTGATTTAAGCAAGTCTTCTTTACGGTTTAGTGCTTCTAGTAATTTGTCTTTACCAATAGTAAGGGATTTAATCACCGTGGAGCTATTGGTGTTGAATTTATTGTTAGTGATTTTTTATGTCGAATGGAAAAATATTGCCAACATATTCGCTATTTCTTGAGAGGAAGACTATTTAAATTTCCCTAGGTGTACTATTGCAGGATATCCTTAAACTTATATTAAAATAACTGTCGAATTTAAAGTTGATGTTAATGAATCCAACTACAACAGTATTCATCATATGCATTATCTGTAAATTCATACCGCCAATCGATATTTTCCAAATGCACATTGAATTTGTTTTAGTTTAATTTCTAAAGTTGCACGATATCGCGCTTCTAGTGTGATAATTGCTTTTCAGTGACATTTCATATACATCAAATAGAATTTTCATAGGTTTGTGGTGCACATCATTTAGAACAAAAAGGAATATTGATTATGCTACACTGAAGATGTTTTACCCATCTGCTGCTTGTTCTTTAAGCATTGAATCAACAAACAAACATTCGTTCGATGTTAAATTGAACGGTAGGGAACTGTTGACCTCTTCATCAAATTCCCATTCAATATAAGGTAGATTGAAATCGGTAGTTATTTGACAACATGAATTTAAAACTATTAACCAAAACGAATTTTTCTTTGTTTTTTGTAAACGGATACATTTTTTTGTACTATATCACCGAATCTAGAGACGAGCAATATGACTTGCGAAGTATTCCGATTCCTAAATAAACAAATCTCCTCAATCTAAAAAAACATTATAGGTTGTCCTCGAAAATCGAAATAAAACGTTACAAATTATTTCATGAAACATCAGAAAATATTTACCACGTTAAATACCCCAGCAACCCCAATTATCATTCTGTGACAAAAAACAAATCCATTTGACGTTTCGTTTTTTCTGATATACCAAATTTGAAAAAAAAAATAATGGAGGTAATGAGAATATATGAGTTAGAATCTTATTTACGAGAGAATGAAGTGAACGTTTTAGTTTTATATAAAAACCTTAAAACCAAATTATCGCAACTACATCGTGTACATTAGACGGACGTATAAACAGTGTTTTCAAAAGTGAGTAAGCACTGAGAGCTACTGTTAATACTGAGGTATTTTATTTCATTTTCCACAGTTTCAAATTTGGAGGGAGCTAAGTCATACTCGTAGTTTATTAAAAATATTCTCATGAAGTTCACTATTGACCTCAAAAATGACTGAACATTTTATAAATAGTTTTAGTCCAAAACATTCTAATTCAATATTCGGTTGACTATACTTTCAATTACCTATATAACATATTTTAGGCACTTAACCCTAAACCTGTTAACTGATTGTGGTATGGTAATTAGAGCTAGTAAATGTAGCTGTTTTTATTATTTATCAATAACCATTGCCGCCCAAAGCGTGCTGTATATTTGGAATAATTGTCTTGCTGTCATAAGTCGAATCGACCTTTCTATGGATTAAATGGACCTTTTGGCAAATATGGGGAAAATATTGTTTAAATTATCAGTTAAAAAAAAAAAATCAGATACCAGATATAGTACGTGTTCACACACTGAAAAATATTAAAAAGAAAAAAAAACAAAGACGGTGTACTTATCTGACGACAGGATGACAAAATACTTTGCATGTTGGTAGAATCATTGTTGATTAAGAAGCTGATTTTTTAAAAACAAATAAGAAATTATTATTATTTATATAAATTTAGTTATGTCGATTTCGATTCACCTTTTACCAAATCTTTAAAAGATCACTTTCTAGGCTGTGTGAATCGAACAGTTGCTCCGCAATATATATGCCATGCGTATGTATTTTTGACGTTTATATTAACATAACCTATAATTTTTATAAAAGATCGATACTCTATAAAAAACAACTTAACATATTCTAATGTTATATACATAACAACATAACAACAACAAGTTAATTCTTTAATATAAAATATTTACATAAAAATAAACAGAAACACAAAATATAACACAAAACACAAATGACGCTTTCAAAATGACAGTTCTATTTGTGTTTGTGTTATGTGGTTTTCGATTCATCAAAAAAGAGCCAGCCGGCTTACTCTTTCTGCTGTCAAACTGTTCGATTCGTCAAGAAAAGTCGCTCGGTCGAGCAAAATTGTTGTTGGTTTACGAATCTCGATTTTTTGGCAGATTTACTAACACAAACACAAATAGAACGGTCATTTTGAAAGCGTCATTTGTGTTTTGGGTTATATTTTGTGTTTCTGTTTATTTTTATGTAAATATTTTATATTAAAGAATTAACTTGTTGTTGTTATGTTGTTATGTATATAACATTAGAATATGTTAAGTTGTTTTTTATAGAGTATCGATCTTTTATAAAAATTATAGGTTATGTTAATATAAACGTCAAAAATACATACGCATGGCATATATATTGCGGAGCAACTGTTCGATTCACACAGCCTAGAAAGTGATCTTTTAAAGATTTGGTAAAAGGTGAATCGAAATCGATATTAGTAAATCTGCCAAAAAATCGAGATTCGTATACCAACAACAATTTTGCTCGATCGAGCGACTTTTCTTGACGAATCGAACAGTTTGACAGCAGAAAGAGCAAGCCGGCTTGCTCTTTTTTGGTGAATCGAAAACCACATTAATTTATTATAAAAATTCATTGTTTTGTTTACTTACCAATACAAATGTCATTATTATGAAACTGTCAATTTAGTCGAACAAGGGCATATAGTTATATTAGGTTGTATTATGCACTTTAGTTATACTGTTAATGTTATAAATCTGGTTTAAAATTGCCGCTTAAATTACAGTATTTAAGGTAGTTGTTTTTGTAGATAATAATTTTATGATACCTAGCTATAATGTTCGAGAATTTTTTTTTGGAATAAGTCTTCTTGTTCGATCTGTGGTGATAACAACATCAATTTATAAAGAGTTTAATAAAAAAAATCAATTACAATAAAAAGAGTGTTTATATAAATAAAATCAGAATTAAAACTAAAAAGGGTTGTTTAAATTATCGTAAAGTTAACCAAATTTAATTGTTCCGGGCCCAGCAGTACGTTAAAAGAATTTAGGCAGGTAAAGACTAGGTTAAAAAATGGCGAAAATCGTTAACTATCGGAAAAATAAAGCTTTTTATAATATTATAGCTTTTTTGTGAGGTTGTAGGTCATTGCCTACTTTCGTACCATTGCAGTAATTGCAACGTAGATAACCTGCGGCAGTTTACGAAGCCACAATGTCTGTACCAATTTATTATCGAATGCTTCACCCGCAAGACACCGCGAATAAAACTGTACTATCAAATAATCTTAGAAAAAACAATTTACCAAATAGAGTAACGGTGAACTTTTTCGTGATGCGAAATAGTTAATTTAAGTTTACAAAGTACAATATAAAGAATATATAAATAATTTTAAATAAAAATGAGAGAAAAATAAATAAATAAATAATAGTAAACAATAATTAATAAATATTTAAAATTATAAATTGAATTGGAAAAATTAAAACTCAGCTGTTTATTATGATGAGCCTCTTTCTTGTTGGAATTCACTGGACGGTGCTGCGACCTTGTTGATATCGGTTGTTGAAGATAACTGCCTACTTAGTCTTCTTTTGTAACGTATATTGATCCACGTAATATTACTGTTTCAGCTTCTTTTTCGAGATATGTTGATTGCGTTACATACTTGCATTTCGCACGATAAGTTAATTTTGTTGTGAAATACAGCAAATAAATTTTCAATTTCACTGTAATTTTCGGCGGTTTTTGCTCTTTCCTTCTTTTAAGTTGAAATTCTTTTTGTAATTGTACGAATATAAACGTTATTTTTGTAAATGTTTAAGCTCTTTCCGTATATGAGCAAATAATAGCACGCGTAATTTATTGCGGTTCAGTTGTATGGAGCGTATTCCCTAACGGAAATTTTTCCGCTAGACACCGGGTTACTACTTATAGGTCATTGCCTACTTTTGTACTCACATTATTTTACACACTTAACCACATAAATAACAAGTCCAGCACAATTCCACTTGTACAATAATTTTTACGATTTATTTATTTGTGTACAATATTAAGTTTATTTAAATCACAGTAATCTTTATTCATTAAATTATTTTTAGTTAACATTCACAATTTGGTATTTTTCTAAACTGTTCAAATATATTTATTTTAGTTTTTATCTTTATGTTACAATTACCTGGTAGCAATACCCCCATCAAAAAATCAGAGTCGTCTATTGGTTACAAGGTCCATTGGATATTGTCATATGATACCGTGGAAAAACGGAAAAATTCAGTTTGGCCAAATTTTTTGGAAAAATTCTGTAGCTCTTTAGACTCGATCGATTTTTTTAAGATTGCCTGTGCAGATGTGGTTTGGCCCCAGATATCCAAAAAGCAGGGTCCCATATTGGTTACAAGAGGATCCGTCCATGCGATACAGTGAAAATACTGAAAAATTCAAATGCATTAGAGAATATAAATCAGGAGTTCACTAAACTTGCTTTTTCCAGTGATCAAATTTTAAATTTATAATTTCGATTTTTTTTATTTTTCGTTTCTTCTCCTCTATTTGGTTGTTTATAAATCAATGTTACTGCTCTTTAAAAGAGAAACCTATTGATCGCTGTCTCACGCTTCTCTTTGTATTTTGTACGATTCAGTTTTTTTCTTTCTATTCCAAGGGAACGAGCGAATTAATCGAAAAATTGTTTTGTAACCTCTGTATCAGTCAAATAAAAACAAAACAATTCGCTCCCAAAAGATGGATTTGCATTTAAACTAATGACAGACAGGAAGGAGGATCACACCGCGATTTCAATTTGATAATCCAAATAAGGATTGCGTATAGAAATATAATTTACTTCAAATATCCAAAATTTATTTTTCGTCCAAATTTTCGATCTTTCAAGTTTCGCCGAAAAATAAATTTGGGATTTTTGAATCTAACTTGATAAATGTGGTCTATAAAAAGTTACAAAAAATACAGAAAATTATAAAATAGACCATAACAACTTAAAATAAAAATTATAAATATAATTTATTCATTTACATTTGTTTAAAGTTCAAAAAGTAAATAATGAAATGTAATGTCTGTACTACTATTACAATTTATAATTTATAAATTATAATTAGCCAATCAGGAAAGGAAAATCATTCAAGAGATTTTATTATCCTGTGCGCTTGAAGAGCGTTTCGCTGTAAATAAGTTAGACGATCTTTCCGAACGAAAAATACGAATAACAACAATATTAAAAAACAACAACAAAAAATGAGCAATATTCATAATTTTTCTGCTGGCCAATAACTATTTCAGCAGAAAAAGTTCTCTTTTGTTTTAGTGCTGCTGCTGGTGGTGAGTAAGAAAACTCATTTTTTCTGCTGGAAATTTTTATTCTATCTTATACAGTATCAATTTTTGGTCCATTTTGGAAACAGACACTTTTGGTCTATTTCAGTTAAAAAATTCTGCCCTTATAGAAAAAAAAAATTTGATATTGGAAAATGTAATTAACGACTTTTAAACAGACACTGTTCATTATGTACTTCTATAGTGACTAATTCTCTATGGTTTTTAATTTATCTATCATTTTTTTGGAGAGATCCTCTCAATTTTTTTTTTTTTTTTTTTTTTTTTTTTTGAGTTAATTCAACAGAATATGATTTATAGTACCTTCGTGAGACAACGAATTATGACCATGAACATTATTTCCATTATTTCGGATGAATTCACAGATTTTCGGATTGATATAAAGTAAATCAAAACTTACGAATTTTCGGTGAACGCACTACAGTCCCAGTTCCCAGTTCACAGAGAGATCAAAAAATTACAAAAGAGCTAAAAAAAATTGAGAATTATAAAATAAAATGACATCATATTAGTCAATTAGTCAATATTAAAAAAAAAAGTTAATTTGGATTTTACAATATGATTACAAGTCTTTGTTACAAGATGTCTATCTGGGTTAAAATATGAAATATTTTAATGTTTCATCCTGTTCTTTACCAACTTTGCAAATTCTCCTAAAATTTTATGTAAACTTGGGATTTTACTATGAATCTCCGCCGTCTGTTCATTAAAACCAAAAATTAGTGTATTGTATTAATTCGACTGTATTTATGCTACTGCACATTTAAATGACACAAAATATTCTTAAACAAAGCGTTTCCATTTTAATTTATACAAATCTGTTTCAAATCTGTTAATATTTTATTTTCATGTAAATCGTATCGATATTTTTAAATTTTTGAAAACTTGAAAAAACCTTGTAATTTTTGGTAATTTATTTAAACTTTATTTTATTTCCCCCTAGTAAGCCCCGTACGCAGCAATTCAAAATGATAAATGAAAATTCTATGGGTGTTGTATATCTTGGGAGTTGTGAGCTAATAATCTTAATATTCAAAATTATTCTTGATTTTGTTTTTATGTTGCTATTGGCTTAATTGGATTAAAAAAGAAGTAACTAGAACAACTTTGGCTAGTACAATGCATTGAAGATGATATTTAAAATTGTCATGTCGTGTAAGAATCATGACTTGAAAACCCATATAATCGTATCTGTATTGTTGAAGCAAAGATGATTATCACAGTTTATATTTTGCTGTCTTTCATCAGCTCAAATAGGTGAAAGGATTCTTACTAAATATTGATTATATAAATATTTTTTTTTCGTTTTCTACTAATTTCCTACTACTTCCTTCTGCCTAAAACACAAACTATATACTAAAATAATTTTTAATTTATATTATTTTATATTTAAATTTTAACAAATTTTCTTCTTTTAATATTTAATTTTATTATTTTTATTTATGATTTATGTATGATTTTGAGTTTTTCTTTTTTTTCGTTTATTCTTTTTGCAGGTAGCGGCCATGATGTCCTGCCCCCTTCCCTTGCCTTTACCAATTCTTTCTCCAGCACTCCACGCAGATTTCACTCCAGTTCATATCGGAGTTAAGGTAAGCCGGAAACGAAACACAATACAAAAACTATTTTTTATGCTTTTTTTTTTGTGTATATTAGCATTAATATTTTACAACATAATATCAACATTTACAAAAATTATGACAGTAACAAAATATCTTTAGCTAAAACTTTATACCGCGTGCGCGGATGGGCATAAAATATCGGTTACATAAAATTTATTTGTAATTTATTTTGTATTTCGCATTGGGTGCCGCACTTTCATCTAGAAATACAAAAAAATAATCTGTATGCGTGGATAGCAAAAACTTACACACATATACATGTATATATGTACATGAATTTTGGTATTTTCCGGTTTATTCAATTTTTCCGTGTGCTTTGGATTTTTTGGTACCGATTTTCTGTTTTCTCGATGAGGGTTAAATTTTTATTTTTATTTTTTTTTTTTTGGTTACGTTTCTATTTTTTTTATTCTTGTCGGTAATGGAGTGATAACATTTATACGTGTATACGAGTAGAGAGGTACACATAGAGCACTTTTGATAAGAAAATGGTTATATTGTTTTGGATAGCCGTTAGACATGAAAATTTCGGTCATGTAATAGGTTCGAAACGATATAAAATAACGTAATTGAATGGTAGTGACTACATAGAAAGGAGTGTGGGTAGCATGATGAGATTTTTATGATGTCTATATATACAAAGAAATTTATGCAATAATAATTTCATATTATCTGTCTACAAATATTATCATCCGATTATGGGGCTCTTAAATATTAATTTGATTTGTTTTCGTAGAGACTTTTGGAGTGTAGCAGAAATATTTGGCAGTTTTGAATATTTCTGCCCAACAAATCGTGTTAGTACCTCTATTTGATATTTGAACTTCACTGTTTTTTAAACAGTGGAATTTTTTAGGCTAGAGAGATGAAATTGTCCTACACTTTATGTTTAAACTTTTTCCTAGAAGGAACCTACTGACAAAGCCCGTCTAGAAATATATTAAGAAAAATATCAAGGCTAAGTTTGAGAGAAACTATAGTTGTCCTACCGCTGAATCCTATATTTTTTCCAAAATCCTCAAATTCCATAATTGCTTACACAGAAACACAAGGGGTTCACAAGGGGTTAGGGTTCACACAATTTTTTGGACCTTGACCGAATGTACCATACAATACTATTTTTTTATCCCAAAATTTATTTAATTGACCTATTTAAATTTTTTTAGCCATACAAATTATTTAGATTTCGGTTCAAAATTAAATTTTCAATTTTATGTCATAAGCAAATATTTTGGAATTGGTACATATATCGAAAAAATGAAATGCATCTTTCCTTTTCGTTATGCAGTAGGTTTAGAGCTTAGCCCACGTTTTTTTAAATTTCGCAATAAAATCCATTAACATTTTAAATTTAAATTTTGCATGTTATTAGCATAAAAGCTCGACTTAACGAAAGCTCAATTTAAGTTTAAAAGTTTAAAAAAATATTAAAATACGCCAAACTTGACGAAACACGAGCACAAGAATGAAGATGAGCCTCAAAAATCACAAGCATTAAGATCAGATTTAGAATTTTGACAACAACAACTATCTTATTGGTTTACTAAATATTTTAAGTCAAATGGTTATTTAATAAATGCTGAAGTTTGAAACTGAATTAGTTAAAGTATTACGTAAGATAATTTCTTGCTTTTAGTATGACCTTTACTTAAAAGCTCATAAAGTCCAAAATCTCATAAAGCTCAAAATCTTCGTAAAAATTTTTATCATTAAAATGAAAGCCTTACAATTTATAATGTGAAGACTTGATCCATTCATCTATATCTGTTTTCTTACCTATCTGAATTTATCGCAATATTTTGGCGACTTCAAATTTATTAAAATGTATCTATTAAGAAACGTCTTTTCGTCAACAAGTATAAACCCCGGTAAACGAGTACGATATCATAATTAGAATTTCATTGTACTTTATTTAGCTGGATCTTAAGATTTATTTAAGTGCCATTAAAAAATGATTGCACGATGACACTGATTTACAGAATTCTCTTCTAAAAGAGAATCTTATTGCGGGTAACGTTATCGTTGAAGCTGCCTAGAATTCACATTTTGTCATTTTCGTTTTATGAACCAATCATTAAACTCTTTCGCTAAATAAAGTGCAAAAGTTTCTTTCGGTATCTATAAGGACTTATATTGGGAGAACCCACCCAAAACAAAAACATTTTGTCAATACGTTTATAGGTACTTTCAAGGTACCATGGCTCAACTCCACCTATAGTAACGCGTCCAAATTAATTTCCTTATTGATTTATTCGGTAGAGTTATTCATGATATCAAAGCATGAAACATTGTTGTCGATATAACATTGCGTTATGCTGCAACTTCATATATAGAAAAAGTGTAATATCATCTATAATCCCATCTCTTTGATAAGAGCTGCCTGTTTGAAGATCTGAAGCAATGCTGGTAAATTAAAAAACCTAAAATTCTTTTTCTTTCGTGAGTTGATTAGGCCAGTCTGAGCAAATAGTCAACAGAGGACGTTACAAAGGACCTTACTCCAGACTGTTCGCTGCACTCGTATTGTTAAGGATTACTAGTTAGTAATCAAATTAGAATATTGACATCAGAAAGCTCAAAACTTGTAAAATAAATTAGCTAATCTATAGCCCAAGTTAATTTCTTTATATTCTAAAACATCATTTTTAGTTTATTAGTTTCTGGACGTGAGTGGAAGTTTTTTTGTGAATCCCAGTTTCCCAACTCTACTTTCTAGGAAATTTGAAAGGTTCTTGCACTGTTTATCTTCCTTCCAAAGCAACTATCAGTCATTTGTGCCAGATTCTTCCTTCAGCAGTTTTACTATTGAACGAACTAGAATTCCGCCTTGCTAGTAATTTTTGATTTGCAGATGAATATCACAAACTATTAAAAAAAAATTCACTTACACAATGAAATTTAAATTTTCTATAAAATCTGTTTGTGATTTAAACGCAGGTTGTTAAGTCGGCTAATGTAATAAGCTTTAAGTCATCTTATAAAAGTAAAATGTATAAAATTGCCTCTATTTAAGAAACATTCGGGAACCATCTGTTAATTTGTAAATACCTATGTTGGATGTCTATAATTTTCTTTGAAAGCTTGTTTGTTTCTCATCTAGAAAAGAACAAAAAATGTAAATTCGTATTAAAATAAAAAATCTTGCGCCACTAGTGTCGGTTCATAGTACAAGTAATTTGGAATGAAATCACAACAAGTTATCAGAAATAGCACAAGATGTCGGGCTCAAGATAAATATAAGAAAGACAAAGGCACTGAGACTAAACACAAGCGTTAGTACACCACTTCGCATCAACTAAGACACAATAGAAGATGTCGAAAAATTCGTATACCTCGGCTGTACTGTGTCGAGACCAGGTGGAACGGAAGAAGACATTAACCGACACATCAACAAAGCGAGAAACACGTTCAACATGCTCCGTAAGATCTGGAATGCATCCGTCCTGTCAAGAAACACCAAGATACGAATGTTCAATGCCTGTGTAAAATCAGTAGTGCTGTATGGCAGTGAAACGTGGAAACATACGCAGAAAATAACAAGAAGGCTTCAAGTATTTGTGAATAAATGCCTTAGGCGATTGATCAAATGCTTCTGGTCGAATACCATCACAAATGAAGAACTGCTGCGACAAACTAACCAAGTGGACATTGAGAATGAGATTAGAAAACGGAAATGGAGATGGATAGGACACACGCTGAGGAAGACACCAAGTGACATAACCAGGATGTCATTGGAATGGAATCCGCAAGGAAAGAGGAAAGTTGGAAGACTAGCAATGACCTGGAGGAGAACGGTGCTAACCGAAGCGCAACATCTCGGGAAAACATGGGGGGAGCTAAGGACAACAGCCCCAAATAGAGTTCGATGGTCCGGTTTAGTAGGCGCCCTATGCTCCTAAATGGAGATAAAGGAAACAAAATTGCATATTAAGCTTTCGCGCCAGATGCGCCAGCTTAACTCTAAACTTACTGATAAGTACAGAGAGTTAATTATTTGGATATTAAACCTAATTTTATTCAAAATGATGACATTTTGAAAGTGTTGTAATGTAACTGATGTCCTTACTATTCAAAAAGCCGAGACAGTTTTGTATTAACCAAGAATTTGAAATTCAAAGGTACAATGGTTATTTAACAGATTGGAGCTTAATTTAAATAATTTTATAATTAATAGAAACTCTTTTATTTTACGTCTTTTTCATTTTAAAAGCTCAGTATAACATATTTTGATTTATTTCAAATAGCAACCCAAGTATAAGGATATATATTAAGGATATAATTAAAATCCAAATTTCTTTATTTAATACTTCTCGCAAAATCCTCCACATTTTTTTATCGATTAATAATTCCAAAACTTTGAATCGTAAAATTAATAATAATTAAATGAATTTAATTGGCAAAGCTCAACCATTGTAAACGAAAGTAATTAAAGCTCTAACAATTTAAACAAAGATAACTATTATTAATTAACGCTTTAAAAGTAATTTATCGGGGTGTCATGGTATTCTTGTAAGGTAGACTTGTTTCCAGACCTAAAGCTCATATGGAAAAGTCTGAAAAGCAAATTATAATATTATAAGTATTGTACAGATACAAGCTTTTCAAAATATGAAGCTAAGCAATATTTAAAAAAACAGTCTAGACCAACGAGTACAATTCTAATTGTTTTAAGCAACCGAGCTTTTCGTGCCAGTATCGTATTAGAACTTAAAAACTAATAATGAAACTAAATCCGAATTCGAACTCATTTACACAATTAGTATTGAAATAAATTAAGTTACGATTTTAAATAAGCAAAACTGTTTTTCAAAGCTCAACGTTTCATAAAAAAGTCACATTTGTAACGAATAATCAAATCTATTTATTCATCAAAAGCTTACGAAACATCTCTTTTACAGATTATGAGTTCAACCAACATTTTAAAAATGTAGGTTAGCTTCAATTGAATACAATTAAAGCTGCATTTTATAATTTCTGAAACTGCTAAACCATTTATGTTTTTAAAAAAATGTTTGCACCGTTTAAAGCTCGCATAATATTTATAAAGAAATAGTTCTAGCAGCCTAAACAAACAGTCTTAATTTCAAGGATCAAAAAACATAAATATGAACTCGTATATGAATATTGGAGGTTTTTGAACTGACTGAGCTTTTTATAAATGGCTTATGATATGTTTTTAATTACTTTTACCTAAGAGGAATTAATCAAATAAGCGGCCTAGTATCATTGATCACAACTATATTTCACATTTAAATTTCGGCATCCTGTATGCTTTATACAGCCTAAATTCGCTTATCAAAACAGAAACAAAAAGCTTTATATGAGCAAAATCTGAGAAATGGAAAAAAATCATTTATGTTTTAAAAATAGTAAAAGCTTAGAGGATAAGCTTGAATAAAGAAACTAAAAGTTTCTGTTTTTAAATGGAAAGTCAAAAGGTTTTACTCTGTTCAAATGGATATTTCAACTAAGTTTGAGATTTAAGTTTTTTGCTAGAATACGAATTCGCTAATGTCCGTGTTTTAAAATTTTGTTCGTATTCTAAACTTTCGGTAAATCTTAAAAATGTTGAAAACTTAATTAAGGTAACTTTCTCTTAAACTTTTACATCTCAGTAATCTGAAGTTGAATATTTAACCTCCTAGAACTTGTTTAACACGAGGATACGACTAATTTTAAATATAGATTAATCAAAAGCTTATTTAAATGATTAAAGTTAAAAGCACTAAAACAAACGTATTCTGTCAGTTCATCCAATACAAGCTTCTATTTTGAAAAAACCGATTAATTACAGCCAATAAAATATAAAAAGCTGAACCAAAGTTCAATGGACTTATTTAAAGCTTCTTATTGAAGAAAATAAAGTTCAATTCATGAACTGTTTACAAAATTACATGATGTGAATCATAACCCTTAGATGTTGGAAAATCTTTTGGATGTCGCTTTCAAAAACCATTAAAGAAATTTTTGTTTTTAGTAGCTCTAATTAAAAATCAAGGTTCAATTATAAAGGTCGATGTCATTTTTAATATTTTAAAAACAGCAACAGTACAAAAAACCCAAATTCCACTGAAAGCACCGAATTACCAAGGAGGATATGATCAATTAATTGCTTTCCTTTTAAAAGCATCAAACAACCATTTAGCCAAATTTTGGAAAAAAACACTTTAGTTTATTTTGAAAAGTTCATGGCTAACTGACGCTTGATGTTAGATTTCAATTTGATGTTTTATGCTCACTATTTAGTCTTGAAAACGGCATATTGGCTTGAAAGCTCATGCCTTATCATTAAAAATTTGTATGGATTTATTAATCTAAGTTAAATTATTACCTCTCTTGATTTAGTTTAAAGTCCAGAAAACTGAAATTTAGGCTGAACTAAACCTAAGTCGAGGTTGACAATTGTGGTTTTCTCTAATTTTAATTGTGGGTATTTCGTCTGCTGCAATCACAATTCGTTAAAAAACTCGCCATTAAATGTTTCCAATATTTAATTAAAGCAGCCTAAGCTCTGGCAATCTTCATAGTTATCCACTATCCTAAAAATAATCAATACTTCATAATTGAGCAGTTGTATGTTTAAATTTTCACTTAAAATTCCATTTACAAAATTTTTGACTAGTTTGTTATAGAGAAATATAGTTAGAAAAATGTAAAAGATTTAGGATCTAAATTCACTACTAACCTAGCTATTTCTAAACGCTGCTTCCATAATGTCTTATTGAACTTTAATATTTGAACTAATAGATACGACTGACTTATTTTTTTACCCCACGGTCTGACAGTTGTGACATCAAAAACCCATTAATATTTCACGATTTAGTGTACATTTAAGTAAAATTAATTATAGCTTTTAACCAGCGATGTGCTTTCATATACAGACAGTCGCAATATACAATTACTGACTTGGCTGACCAATCAATAATTCACTATTTTCATTTAATTGTTCTTTTATATTTTATATACAGAGCTTTTCGTCTTCCCATATATACTATGTACATTATGGTCATTGTGTACACAGGTATACACTAGCCAATGTTATCATAATAATCACATCTATATGATATTTAATGACAATCTATGATGTAATTTAACAATTTCTATAAATTTTTTATTCGATAGCTACAGTTAGAAAAGCCATATACACACACTCAGACGAGTTTGGTGTATATATGTATATGTATAGTCGTAAGATGACAACCAAAAACCACTAACCGGTCGAAAACGAAACGAAATTTCCCAAAATATTCAATTATTCATGATATAATCAATTTCTGTAGATATATATTGGGATACGAACCAACTAACCACTATTGAGCCATTAAATAGATCAACATTAGACAAAAAAAATCATTTCATTCTTATATGGTTATCTAGATGTTAGATCAGTGGTTCATAAAATATTTGCTATGGGACGCTTATGTTTTGCACTCAATATAAGACATTCATGATTACTATATACATGGGTCAGACCTAAATTTCGGAATTATAAAAAATTTTGGTTGGTTCGCTTGTAAAACAATTTTAGGAAACACTGTGTTAGACCAAAATAATCAGTAGCCAGCACAAACAGACAAACCTAAAACGAGTACAAATGTGAAATTTTTTGTTAAACAAGAGGTGCGGTATTGTGAAGAAAACTCTAGAAATTATCCACTTGAGATTTGATTTGGAAAACACAACACCAACAAATATAGAAAATTATAGACGTTAGAAAAATAATAAAAATTAAATTAATATAAATGATCCAATATCTGTATATATGTACGAGGGATCTATACACTCGCTTACAAGGAGATATAGATATAAATTTGTGTTATATGTTGTTTGTTTGACCAGGCATGTCGTTATCCATTTTATAAAAATATATTCTCAGGCTGGCAAACATAACCTGTACACCAATATTTCGTCGTGCACATTTATTATGGCAACTGTACAATAGATTACATTCGATTTTTTTTTTCTTTTTTCGGATACGTATTGATGTGGCGCTAACGAGCTTTTCCATCTGTATTCAATTTCAATTATAATTCCTTTATAGTACCAAGAGTAGTTTTTTTGTTCATTTTCTATTACCATTTTGTTGGTGTGGACGTTGTTGTTGTTGTCATGCGAGATATATAAAAATGATTATGTTATTATTTTATTGTTACACTGAACAGCAGAACGACATTATTTTATGTATATACAACAACAATAAAATATAAAAAAAAAAAAAATGTCACCATTCAACTGGATGTACCATAAATATGTATAACAATGGCACAAAATCATCAAAATGACAAAATAAAGATATGTATCTCTAAATTGCATCTGTTCGGTTGTCTCAAAATGGCACAACACTTAAATTGTAATAAAGATAAAAAATAAAAAAAATCTGAACATTATGAAGCGCTTGCTCTGCGCTATACTGTTGCTGTTGCTTCCATCCATCCAATTCGTTATTTATTTTATTAAATACGACTTGTAATTCATTTTATATTTTTGTATTGTTGAATCCGTGTATTTTTATATCTAGATAATGATCATTTCAAGTGGACTTTTTTATGCTTGTCCCCGTATAGTGTGAAAAACTGGGAAAAAACGTAACACAGACCAATCGTGCATTAAATAAAATACTTTGCTAAATGTAAACATAATTTGCTTCCTATATTTTCCAATTTTATGATTTTTTTTTTATACCACAAATGCAATTTTTATTGTATGGTTCAGAATGATGTGATAACTCTTTTGTGCATAAGGATTGTGGAAATTAATTTGTATTCAAGAGACGAACGGTGATGACCAAAATTATACGATGTGATGAATAGAAAATTATTTAACAAATTAATTTATGTAAATTTGTATTATATGAAAAGATTTTTACTAGTCATTATGGATAATTACAGTTTCTTTATAAGTATTTATGTATAAAGAGAGATATGCTTAAGCGGGCCAAAAATAGATAAAGTGGCCATTTTGATGGTATTGAAATTGTGCATTCATTTAAAAGAGACACAAATAATTTTGCTTGTTTAGTCGCTAATAAAATATGGTTCAATGTAATAAAAATAATTTTTAAAATAATTTCCTTAAAATGATAAAATCCACTATTTTTAGATGAGGTAAACCAGAAAAGCATTTTTTTGGTTGATTTATCAAAAATCTGAAGGCCATTTGAATCTGAATAATAAGGAGTCTAAATTGTTGTAAAGTATTTATATAACGACGCTAAGTGTAAAAGTTTGAACCACCCAAATGATAACTAGAATAAAAAGTAATGATGTTCTACAATTTTGGACCAGATATATAAATATATTGGACTTAATGACTTTAAAATATACAACCTGGGAATGAAAATTAAATTAATTTGGTTTAACTCACTTATAATTTTCTCTCACAAATACGACTTGTTCCTGTGAAGAGGAAAAGATAAGACTGTTCACCAGGTAACATTTTTTTATCCCATCCTAGTTCTTTTTCATTTCAGTGTAATTTAAATTTAATGCCTATCTCGTGAGAACTTAATGTTGCGGAAATCATACTTTAAAATTATGATTTTTTAAAATGTAATGTTTTAAAAAATTCAAAATTATGACAATTTTCAGCCACGCGGCGGGTGTATGGAGTATAGAAACTCTGAGATGAGGTGGAATAGTTATGCCTGAATTTAATTAATAAAAATTTTCCGTTTCGTAACAAAAATTTGTAATAATGCTTTAGAAAATCAATTTCGGGTAGCTTCTTCGCCGGTTCATGTTTAACATACTTAATGTTTTATATGCGGTATTGTAAACTGGATTCAAGCAATTTTTAAAATTACAATTTTTACTAAACCTACTGGTTTAGTAAAAATTGTAATTTTAAAAAATGCTTGAATCCAAAAGCAAGTTACACCATTAGTTACGATAATTCTAAACCGAAACGCTCTTAAAGCTGTATACTGTAAATTTTTTATTTTAAATTATATGTCGACTGACCTATGATCATTCCACAAACCTCAAACCTTTTCACTAAACCTCAAAAACAATAACTTTTCAAATTTTAATAGAGTTGACAACAGCCGTGTTTCATTCAGGATTTTTACAACAACAACGTATGATAACAAAAATTGTATAAAATTCTTTTTCTATAAAAACTTCGTTTTTTTGACTATGGCTTTGTATAATCAATGTTGCTTTGATATTACACAGAAAGCTTCTTTCAGTCTGATTTTGTCCATCACGAATCTTATCATCGCAAGGTATAACAATAACGTATGAAATCCACCAATTCTTACTCTAATCTTTAACAAACTATGTATATCATGCTCTGAATCTACACATAACAGATCCTTTCGATACAAAGGCTGATTAAATGTTACGAATCAAATGTCTTCCTTATCGTTTCGTTATGTACTGAATTTAATATTCTGCAATTCTCGAAAAGTACCTTTAAATTCTTTTTGGCTGGGTTATATAACGGGCGAAAATTGTAACGGGCGAAATGACGAACTTTACTCGATTTTTTTTCAACAGCATCTTCTTCCAGGAGCGCCTTTTTTTGGGCATCACCTCCAGTGGACATGTTAACTCGAGAATGTCATCTGAAATTAGAATTTCAAAAAAATTTCGTTAGTTACAATATAAACCCCTTTAACGTTTATTACAATATAAACCCCTTTAACTTTTCCACTTTTAAATGTAACGGTAACAAGTTCTATCCACTCTAAATGACTTAATGCGGTCGGTCTGTAGAAATTACATCTATACAACCTTTATTTTAGGTTTATTTCATTTTACAACATTTAGGGTTTTGATAACAACAATATATCCCATTTAAATAAAAATTGTATGTAAAAAGTAATATTTTAAATAAATCACTGGATCTAAAACCAAATTGCTTAGAGGGTGTTTTATGATAATTAGTCGCACTGTGTTTTTAGTTGATTCTAAACCCAAAGGTTTTTTTAATTAAAATTATATTTCTGCTAACCTTTGAACCAGTGTGCAAGAATTGGGCTAAACTTCGAAAAAGGTTTTTGACCACAAAAACATATCCTCAACGATAATTAATCCGTTCTATATTTTTAGCTCGTTCTAAATTCAAAAGCTATAAGCTCTATACTCTTACGTTTTTGCCTTGTCAATAAGGTTCGAATCACTGGATTGTGAACAAAAACAAAATCAATTCAATTTGTTATCAACGAATTTATTTATTTCACACAAAAATTATAACAACACTATTTATTAACGATAATTCACAAAATCACTTTATTTAATTTTTACACAATTTCATTAATCACTTATAATTTTTATTTCGCACAAGAACACTTTTTAAATCACTTTTAAATCTTCACACAATCGCATACCAAAAACTAATAATCTTACAAGTTTACACCATCTCGTTCCAAATTCGAATAATCTAATTGGATTTCGTTCGCCTCTTTAAATACACAAACCAAACTTCTAGAAAGCTCATGACTTTTCCAGTACTAACAGTGTAGAAACATTTAGAACTGTTTTATCATGGAAAATTTCATTTTAGTACAGTAAAACATTTAGCTATTAATTTAACTTATTCTATTACACAATAGGTGTCACCGTCACAATACTGTTACGTTTTTGCCTTGTCAATTAAGGTTCGTATCACTGGATTGTGAATAATACAAAACCAATTTAATTTATCACCAACGAATTTATTTACAACACAATTTCAATACAATTTATATAAATTATTTTCAAATTTTGCTGATCACTTTTACTTTTTATTTTACACTAAAACACTTTTTAAATCACTTAATTCTTTTTAATCTTTACACTGTCGCTTACCAAATATTACTAATAATCTTACAAGTTTACTCTATCGCGTTCCAAATATTAATAATCCAATTCAATCTTGTTCGACTTTTTATATACACAAACCAAGCTTCTCGAAAGTTCATGACTTTTCCAGTACTAATAGTGTAGAAACATTTAGAACTTTTTTATCATGGAAAAATCCATTTAGTACAGTAAAACAATGAGCTATTAATTTAATTTATTCTATTACACACTAGGTGTCACCGTCACAATACTATTATTTAATTCGGTCGTTGTCTGTCGTGGGGTCAACGACGATTTTTGTCTTTAGTTAAAGCTGTTGTAAATTAACTAAATTTTATTTAACTTCAATTAGATGTTAAATTCTCTATTTTATTGCTTTTTAATATAGTTAATTTCATAGTTAATTTTCTATTTAAAAGTTTCAATGTTATAACGTAAAAGTGATTACTGTGTTGTCATTAATATTCAGACTGATATTGTGTTAAAATCTAGTGCATTATAGACACATAATTTTTTATATTGGTTAAACGATCTAAATTTATTGCAAAACTTTTTATTTTTTTTTTTATCGTAATCCTATATCATGGCGTCGTTTGGTGTTTGTAAACTAGTCATTGACAGAGCCGACGATAGCAAATTAAAGTGCAATGAGTGTTCACAAATGGTTTATGGTGATTGGTTAAATATAAACAAAGCTGACCTTGAATTTATGAAAGAAAAAAGAAACAACATTAGATCTGTACCGTCTGCACGAAAAAACGCCGGAACGAGCCTGTAAAAAGCCCTCATCAAAAATCGCAGTGTGCCATTAAAACTATTGTATTTCACAACAATCTACTGATATCTTAAATGAGATTGCATCTCTACGACAAAAATTTCTAAGTTAGTTTGCTGCATTAAAAGAAAGTATTTCTACCATGGTAATCAAGTTTTGTAAATGTATGGCAGTGCCTTGCTAAAGAAAGTGCTGTATCATTTCAATAATAACATTGACATTATTAGATTACCCCAGGTCAGGCCGAGGTAAATGAGTTACTACCTTCAGTGATAAGTATGCTGAACATCTGTTTGAACGTAAAAGTGGTAGAAGCTGACATCGATGCCATCTATAAAATAAATTAATAAACTTAAGTAATGAATTATGCAAATATAATTCATGTTAAGTTGGTCCGGAAACAAATCAATGAAACCGTTATGCGAGCTAAAAGCAGCTAGCTTGGTCATGTCAACAACGGAACAATTTTCACGGATGCTCGGAAATCGAAGAAAGGTAAAATTGTCATAGCGTGTGGTGCGGCAATGGTCATATTTGTGCAAAGAAAGATGAAAAGGGTGCAACACATTATATTGATTTGGTTAATGACCTTGTCATTAACAATTAAGTTTTTGCTTTTGTATTTCTATGACTGATTCATTTATTTCACGAACTCAAGGTCACGCATATAGTGTTCAAGTTATTAACTCCCGTTTTTTATATTAAATTTGATTTAGATCAATTCACTACAATAATTACACCACATGAATTGTCTCACTTGGTTGTCTCAGGTAATCCAGATTTAATTCTTGCTAATTTCCGTGAAATTATCAATCATAAATAGTATGTTAAACTTAAACCTTGGATTTCATATAGATTACTAAGTTTAATGAAATAAAAGAAGCAAATTGGTTGAAAATTGAATAAACATCCAGAGAATATGTAGCTCCGCCACTTCTTTGTCAAACTCTGCGAGAAGGTGGATATTGCTGTTATTATGGGCGTAATAGTAAAAAGACTTGGTCGGTTGCTAACGAAATTTTAGATAATGTTTCTAGTCTTACTATTGATAAAATATTGACTGCTAATTCAATGCTATTGTTTGATTTGGAAGCAACTGCTAATGAATTTTAAAACTTTTCTATCGAATTATATTTGATTATAGAATGCTAAATAGGTTTTCGTCATATATTAGTAGTCCTCATAATATTGAAATTGTTCATAGCTTTTTTTATATATCCGGTTGTTGAAACCGAAATTGGCATCATTATAAATAGCCCAAAATGCAGTAGTAGTTTTGATATTTTAGGGTTCAGCTCTAACATGATTAAATGTACTGCTAATAGTCTAATACTATAACACTTGTTTTCGTTAATTTTGTTAATCTATGTTTTGTTACTTATAATGTCCCTGATGCTTTGGAATTTCAATTTAACCTGTGATTATAAAAATCATGGAAAAGGCTATGAAACATCGTATGGATTCGTTTTTAAAGCAACATAATATTCCTAGTACTAATCAACATGGATTTAACGCTGGGAAAAGTACTGAGTCAGCGTTAATGGATTTCCTAAATGATGTTCATGTTAATCTAAATGATAAAAATAATGTTGCAGCAGTTTTCATTGATATTAAGCGAGCATTTGAAATGGTATGGGGTCACAAATTGCTCTTGCTTAAATTGCAAGCTCTTGACTTTAGAGGTGCACCAATGAGTTGGTTTGAATCTTACCTTAAAAATAGATTCGTTATCATTAAAATAGGTAACTCTTATAGCGTTCAGTTTGGAATTGATTACGGGATTACTCAGAGTTCCGTACTGGGGCCAACTTTGTTTTTAATTTATACTAATTTGATTTTTTCTTTAAATCTTCACAATAAAATACTTGCATTTGCTGATGATGTTGCTTTGACCTATCATGGAACGAGTCCACATAGGATTTAGCTAATATCATTAATTCTGACATGAGAGTCCTATAGGATCATGGTTTGATGCTTATGTTTTGTTATTAAGTGGAAAAACTAACGTCATGTTCTTTAAAATATTTGGTGATCCATATAAGATGTATTTTCCTGAAGTTTTTGGCCATAAACATATTAGCGGTTTAATTCATTGTTGAAGTTCTTGTTTTAAAATTGATCCGGTTACTTTCTTTACGTACCTAAATATTACCGTTCTCTCATAGTGTGCAATAAATTCATATTCTCTAATCTTTGAAAAGGTATTCTCTATGTATATTACTTAGTATTGGATAAAATGGAGTAAGAAATATTACACCAGTTTGCACCGGTAACTGGATAGTTTAATGACAAAATCATACAGATAATAATATCGAAATGCACACTTAGCTTCCATTATGGCTAAGCAACCTAGATTATACAAAGCCATAGTCTAAAAACCGAAGCTTTTATAAGGTAACTAGAAACGGGGAGATAACTAAACTCTTCATAGTAAAGTCCGATTTAGATGAAGGAAAATGTTTGCCCGATAACACTTTTTGTGTGCCGGTTAGAGCTGCACGCAATAAAAAGTAAACACTGGTTTAAAAGAGAAAGGATTTGTAAACAAAAATGGCGGCTGATAATTGGACGCCATATTTTTTACATTTATCGGTAATGACATAAATTAATTTATTTGGGGAAACGAATCAAAATAAATATTAAAAATCGTAATTAATTTATTATATATAAAAATTTTAAAGATAAATTCGACATGTCTGTTTTTGTTTGAAATTTTGATTATTTTTGGTTCCTATCAACTTTTGACGTCCAGTCATTGTATTAGTTTTTATAATATACTTTCATTGTGTTTGGGTTAGTTTTTTACTATAAAATATCAAGAAATATTGTCGGGTCGAGTATTTAGTATTTTATACTTAAATTTTTATTTCTTTAGTAACAATTGCTCGAAAAAAAAGACAAAAAACCCTTGCAAAATCTCGCATGTTTGTATTATCGTTCTTTCCATCCAAACGAAAATTGTAATTTATGCAAGCCAAATATTTTTTGCTACGTCTAAATCGGCCTTTAATCACACAAAACATATGGGAAGTGCCTGTCTTTCCTTAGACAAATTTTTAAATGGAAACGTTACAAATTCTTAATTATGGTTTTTAAAATTGTTAATGTCGTTTAAGTAAATCGTTTCATGTTCTTGAAAAAATTTCATAACAACAGCATTTTGGTCAAATTGAAATAAAAGCTTATTAAAAATCGCGTGGTCATTAAGTCAATATTCATTACATAGATGGCAGTGATGACAGTAACAATTTTGTTAAAATCGTACCAAAAATGACCAGCTGAGGAAATTTTCAAGTTCAAAAATTGTAGGAAACGCAAAACTAATTCACTAAATATTGAGAACGTGTGACAATTTTGTGATTAAATAATTTTTTTTTCGTATGTTTCTGTAAACATCTTAGACATCTGACGGACACTAGTAAAACTAAAAATATATTTAGCAAGTATTATTTTAATACGTCAGAGCCAACTTTGAAGTATTTTACAAAATGAATGTTCGAAAAATATATTTTAGGCATAATTTAATTTTAATAATTAATGTTTATTTAATACCAATATAGCCTTCTTGTATATTGTTGCTAAGGATATGTAGAAAACTTTTAACTAACGTTTTATAATATTTTTGTTTTTTTCATTTAAATTGCAAATGGTCGACGTTCATTTTTAGCCTGTTCTAAACTAAAAAGCCTTTAAAGCCCTATATTTTTGTTTAGGACTAAAGCCACGGTTAACTTCGAAAATAACAAATATTTGACATTTTAATAAACTTGACAACAACAACATGAAAAACGGTTTTATGTGAAAATATTAGGGTACGAGACCGAATGGTTTGAAGTGTTAGTATTTATCAATATATCGCGTATAGTTATACAATTTTTTAAGCTTAAATAAGTTTTGACAACCATAATATGTTACAACGTTGCTTTGCGTTATACTATATTTTATTAAAAATACATTGTGACAAATTAAAGAAATAATTCTATTTAGCCGAAGATACCAAAATTGCAAAATAATACTAAAGCTCAAAAATAAATTTTATTTTAAAGAATTTAATTAAATATCGCTAGTTTATAAATTAAAACCGTTACTCCTTCATTAATAGCATTGATGTATATTTTTTAATACTATTATTTCAACAAAAAAAAGCAAATACCCCGAAATTTGTTTGTTACGATTATATTTTAATCAAAAAACAGCAAATTATCAATTAAAAATTGTACCAAATAAATTAAAAATAATTTATTTGTTCTTTTTGTGATGTATGAAACAAAAAAACTCAATGTTTATTAATTAAATACTAATTTAAATTAAACAATTTTGCTGTCGTCACATCCGTTTCAATGGCTTGCAAAAATCAAATTTTAATAAAAATAATTGTTTATGTTTAGTAATATAAAAATTTAATAGTACATAAAACAATATTAAATATTATATTTCAATTATAATTAAAAAAACAAAAAATTTTATTTAAATATTTGAATTTATCATTCAACTGGAAACGCAATAAATAAAAATTTAACATTAAATTGATTTTACATTTTTTTTTTTTTGGTTGGTCACATTTATAGTTGGTAAACAATAATATTATTTACCAAACTTTGACAATGTTGCGCAAAATTTAAATAAGCTTTTTATGTTATTTAATGTATCAATATTATTCTTCAAGTTTTTTGTTTCGAAATAAGCTCTATAGGTATAATAAAATTAAAATTTAATTATGTAAACACACGAGATTTCAAATAGAGTCAAAATAGAACATTTATATAAAAAGTATAAAAATTTAATTATTTATATTTTATTGCCATTGATCAATCATTTTATTCCTATTTAATATAAACATAATCCATTCCAAATGGACAATATTTTTGTTGTTGCTACTGTACATAAAAACCAGGTGGAGGCGCCATAATGTCTTTATAAATATTAAACAACAACTACATTTTAATTTGATTTATATTAAACAATAATTTCAAATATTATAAAATTTTTGTTGTACTATACAGTGGCGTGCTTATCAAGCCAATAACGATTTTTTTGGTTTATTATCAATCGTAACAATTGTGGCAAAGTAATTTGTGGTAATAACATAGGGCAGCCTACTCTTCAACATCAATGTTGATGATTACAAATATTTTTTTTTTTTAAATTACACCGTGTGCAATTGTCTTACGAAAATATTTTTTTTAACAACTATTTAAACAATTACTATCAACATTATAAAAATCGCATATTAGACCAAACATAAGCAAGCATCCATTCCCCATTCCAATTTTGTTAGGATAAATAAAACCTACAAATTGTTCAAATTTTATAGGCATATGCCGAGTTAGGGTTAGAGGCGGATGAAACAAAAAAAAAATATAAAAATTAAATATTTATTTAGAATTAGGATTATTATGATAATTATTATTGTTGTTGTAATATTTTTGTGTTATTTTTGTGTTGAGTACATGTATGTTCAGCTTATAAATATTTAATCTTGATTTTGTAAATATTTTATATAATATGTAGATGAGATATATACATTCTGGCGAATGTTGTTGAGCTTGCATAAAAAAAAAATAATGTTAAAATTATTAATGTGCTGTATGATTATGTAAATATTGTTTACACACACACACTCGTACATAGGATAGAGATGGCTTAAGTCATAAAATTCTTAATTTAATGTTATTTTTATGCTGTACACGAAATACAAACGCCGCCACCTGCAATAAATGTACCAGCGCGATATATGTAATTCGTTGGTACTATACGAATATATTTAAAGACAAGATAATTGATGTAGCTATCTTATAAATTATTTTTATGACATTGACCTAATGACCCTCATCTGTTTGTCATTTGGTGCCTAGTGAAAATAATTTTACAACAAATATTTTATTTGAACTTTGTGAGTTTTGATCTCATTTATTTGTAAATGAATTAAATGCAAACATGTTTTTGTTAAATAAATTAAGATGTATAAATGATATCACTAACTAATTTAAAATATTGGTGTTTTAGATATTTTGTTAAACGACTGAATAAATTTAACATATGCAGCCAGGCTTCAAAACGAGTATGTAGTGACCCAACCATCTTTTAGAAAATCAATTTTTCATCAATCAAACAAAATATGTATATTTCGTCCTATACTTGCCCGCAGAGAATAGAAACATATCAGAACATTCATAAATTTATGCTTTCGGGAGTATATACATTATGACGACGGGCCATAAAATAAAATCATAATTTTCTTTTTTTGCGGGTAAATAAAAAACCGACAAGACGATACACGTAAACCAAAATCACCACCTGTTTCAAACGACATCAAATTATATTCAAATGAGGATAATAATATTATTGTGGTTCCCTCGTATTCGTATTATGTTGAATGTATATTAACCCCGTACCTTCACGTGATTTTCTTGTATTTTGTGTGGGTAAAATGAGAAAAAAAAAACAAAAAGGTAAACTCTATGAAAAATGAAAATTATATTGAAATTTTATTATATTTATATTTATTAAATTGTAAATTTTTTGATTTGAAATTGAAATTTATATGATATTTCGTCGTATCCCGGCTCTTTTCTTATACGTACATAATAGTGCGGTGTGTAGAGAGACAAAAGAAACTGTGGAGAAATGAAAAATGATTGGAAATTGAATTTTTTTTTTTTTTTTTTTTTTGTAAAATAGAAAATTTATTATATTATTATAATTTATATTTTTGTATTTGTATACATACAACTTTTCGATATCCCGAGATAAATGTGACAGTTATGGAAATAATATTTTTGTTTCGTTACTTTGATCTTTGAGGCGTTGTGATGTCGATTTTAGATTTAATGTAAGGTGTGATGGCTATATATGGTTTACTAAGAAATTTTGAATTATTTATGTATCGTTATTTAAATCACATTGATGTCATTTTTTTGTATATACTTATTGAAATGGCATAGATATGAATAAATCAAACGCTGGAAACAGATTTAAACAGCGAATAATATTGCTGCGATTTATTAGAAAATTTTCAAGTTTTTATTTTGATTTCTTTATTGGGCAGTCCATTTTTATTAAGCCGAAGTGTTTTTTGAACGGTATTTCTACCCTTTAGAAAACCTTACCAATTGCAATTTCTGGTTTAAATTCAATAATTTCGCAGATTCAGTTTAAATTTTTAAATTTTTTAAATTTGTTGAATTCTGTGAATCCTTTAAAATTTTTTACATTCCTTAAATTATTAAAATATTTATTTCTTTAAATTCTCTAAATCCTTTAAATTCAATAAATTCTTTAAATTTTTGAAATCATAAGGCTGGTAGAAGTCTACTAGGTAAGCTAATGACTTAATCTTAAGTCTAGGTGATTTTTGTAGAGCGTTTGTGTCATTATAAAACCACACAAATAATAATTTTAGTTTTATTTTTAAAAGTTCGGCTTTAAAATTTTTCAATTCCCAAATTTTTAAATAATTTCAATGTTTTAGAATGCGATAAATTACATAAAATAAAATTTAAAGGTTTTAAAATTTTGGAATTCTTTCAAATCTTTAAATTTATATGATTTTTTTTAAATTAAAATATTTTAATAGTTGATTCGTTGATATTTTATAAATTTGTATTTCTATGAATTCTAAAATTTTAAAAATTCAAATTTTTTATAAATTTCAAAATTTTCTTCAAAATAATTTGAATCGCTTAAATTATTTAAGATTTATATTCTATTTAAATTATTTAATTGTTTTTAATTGTCAAATTTTTTAGATACATTTTTAAAATTAATAAAATTTTATAAATTCCATAATTTTTTAAAGGGTTAAAAAATGAATTGGAACAGATAACACTTCTGGCACATCCACTGAGCGAATCAAAGCTCAGTTTAACTACTGACGCTTCAAACACTGCCGTTGGAGCAGTACTGCAACAGTACAATAACGAGTGTTGGGAGCCACTGGGATTCTTCTCAAAGAAACTCTCGGATGCCGAAAAGAAATATTCCGCATTCGATCGGGAATTACTCGCAATATATCTGGCAGTCAAGCACTTCAGATATTTTGTCGAGGGTCGGGACTTCACAATTTACACCGACCACAAACCTCTGACACGGGCAATTCAGTCGAAAACTTAACGCAATCCAAGGCAATCACGCCACTTGGATTACATAAGTCAATTTACGACGGACATTCAACATGTTTCCGGACATGACAACGTTGTCGCGGACACGTTATCCCGCACAATCGACAACGAAACGGCCACAGTCGAGACGCACTTCGACTTAAATAAAATCGCAAACACTCAAAAAACTGACCTAGAACTGCAGAATTTATTTTCTGGTTCCGAATGTCACACTAGTTCATCATGGAAACTAGAAACTTTTAAACTTCCTGGCCTCGAAATCATATGCGAAACATCTACTGGGTGCAATCGCCCATACATCGCAGAATCTCTGCGTCGAACCATTTTCGACACTCTACACAATATTTCGCATCCTGGTGTCCGTGCATCTCGTAAGTTGATCGCCGCTCGTTACTTTTGGCCCAGTATAAACAAAGACGTAGGCAATTGGGCTCAGTCTTGTTTATCTTGCCAACGCGCTAAAGTACAACGCCATACAAAATCACCCCATGGACAATTCGAAATTCCATCTGGTCGATTCGAACATATCTATTTAGATATTGTAGGTCCACTTCCTCCATCTAATGGATACACATATTTACTTACCTGTGTCGATCGCTTCACTCGTTGGCCCGAAGCTTACTGTATGACCAATATGTCAGCCGCAACCATTGCCATCACATTCGTCAACAATTACGTATCACGATTCGGCGTACCTCTTAACATCACTACTGATCAAGGAACGCAATTTGAGTCCAAGCTTTTTACCGAGTTAACAAAACTCCTTGGCTCACATCGGATACGTACAACGGCTTACCATCCTCAAGCCAATGGCATGGTCGAACGCTTCCACCGGCAACTCAAAGCCGCGCTAATGGCCAGGAAGCAATACAACTCATTGGAGCTCGGAAATTCCAATCATATTACTTGGCATCCGAGCAACAGTAAAAGAAGATTTGAAGTGCTCACCAGCGGAATTAGTTTACGGTCAGACCATCAAACTACCCGGTGAGTTCTTTATCGGAAATCCTCTTTTACCAGTTCCAACTTCCGATACAGTAATCGACCAACTGCGACAAACAATGCAAAACCTTGTACCCAAATCAACGCGTCATTCCAAACAAGATGACGTTTTTGTTCCAAAATCACTCGACCACTGTGATTTTGTATTCGTTAGAACAGACAAGGTTCGCACGGGATTATCTCCTCCCTATGAAGGTCCATTCAAAGTCATTCGACGCCTTCGGAAACAATTCACCGTGTCGATTAATGGAAAGAACCAAACCATTTCAATCGATCGACTCAAACCGGCTTACGGCATTCTGTGTTCAACTGAGCAAAAATCAGTTTACCGTCCACATAAAAATGTTCGTATTTCAGCCTAACAAACAATTTTCCTTTGGGAGGGAAATCACTTGTGGGGAAGTCATGTAGCGATTCACTCATTTAATCGTTATTAATTCGTTTCAGCACTACAATTATTAAAAAATCAATTTTCTTAAATTCAAATATAATTGTAAGTGTTTTATCTTTATTTTCCGCTAGTGACACCTACTAAATGCTTTTCGACTCACAGAAATATTTAGTTAGGATTCTCACACTGCTCATAAAATAAATTCCAGTGTCGACTACAATTTAGTACAACTCACCACCATACGTCAGTATACGTAACCAACCTTTAACAAAACCATTTTTTGATGATTTTATCTTTTCCGCTTGAATGCGCTACTCATCAACAAAAGAATTCATCAACGATATTTTGTTCATCGTCTTGACACAAAAAAAGCACACACACTCAGATACGAGATATCGTCTGACACAAACCGAAAAAGTTAAAAACGCAATAGTGCACAGTTTCTTTTTATTTTATTAAAATATAAATATTTTTTCTAATAATTTAATTTACCGAAAATTATTGAAAATATTAAATTCAAAATTTGGTAATTCTTTCTCGGGATTTTGCTGGTGAATTATTTAAAAGTGCAGTGAATTAATAGGTGGTAGAAAATTCCCCCATTTAAAATATTGTAAATTTAATTTGCAACCGCAAATAAAAATTTTAAAAAGTGACGTGCGGTGTTTTAATTGAATTAACCGAATATATACATATATATCCAGAAACACCTTGCCCACACGATACTATTCTAAGTCAATAAATTATTTAAATTGTTTATATTATTTAAAACATTTAAAATATTTAGATTTATAAATTATTAAAATTATTTAAATTGATATTACCTAAATTCTAAAATTTTTTATATTCAATTTAATTTTCCAAATTTTTAAAATTCTTTAAATTTAATGATAATTAATCATATCATATGGTTATAAGATTAAGATCGAAATAAAACAAAAAAATTTAGATTCTTGAAATTTTTAATACATATATTTTTTAAACTCTTTAAATTTTTTAATGTAATTATTAAATTCTTTAAAATTCTAAAGTATTTAAAATCTTAAAAAGTTTTAGGCTGTTAAATTATTGGCTGTTTCTTTAATTTTTTTAAATGTATAAAATAGTTTTAATTAATTTCTTTGAATTTCTTTTCTTTAATATCACTACATGTTTTCTATCTTTGAATTCTCGAAATTGTTCAAATTTGTTGATTTCTTTAAACTCTTTAATTTTTTTAAATTTATTTAATGCTGTAAATTCTTCAAATTTATAACATACAAATGTGCAATCTATAAAGAGTTTATTGTCAAACAAAACAAATGAAACCAAACACAATTAAAAATTAATTCTTTAAAAGTTTTAAATTTTTTAAATTCTTAAAATTTGTTAAGGGTTTTGTATTATGAAAAATAAATTTCTTTAATTTTTTTAAATATTCTTAATTTATTTTTTTTAACTCTTTAATATTACTAAATTGTTTCTATCTCCGAATTCTCTTTTTTTCAAATAATTTAATTTTTTAAATTTTCAAATTTATAAAATAAAAATGTATGCGAGAAATATAAAGAGTATATCTCTGGAATCCTTAAAATTTTTAATTTCTCGAAATTTTTAAAATTTTTATAATTATTAAAATTATTTATATTATTTAAAACACTTAAATTATTTAAATTTATAAATTATTAAAACTATTTAAATTGATATGCATTTCTAATTTTTTTTAAATCAATTTATGTCTCTAAATTTCTTAAATTCGTTGAATTTAAAGATATTAATTAAAACTAAGAATATCTTCAGAAACAAAACATAATTAAAATCTTTGAATTCTTAAACAGTTTTAAATTTTTTAAATACTTTAAATGCTTTAAATACTGTAACAAAGAAAACAGATTCTATAAATTCTTTGAAATTCTGATTTTTTTAATTTCCCAAAATATAATAAATTGTTAAAATTTTTTAATATTATCAAATTCTTCCTTTATCTGAATTCTTGAAGTTGTTAAAATTTGTTGATTTCTTAAACTTGTAAATTTTTTAAATTCTTTTATTGCCTTAAATTCTTCAAACATATAAAATAAAGCTGTAAGCAAAACATAAAAAGATTATTGTCAAAAAAAACAAATTAAAAATCATTAAAACTTTCAAAGGTTTTATATTTTGAAATACTTTTAATTTTTAATTCCTTTAAATAATTAAATTCTTCAATTTAAAAAAAAAAAACATAATTATTAAATTATTTGAATTTCTAAATTTTTTAAATTCTTAAAATTTTTTAAGGATTTTAAATTATGAAAATCTTTAATTTATTTAAATATTTTTAATTTATTTATTTGAATTCTTTAATATCACTAAATTCTTTCTATCTCTAAATTCTTTCTATCTCAAATTGGTTGATTTTTTTGGAATGGAATCTTCTTTAATCTTTGGAATGCTTTAATTTTCTTAGTTTCTCGTAATATTTTAAATTCTTAGAGTTATTTAAATTTTGAATATTATTTAAAATATTTAAATTATTTAGATTTGTAAATTATTAAAATAATTTAAATTAATATTAAATTCCAAAAAAAATTCTTAATTCAAGTTAATTTTCCAAATTTCTAAACTCCTTAATTATTATAAACTATACTATTAAATTTATTATATTTTCTATTATTAAACTTTTAATATTAAAATAGAACCAAAATCATTTACGATTTTTGAATTTTTGACAAGATTTAAATTTTAGAAACTCTAAATTTTTTAATGTATTTATTAATTTTTTTGATATTCTAAATTTTTTAAATTCTTAAAATTGTTTATAGGTTTAAAATTTAGATGATAAGGTTTCTTTAATTTATTTTAATGTTTAAAATATTGTTAATGTACTTCTTTCTATACATTAATACAACTTAATTCTTTCTAAATCTAATTCTAATTAATAAATTCTTTGAAATTCTAAAATATTTAAAATCTTAAAAAATTTAAGACTGTTAAATTATTGACTGTTTCTTTAACGCATTTAAATGTTTAAAATAGTTTTAATTTATTTCTTTGAATTCTTTAATATCACTACATATTTTTTATCTTTGAATTTTCGAAATTGTTCAAATTTGTTGATTTCTTTAAACTCTTTAATTTTTTTAAATTTATTTAATGCTGTAAATTCTTCAAATTTATAACATAAAAATGTGCAATCTATAAAGAGTTTATTGTCAAACAAAACCAATGGAACAAAACACACTTAAAAATTAATTCTTTAAAAGTTTTAAATTTTTTAAATTCTTAAAATTTTTTAAGGGATTTGAATTATGAAAAATAAATTTCTTTAATTTTTTTAAATATTCTAAATTTATTTCTTTGAACTATTTAATATCACTATATTCGTTGTATCTCTAATTTCTCGATAATGTTCAAATTTGTTGATTTCTTTAAATTCTCTAATTTTTTTTAAATAATTTAATTTTTTAAATTTTTAAATTTATAAAATAAAAATTAATGCAGAATATAAATAGTTTATCTCTGGAATCCTTAAAATTTTTAATTTCTCGAAATTTTTAAAATCTTTATAATTAATAAAATCATTTATATTATTTAAAACACTTAAATTAATTAGATTTATAAATTATTAAATCTATTAAAATTGATTTTTATTTTTATTTTTTTTTTTAAATCAATTAATGTCTCTAAATTTCTTAAATTCGTTGAATTTAAAGATATTAATGAAAACTAAGAATATCTTCAGAAACAAAACATAATTAAAATCTTTGAATTCTTTAAAAGTTTTAAATTTTTTAAATACTTTAAATGCTTTAAATACTTTAACAAAGAAAACAGATTCTATAAATTCTTTAAAATTCTGAATTTTTTAATTTCCTAAAATAATTTAATGTCTTTAAATTATTAAAATTAAAGTTCTTTTAATTATTTAATTTTCTTTTAATTAAATTATTATTTTTTTTTTTTTTAATTCTTTAAATTTTTTAATATCACCAAATTCTTCCTTTATCTGAATTCTTGAAATTGTTAAAATTTGTTGATTTCTTAAACTTGTAAATTTTTTAAATTCTTTTATTGCCTTAAATTCTCCAAACACATCAAATAAAGCTGTAAGCAAAACATAAAAAGATTATTGTCAAACAAAACAAATTTAAAATCATTAAAACTTTTAAAGGTTTTAAATTTTTAAATACTTTTAATTTTTAATTCCTTTTAATAATTAATTTCTTCAATTTAAAAAAAAACATAATTATTAAATTATTTGAACTTCTAAATTTTTTAAATTCTTAAAATTTTTAGAATTATTTAAATTTGTTATATTTATTTTGTTTTGGTTTTTTTAATTCAATTTAATTCTCTAAATTTCTTAAATTCTTTGAATTTAAAGACAATAATTATAATTATGAGAATCTTCAGAAACAAATCAAATTTAAAATCTTTGAATTCTTCAAAAGTTTTCAATTTTTTAAATAATTTAAATATTAAAATTTTTAAGTTTTAAATTATAAAAAAATCAGATTCTAAAAAACCCTTGAAATTCTAAATTTTTTATTTCCCAAAATTATTTAAGGGCTTTAAACTATGAAAATTAAATTTCTTTAATTTATTTAAATTAAAAATACATTTAATTTTTTTTTTTTTAATTCTTAAAACTTTTTAATATCATCAAACTCTTTCTTTATCTGAATGCTTTAAATGGTTCAAATTTATTTAAATTCTTTTAATGTCTTAAATTCTTAAAATTAATAAGGGTTTATTGTCAAACGAAACAAATAATCCAAAATAAAATAAAAATAATTGAAATTTTGTTACATTCCTCCATGTGCGGCCAACACGTTTTAAACGTGTAGACTCAGAGGAAAGTGGGAGGTTGTTTGCCGCCATAACAAAAATATTACGTGTTGAAAAAAAAGAAACAAAGATGTAGGTTCTCCAAAGACCTACGGACCAATACATCACCAACTGAATTAATAGAATTAGGCTACCACATTATAATAGCCTCATATACCTTTTTATTTCCAACAAATAAAATCAAAAATACGCATCTTACATATAGAACTTACAAAAATGAAGTTTCGTTTTTTTTTTTAACAGAATATTTTAGGCAAGTGTGGCTAGATGAAAGTGTGTGTGTGAGATCGCAAAACACTACGAACAATTTAGTAGGAATAAATATTTAATAAAAAAAACTCACCCGTAAAGCTCCAGAGGTACCTATGGCTCCTTACGAAGAAATATCTGAAATAGAATTCTTTTCTTGCTTTTAACACATGCACTTGCACAGTTTTTAAATTACTCTAATATTCATTTGAGAACAATCCAAAAAATTTACCACATAATTTTACAAAAAAAATTTTCTTAACATGTAGTTATAAAATTAAATAGCTAATCATTATAGAATACCAAAACAAAAAAAAACATGAAAATTTCGAGAACAATTTACATGATATCACAAAAACTTTTATCATCATCATTATTATTTTCTTTTGCTAAAAAATAATAACGAGTACACCGCTACTTATCCGGATGAGACGTCCTTTTGCATGCAATTTCTATTCTCAACAATGCTAATTCGGCTTAGTCTCCATTATATTAGGCCCCGCAATCTTATACCATTATTTATTGCATATAACGCGTAAAATTACACCAATATTACACAGTATTTTGCAGGAGTATTTTTGTTTATTTTCCTTTCTTGATAAATTGAACCACAATGTGGATATAATAAATTTATCGAAAGATTTGAATAAGGCACAAAACAAACGAAAGATTATTATAATTTGTTCAAATCGTGATTTCTTACGATCACAAGCAAAAAAACTAAAACAATTTCTTACCCGCAAATACTCAGAGGATAACAGAGAAATTTTAATTTCTTCGGATACTATTAAATTTATCCCTTAATAAACCACTGTCGTATATACAGTCTTTTGTTGCGTTTTAGTTTTTTTTTCCGATGTAACGATGTACAACACAACTAGCTAGATATGAAAAGCGATTTCGATTTAAACACGGTGGCCTCTCAGAAACAATTATTTTTATTTTATTTTTTTGTAACCGAGAATTAATTCCTTTACTTACTCTACTATATAACATTATGTACTTAAAATACGTAAATATATACTACCTAAATAAAATATAATGATTCATCTTATATACAAACGCACTAATAAATAGTCTATGTTATTTAAAAATTCAGATTGGTATATATTTCAAATTAATCATACAAAATAACTGTACGATTTTTAAACTCCAATTGTGACTAATCACCACTACCACCTGAGTAACACCCAAATAAATCTATATATAAGCCAAATAATCGTGTACAATTGTATAGATAAACCACCAACTCGAGTTCATTGAACTCATGAGCAAAAGATTTATTTGTATTCTGTATGTACCAATTCTGCAATAACAACAACAACAAAATAATATAATTTCCAAGATTACAGAAGCGCACCCCCAAACGCAATTATTGAACGATTTGTCTGCATAACAAATTCATATTAGCGTAGACAACCGTAACAATTTTCAAAAGTTTTAAATTTTAAAATACTTTAAATTTTTTAATAATTAATTCCTCTTAATTTGAAAATTCATAGTTATTAAATTCTTTGAAATTCTAAGTTTTTAGAATTCTTAAACTTTTCTAAGGATTTTAAATAAGGAAAATTAACTTTGTTTAATTTATTTAAATATTTTCAACTTATTTCTTTGAATTCTATAATATCACTAAATTCTTTTTCTCTGAATACTCGAAAATCTTCAAATTGGTTTATTTCTTTAAATTCTTTAATTTTTTTTAATCAATTTAATTTTTGAACTCTTCAAAATTATAAAATTAAAATACACATATATGCAAAATATAAAGAGTTTATCTTTCGAATTTTTTAAATTCTTAAATTTCTCGAAATTTTTAAAATTTTTAGAGTTATTTTAATTATTTAGAATATCTAAATTATTTATATTTGTAAATAAATAAAACTATTAAAGTTGTTAAATTTTGTTTTTTTAAATTAATTAATTCACCAAATTTGGTAAATGTTTTGAATTTAATGACAGTTATAATATTTTCAGAAACAAATCAAAATTAAAATCATTGAATTCTTTAAATATTTAAAATTTTTAATTTTTAATTAATTTCTTTTAATAAACAAATTTCCTTTAATTTAAAAAACACAATTATTCAATTCTTTGAAATTCTAAACTTTTCATAATCTTATTACAAAATTGCTTTAGTTTGTTTAAATATTTTTTAATTTATTACTTTCTATCTTTATGATAATTATTCATAATATAATTATTCATAACTATTTATTCAATTCTTAAAAATGTTTAAGGGTTTTAAATTAAGAAAATTAAGTTTCTTTAATTAGAGGAATTTTAATTAGGATTTTTAAAATATATTTGATTTATTTCTTTGAATATTTTAATATCACTAAATTCTTTATATTTCTGAATCTGAGAGATTCTTCAAATTTGTTAATTATTTTAAATTTTAGAATTTCTCGAAATTGTTTAAATTTTTAGAATTATTTATATTATTTGAAACATTTAAATTATTTAAATTTATAAATTATTCAAACTATATTAGGAGAAGAAATATTAGATACCAAATTCTGATTTTTCAAAAATTAATAAAAATTTTCAAATCTCTTAAATTCTTTGAATTTAAAAATATTATTGATAATTATTAATATCATCAGGAGCAAACCAAATTCAAATTGTTGCATTTTTACAAATTTTTTAAATACTTTAAATTTGGTGCTTCCTTTAATTATTTAAGCTCTCATAATTAAATAAAAAACATATTTATTAAATTCTTTGAGATTTTAAGTTTTTTAAATTCTTAAAATTATTTGAACGCTTTAAGTTATGAAAATTAAAATTCTTCAAATTATTAAAATTAAAAAAAAAATAATTTTGGTCTACTAAATTCTTTCCCTTTGAATTAGTTTATCTCAAACAAAACTAAGAAACAAAATAAAATTAAAATCATTGAATTCTTTAAAAGTTTTATATATTTTCATGTTTTTAATTTTTTAGTTCCTTTTAATACTTAAATTATCATCTTAAATTCTAAATTCTTTAATTCTTAAAATTTCTTAAGGATTTTAAATTATGAAAATTAAATCTCTTTAATATATTTAAGGGTTTTAAAACATTTTTAGTTTATTTCTTTCATTTCTTTAATATCACTAAATTCTCACTATCTCTGTATTCTCAAAATAGTTCAAATTTTTAAATTTTTCAAAATTCTTCAATTTTTTAATTATTTTAATTGATTTAATTAATTTTTCGATTTTTTTTTTAAATTCTTCAAACTTTTTTAATTGTTTATATTATTTAACATATTTAAATTATTTAGATTTGTAATTTATTATAAATATTTAAATTTATATTAATTTATTTTTTTTGAATTAATTAAATTGCCCAACACACAATTAGGTTGCCGGCCTGCTATAGTTTTTTGGTGTAACTTGAATTTCCGAGTATATCGGTCTTCTAACCCAGCAAATTATAAATTGTAGTATAAAGCAGAAGTGGCCAGTTTGTCATAACTATTTTAAAATTTGCAGAAGATTACTGTTAAGCTTCACAAAATTAGAATTTCCTCAAGAGCAACTTTGAATATCAATAATCAGCAGAGTAACTAGAAAAGTTTACCTGTATTTTCAAAGCGGGCTCTTTTAAAATAAATCAGGTATCACAAGTATAAATTCCGCATAATTACAATTAAAACTTACAATGCTAAAGGTTAATCCAAATAAAAATGGTAACCTAAAGGAATCAATCATGTTAGTTAAATGAACAGAATTTTAATTTATTTAATATTTTACAGTTTTATTTAGTTTTTAACGTACAATAAAAATAAAAATTATTTATTTTTAATTTAACAAATTTGTATTCAATTTATTATAGTACTATTTTTAATTAAAATACAAATTTTGTATCGATTTTTTTTTTATTTCCGATATTTTGTATTTTGAAATGCCCCAAGGATATAAGGAATGTTTTATTTTTATTTTTATTTTATAAAAATAGTTTTATTTTTAAATTTTTTTTGTGCATAGATAAAATTGAATTTATTTTTGCTCTTTTATTGTAAATGTAAAATTTATTACATTGTTTTTGGGGAGCACGGTAGTATTGTAGATACATAAATACATGTAGCGTCAGCAGCGTTGTATAAAAATATTTTTTTTTTTAATTTTAAATTGATGAAACGCAAATATATATATTATTATTATATTGTTTAATAAATTAAAATAAATTAATTAAATTCATGAAATAATTACAAAAATATAAAAAATTAATTGCTGAATAATTATAATAAATAAATAAAAATTACAACAATAATAAATTAAAAATGTATTTATATGGTAATTCGATCTATGTGTGAGTATTGTGTGTATGTTCAGCATATGTTTTCTGGCAATATTGCTGCGGGAGCATTTACATTTTGTACATAATTCGTTCATGTTACACGAGATTGATTTCATCAAATTAAAATAATATTTTTTTTTATATTGATATATTATATTAACAGTAATTAAAAAATATTAAATTAATTAATAAATTTGCAGGCACCCAATTTAGTTGAAAAATATTAATTGTACCCAAGGCGGGTGAAATTTTTAATTATTTTTATAAATTGAATATGTCCACACTAAAAAATTGTTTAATATATCCTAGCAACTATGATGCTTGCCAATGCAAGAAACTCAAGGTTTATTTGTGATTATTCATAAAAGCTCAACTAGGTATCCGCAACCTACTAGCTACTTTAAATTTAAAGGATTGGTTGCATTGAAGCTCTTTCCAGAAAAACGAGTCAGTAACATAAGCTTTCCTTGATTCTACAATTTGTTGATATAATTAAAAGCATTACTGAAAATTGGTGATTAGTTTTAAGAAAATATGGACTTTTGCTTCAGTCATTTTAAAATTAGAAGAAGTTTTTAATTTTATATATATTTTAAACCTTGCTGACTGAGGAAGGAAACGCCTATTCCAAATAATGTGCTTTCACAAATTTTGAGAATGTTATCTCATTAAAGGCTGGAGTTACAAATTTTAGTTGTCAAATTTGCTCAGAAGTTCTGTCTCAGCTTAATTTGTTTCATATTTTTTGCAAAGAAATCTTTCTTCCTGCACCAAAAATGCTCAAGTTTTACTTCCAGCATCCTAAAATATGTAAGAATAACAATTGAATATAGAAAAGAAACAACAACACTCACCTTTACATAAAATCGTTGAAATAGTAATGCTTGTAAAGTAGGAATAATCATAATGATAATACAAAAAGTAAACAACAGTTGTAACACCATCATCATCAGCTTTATCAAGGCGCACACGATACACATATCTAAGATATAAACGTATAGAGAAACATTATTTTAAGCTGACTATGTATCATATTGTATACACAAGCAAATATGCATAAAATATTAGAAAATATTTTATACAAAAAAAAAAAAGGAAATATCATGAAATATGAAAATTCGTTATATTACTTTCTTTTGTGAGAGAGCGCAAATATATTTGCCAGCTAGCTGTGTGTTGTCTTGAACGAATGAACAAACGAACGAAATAAATAAATAACAGATAGGTGTATGTATAATGTATGCCAGATACAACAACAATAATAATTTTTTTATAATATAAAGAATAAAATCTGATATTATTCTTTGAGAACATGACAACAGTGATACCAAAAAAAAATAGAAAACGAAAAAAAAATTGTTCGATATCTAAATAGTCATAAATATTTTATAGATAAATTTTGATATTCTTATAAGACCGTAAAGCATTTTTCTAAATGTATATGTATCTTCAATTCCTAATAGATAAGACAAATGAATAATAACAATATAAGAAACAATAAATTTACAGCTAAAAATTCCCCATCAGCAATAATTTCTAAAATCAGGATTCCTGGTAATAAAATTCACAAAACACACAATAAGACAAAATATATTTATGCATATTGTGAATATACACAGCATATATAATAATTCTGTTTGATCTTTTGTTTTTATTATTTCGATTCACAATACTATTATTTTCCATAACACAACAAATAAATAGAAAATTCAATAAAAAAACAAAAAACGAAAATAAAAATCTTCTAAGCTCATTTTTCTCCTTTTTTTTTTTTTTGTTGTCGAACGTCCCCTGAGGATCTTAATATTTATATATGTACAAAAAGCATAGAAACGACATTTATATATACGTACATACAAAATAATAATACAAATCATAAAACGAAAAAAAAATTGTATTTGTTGATCTATCCTTTATAATACATGGATACTGTGTGTGCTATATCCTTTTTGGTACATCCGTAACTCATATCAAAATTGTATTAGGAAGATGTTTTTTTCTGTTTTGTTTGGGTTTAATACAAAATTGTTGTTTTCGCCTGTAAACACATTATTCTGGACATAAAGCTTAGTTCTACGTAGGCAAACAGATACATGTATCTTGTAGTGTAATAATTAAAAGTGTTTTAAATAAGGATATTATTTGGTCAAGATCAAAGCATTTTTATGCCCCCGGAACAGAAATGTAAATACGTTTCCAAAATATCTAATTTTACAATGGATTTATTTTATCACTAACAAAAATTAGGGTGAAAATGTTATATAAAGATCATATACAATTTTTGGAAAATAGCATTCAAATTTTATTCAAACTACTTTCAAACTTCATTCAAACTGCATTCAAATTCAATCAAATAAAATAAAATGATTCTTAAAATGTGTAAAAATAAGGGACAATTTAAACGGGCATACAAGAAAAAAAAATTTGCGACAAACATTAGCATCAAAAATAATAAATTGGCATCACAAATAATATTTTGGAACAACATATGAAAAAACAAACAAATATTTTTGAAGGACATAATTAAATACTGTGACAACAAACATTGGCCTCAAAATTAATAAATTGGCAACAAATATAATATTTTGGAACAAAACAATGAACATACAAACAAATAATTTTCAGCGTCAAAAAAAATAGTTTAGCGACAAAGAGTAGCATCAAAAATTAGAAATAAGCAGCAAATATAATATGTGGTTAAATTATTAAGGTTATACAAAAAAATATATTTCAGCATCAAACAAAAAATTTTGCCGACAATAAAAAACACAAAATTTAATTTTCTGTATTTTTTATTCTAATGGGCTTAGGCTCTTTCCGACTGAAGCGCAACTAGTTTCATTTCGAATGTTACAAATTGGTTGTCAAAAATGTATTTGTTAAAAATCAATTACACATTTTTAAAATATGAATTTAATTAAACAAAAATAAATAATTTTCGATAAACGTATCAAATTCCACTAAAAAGATATTAATTAAAATTCCAAAAATATCTATTCAGTTCTGATATTAATATCTGTCATTCTTTTCAAACGGCATTTCAGTACCGCAGTGGAGTACATAATACCGAATTATAAAGTGTATTTGATAATCCACTTCGGCATTAGATTTGCACAGTTCACACGACCATTTTTCGGATTAAGTTCGGAATTGGATTGAGATGCGTGTGAAAGCCACTTATGTAGTTGAAAAAACATGATAAAGATGAAGAGAAGCGAAGTCAGGCGTAGAGCGCCGCTAATCTGTTTGGGGCAAAAGCTAAATCGATTGGAATGACTTTATTTACTTATTTAAAATAGCGGCAAATAAGTCAATTTATCAAATAAGTCACGTTTGGAAAACAGCCTCAATGTTATATCTTGTCCGTTTTCGGAAATACATCCTGAATAATTTCATGCCAATTTTCGATCATTAAACTTTTCTGTCTATTTAAGAACGAATGAGATATCTTTAAGCTAAAGCTTAAAACACATCGAGTAGCGGCAGCGAGCTGCAAATTTAAATATACGTAGATAGTCGTATGTTAAGCAAAAGTATAAGCAATTTTTATAAAAGCATTTAAATTTTTGATAATTTTAATAGATAAATGTTGATTAAAAGAAAATCTATCACAAGTGGAATATGTGGGACATGTCGCGCTGCTCTTGGTGTGTTTGAGCCTTAATTTAGATGTTGTTGTGTTAGTTTTTTTTTTTTTTAAATAAATGGTTGTAAATGCAAATAAAAATAAAAAAGAATTCATAATTACGATAAATATGAATGTATTTTAGAAAAATTATTTTGTATTTTTTTGAACTATCTCTCAAAATGCATTAAAGAATTTTGCTGTCATATAGTATACAACAAGATCAGCGGGGGCGAGTAGCAGGGACAGCAGAGACGCAACGATTTCAACAACAACGTCGAGCACCACTACCTACAGTTAGTACAAATTTAGATAGAACGAAATCTCGCCCGAACGAACTCACAACCGCCGATGGAAAAAATGGTGGAGGGAATAATAATAGTTGTTTACAGCTTTTCAGAAAAAAGAGTTTGCGGCACCAGGAAATTTGTGTTGTCATTGTGTCTTCTTACAGGTTGGAGCAGTAGATGAACTTTAAATTGTATTGTCTTGTGCTAAATAAATTATAAAGTACTAAAAAAAAAAAAAAAAATATATATATTACTAACAAATTTACTAACTATCAACTACTTAGGTGTCTGGAACCGGGTTGAGTCTTTGTTGCTAACATTCCTTTCCCATCCCTCGATCTTGTTATATGTAAAAAGGTGTACGACGGCGGCCTGGCCAGGGGCGGATATCACCACTATTAGACTTATGTGGTTATCGATGTGGCGCCTTTCTTTACCGGATGAATATTGGCTATGTTTGGCTTCATGAAGAATGGTGTCGTGTTGTGTAACATGGGTATAGTGGTGTGATATTCGCATTTATAATACGGGATACTTGCTTAATGCTTGATCGTACATCTCAATCAATCAATCAATATAGTATACACCAAGAGCAACGCGACATGTCCCACATATTCCACTTGTGATAGATTTTCTTTTAATCAACATTTATCTATTAAAATTATCAAAAATTTTAATGCTTTTATAAAAATTGCTTATACTTTTGCTTAACATTCGACTATCTATGAATACATAAGCAAATTAACATATTTTTAAATTTGCTGCTCACTGCCGCTGCTCGGTGTGTTTCACACTTAATGCCCCAAACACATAGACGCCGTTCGAAGCGCCGCTGAAATTAAATTACATGTACATGAAGAGACGTCGATAAGATACTTATTGGAATAAGTTAGGTTCCACAAATAAGTATTCGTTTCGAAAACAGCCTTAAGTACTTTTCATACCAGGCGCCTCGCCTCGAAATATTTAGTTACCACAAATGCGAAGCTGAGACCCTTTCATACCGGTGGCGTTTGCTTTGAACATACGGTTGCTATCAAATATTTTATTTAGGTCTATTTTACACGTGAATTATAGCAAGAACTGAGATATTCTAAATTTGTAACGTACATATGAGCTAGATTTTTTGATAATTATGAAATATTTTTGCAAAAAATGTGATTTTTAGGTTATGTTGAGAAAGCACTTCGCTTTGTACTACTTTAAAATCTCACAGTCGACTATGGAACGCATTGCCTTGGCTTTGTAGATAACTTCACTGCAATATATTTTGTTTTTTTTTTTTTAATTTTCACCTAAAAATAAATTATTTTTCAACAAATTGAATTTATTACTAGAAAATTAAACGGTATCAATCGAATAAAACTAATTTACATAATTAAAAAACGAAATAAAAAATTTTTATTCATGAAGCTCAAAGCCGAGGCGCCTGGTATGAAAAGTACTTTAGTCCCCTTCCGAAAGTTATACTTATTTGTGGAACCTAACTTGTTCAATGTAATTTCCTATGTAATAAGTTAGGTTTCACAAATAAGTATAACTTTCGGGAAGGGCCTAAGGCCCTTTTTCAATTATTTACTTATTTGGTGGAACCTAACTTAACACATAAGAAATTACATTGAATAAGTTAGATTCCATCAAACAAGTAGATAATTGGAAAAGGGCCTAAGTGTAGAATGCGTGTCGAGAAACCTGAAAGTACTTTTCATACCAGGCGCCCCGGCTTTGAGCTTCGTAAATAAAAATTTTTTATTTCGTTTTTTAATTATGTAAATTAGTTTTATTCGATTGATACCGTTTAATTTTATAGTAATAAATTCAATTTGTTGAAAAATAATTTATTTTTAGGTGATAATTTAAAAAAAACAAAATATATTACAATGAAGTTATCTACAAAGCCAAGGCAATGCGTTCCACACTCGACTGCGAGATTTTAAAGTAGTACAAAGCGAAGTGCTTTGTCAACATAATCTACAAAACACATTTCTTGCACAAATTTTTCATACTTATCAAAAAATCTAGCTCATATGTACGTTACAAATTTAGAATACTTCAGTTCTTGCTATAATTCACGTGTAAAATAGACATAAATAAAATATTTGATAGCAACCGAATGTTCAAAGCCAACGCCACCGGTATGAAAGGGTCTCAGCTTCGCATTTGTGGTAACTAAATATTTCGAGGCGAGGCGCCTGGTATGAAAAGTACTGAAGTCTTTTGGCATGCGCCTACCTTCACACTTACGTTTTACCCTTTGTTGATGAAAATCGGAAATAAACTACAAAAAACAAACATAATTTGATAATTATACGGTATATGCTGCGAGTCGAGTCGAGTTTAATCCTAGTTTAACTCTCACTATATACGGAGTCGAATTATTTTCTAACCAACTCTAGGTGTATATACTGCAGAGTTAAACATATGCAGAGTTCAAATAGGATTAAAATCGAGAAAAAAAAAAAAAATGGAACAAAATATCATTTCAGATGATCATAAGATTGATTATTTTCTTTGATGATCGCCATATATATGTTATTGTCATTTTTCCAGCAATAATATGTGTAAAAACAGGTACTTTTCAATCAAACTCCATGAAAATTACGGGGTAGACCACCGGAAATGTTGGAGTAATTTTTTCGAAAACATAAAAACTCAATACCAAAACAAAAATTTATTATTAAAATTAATTAATTAAAATCTTAATAAATAAGATATTTAAAATAAAATAATAAATTTAATTGAACAAATTAAAACGAATATTTTTTAATATTGGTTCAAGAATTTTTCTTTAATTTTGTTGTTGTTTTTTTAACTCTACTCTATGCGTATATGGTGCAAATTTTAGAGTAGAGTTTAACTCGACTCTACAAATTATTAGATCGAGTCGAGTTTAACTCGACTCCGTATATAGTGAGAGTTAAGCACGGATTAAACTCGACTCGACTCGCAGCATATACAGTATAATTGTAAATGAGCCGCTTTGTTCAAAGGGTAATAATAACAACTAAACTCAAGAATCAAATGCCGCCTTACTTTGGTCACCTGAACAGTTATTGGTATAAAAATAAAAATGCAAATTACGCGCAAAATAAAAACCGAAAAAAATGTATTTTACTTTTATCAATTGACATTAAAAATTTAATAAAAAAAACAAAAAAAAATTCAAAATTATTTCTAGAATAATTATATACCAAAAAAAAATTGGTTTGAAACTATTCATTATGGAATGAAAATACACGGCATTGTTGTTGAAAAATTCCCAAAGTAAGACTACAAGTATGACAAATTCACAGCTAAAGACTTTTAAATGTATGTTTAATGTAATCAATGGATGCTAATCATTTGCCGCCGAACAAAAAATGATATTTGCACTGTAAAAAGAAAATGAAAGTAGGAATTACTCCAGTCTAACAAATAAAGCAAACATAAAATTTCATTGCACATTTAGAAAAGTTTCATTTCAATAACAAAATGACGAAAGAGATTCGAAAATTTAAAATAACCAATTTTATACAACGCAAAACGAGGGTGTATTACTTAATTTTTTCGAAAACCTCATAAAATTTTCTTTACAAAAAAAGAAAAAAAAAATTGTATGCCCATAAATTTGCCCTATATTAATTTGTTGGCATAAATTAATTTTGATGATAATTTTTGTTCCCACTTTATTATATTTGGTTCCTTAAAGAACATTTTTTGTATAGACATTTGTAATCAGCCAAATATTTTATTTGATACCTATTTATTATTTTTGTTTCTAATGGTTGACTCTCAAAACCTTTAATTCGATGCCCAAAAATAATTTTTTGTGTTCCCTTCAAATAATACCAAAAAATAATAAATGTTTCCAAATTATTATATTTTGTTCCAAAAAATTAATTTTATGATGCCAAGAAATTTTTTTTTTGTTGCTTATAAATTTGTGCCACTTTATTAATTTTTTGTATCTCAAATATTAATTATTTGTGTGCCGCTTTATTGCCAGCCTAAAAATAATGTTCAATCGAAGTTGTATTAATTTTGAATTTATGAATCCGAAATATGATGAAATTTTATCCAAACTTCATTCAAACTGCAATCGAACAATAATTAAAATGCTTTCAAACTTTCTTCGAATTATATAAATTTAAGTTTCAAAATATTCAACCAAAATTCCAATTCAGTTAGACTAGACGCCCTCTTTAAAAACCGATATTGTTTAATTTGGATGTTGTTCACATTTTTCGAAAGGCCCGTTCAGAATAAATTTGAAAATTTCGAATTATCTCAACAAAAAAAAAAAAAAAAATCCATAATCGAATCTGGAACCACATTGTTTGAATCCACTTTCGGATTCTGGTAAACTATTATTCTGGATTTAGTGAAATTTTAGACATTACACATTAGATTCCAGCTCTAATATATTTGACGACCATTTTGGTAAGTAGAAAACACCCTTTGACAACAATTTAATTAATTCCTTCATTAAGACAGAAGCTTCGTGAATAGTATTGGCGCCAGAAACGAGATCGTCGACGTAAAAATGATTCATTAATCTTGTGGAAGCGTCAGGATAATTATCACATTCATCTAGCGCTAATTGCTTCAATGTGCGAGTAGCCATAAAAGGCGCGCTCGCTGTGCCATAAGTCACAGTATTCAATTGGTAAATGGATAATTTTTCACTGGGATTACGCCGCCAAATGATTTGTTGTAGAGCTCGATCTGATTCGGGGATAAGTACCTGGGGACACATTTTAGCAATATCAGATACCAGTGCAATAGGAAATGTACCGAAATGAATTAGCATTGCAAATATTTCATCTTGGATCGTCGGTCCCGTCATTAAAGCATCATTTAATGAAATGCCTGAAGTGGTTTTAGCCGAAGCGTTGAATACTACACGCACCTTGTTTGTGGAGCTCTGATCCTGAAATTCTCTGAAAAAGGATGCTGAGTAAGCTCCATATGTTTCAACGAAATATATTCATCCATAAAATCTACATATTGCTTTTTTAATTCAGGAGTTCTTTATAACTTTCTTTCTAAACACAAAAACTGTTTAAGAGCAGATTGATATGAATTTCCGAGTTCCGAGATTTTATTTTTAGCGACGATATAACGTCCTTCTGAGTTTCGTTTAACATGTTACGAATAATGAACCTAACAAGCCTTTCAATGCGAGGTCCGTTGGTTGGAGATAACCCAAACATGTGTTAATAAAAGGAGGTAACTCCTCTACCAAAACTAATTTGTCACCACAAATAATTTGGTTAAAAATATCAGCTCCCAATAAAAGATCAATATCCTGGGGTATATTAAAAGTTGGGTCAGCCAAACTAATGCCCTTTGGTAAAATGCTATGGTCAAATGGAATTGAAAAAAGTGGAAGAACCGATGTTATTTTTGGTAAAATCAAAAATTCAGACGTTGATTCATATTCAGAAACTCTAGACCGTATTGTTAAATTTGTGTACTTATTAACATTAATCCCTCTACCTTCAAATCCAGTAATTGGTACACAAGTTGATTTTTTCGATGTCCTTAATCGTTGATAGAACGATTCCGTGACAAAATTTGACATTGAGCCTTGATCGATAAGAGCTCGACAAGGAAGTTGTATTCCCTTGAAACTTTCAGCATAAACAATTGCTGTTTATAATAAAATTTGTGATTTTCGAGATTGAACATCACAATCCTGTAAACTGGTAGCAATAACTTGTTTTTGATCAGCATATTTATCAGAGATAATACCAGTAGATGAATTAACTACATTTACATTAGGGCATGTCGTCGACTAATTTTGAATATGTGATTGATTTGTGGATCTTGTACTTGACGTACCTGGCACAATAATGCTACTATTATTGTTATTGGCGGTATTGATATGTGCATTACTAAGTAAGGGCATTTAATTTAGTACACGACACCCTTTTGAACGGCATTGAGACATATTATGATTGCCTAAACATTTTCGACACAAATTATTTTTAATTAACCAGTCATTTCGTTGATCCCATGATAAGATTTCAAATACTTTGCACATATAAATACTATGTTCGCCTTTGCAATAAAAACAAACAAAACTAGGTGGTATTTGAGAAGGTGAATTAGCTACAAAGCTAGATTTAGTATGGTTTGCTTTAGTTTGGGTCTGTTTAACAACCGTAGATTTGTTAGTTGACATACTCGATGGTGTAGATGCCATCGCTTCTAAAACGCGTATTCGAGCTGTTAAAATATCTAAAACTTGTTTAACGGTAACAATTTCATTGACCGGTTTTTTCTTTTCTAATTCTCTCCATGACGCTTTATCTACCTTTTCCATAATGTGAAATACAAGGTATAAGTCCCAATGTTCAATTGGAAGAAATTGAAATTTTAATACCGGTGATACACTCGCATTGGCATGAACTAATTTAACAAACACTTCTCTGAAGTTACATTAAGATAAAAACTGCCCATTAAATTTGGGTATTTCTAATTCGGGAAGGGAAATTGGAATTGTTACCGCATTTGCGACGGTTGCTTCTTCTTTTATGGTTTCAACACGAACTTGATTTATTTTAGGTAAAACAGTTTGAGCTTCTAATGACTCCATTAATTTGAAAACCCGATTCTCCAAAGACCGAACAAAACTAAAAAAATCATCCTGGGAAACATTTTCAACCTCGGTAGGTTGTACCCGCTCAAGATGATTATACTATTCCGAATATTTATCGTACAACGCGCCTAAATGTTTAATTGTACCTTTTAACTCCGATAGAGAAATATCATTGTCGGAATCTAACTGATTTTTGAAAAAAGTGACACGACCTTTTAACGCATTTATGATACAGCAAAAATGTCAAATATAAAATCATAAAAAAAATAATTGCCACTGCTGTAACTATTTGTAAAAAATTCGATAAAAAAATAACTTACATCAAATGGGGAATCCCCAAAAATATCAACGACGTGATGAGCAATTGCAATATTTTACAAATGTGTTTCTTCTTTTTCACTAATATTAACGTTGAAGTTACAGCTGCTGATGATTTTATCCCAACGGAATGCGGATGTATAAAATATTCATTTTCGATCAAAAAATTTTTAATACAAAAATTGCTTTTAACAATGGTGGTTTTTTTTACACTCGCGATGAAATCCAGAGAGTAAAAAATTCGATGACCCAAATACAGCTGTCGTCATATACACGACGCAAAAAAATGGCGATGGATCCAACCACACTAATCCGACGACACAAAACAATAGCCGCAAAATAATAGCCATAATTTATCCGGCTCGAATTGACCAAAATGTTAACTAAATTTTTTAATTTCAAACGATGTTAAGTGGACTGTTTTACTGCGTAAAAGAACATGTTGCCAGTTCTACAAAAGGTATACAAAATTATAGTTAAGTGTTGTCACATTTAATTTCTTTTACACTGTTACTTTAAAAACTTACTATAATATTGTTCGGAACTGAATTGATTCGGAACAAAAGTGATCTGTCAAACTCTTTGAAAAAACAGGCTTTCAATTCTCTAAAAATGCAATTCAGAATAGTTTGTCAAACCGTGACGCTTCGGTTCAAAATGAAAAACTAAAGATTTAAACTTAGCAATGAAGCCGAATAATTCGTTAAACAAACCAGAAATATGATCATATTTTATTAATCCATTTACAAATCTCAGAATATTATTTAAAGTAACTTGTAAAGTATTTCATGAGATCGAGTGATAGCTGGAATACAGGAATTCGCAATATAATATGTCAGGTATTACTAGCGATTTCGATAGCTGGCAGATGATTTATAAATACAGAAAATAATATTGGGCCTAAAATGGTTCCTTGGAAAACCCCTATCGGTATATGTTAAGAACTCGATTATTTCGCATTTACGGCAACTTTCTGGTATCGTTCGGCTATGCACAAGCTTAAGTGCTGTAATTTAAACACTAAAGCAAATAAGCTTCTACTTTTGTTATAATAGTAGTTGTAATAGCTCTCCGTGTATTAAATTTGTAAGTAAACCGAGGAAGTTTTGACAGACTCAGCCAACAAATACAGCAATATTCGAATTCTAGGTGATTTCAATCTGGATGTCAATTCTACATAATATAAAGTAAGTACGGACATTTACAGATTTTATATTTTCACTGGACCTAGAAATTGGATGATATTACTCTAATAATTTTGTAGATAAAAGCATAACTTGTCTGGATCTGTCTGTTGCTATTGAATAATCGACTTAAATTGAATTTTTTGTCTCGTACCAGCCATGACATTTATGATAAGGACGCAAAGATCAAAATGCGTTGCTTACTGAAGCCAATTAGGTTGGGGAGTATATTCCCTCATCCCGGACTACTAGTGTCTCATCTTCTCGATGAGAATGGATCCCTACGAAAAGTTTGTTTGAAGTCACCATTCAATTCTTTCTTATTAAATCTCTCTATAATGGAATAAGGTTTCAAAAGTATTTTAAAAGTAATATTTTTAATTTGGACCTGTCCAATATCATTTTATGGAAGAATTTCCGAAAATATTGTGTTTCAAAAAGCAAACAAATTGCCCTGCCGGATTTTTCAGTTACTAAGCTTGCTCAATTCTGCTAATTCATTAACACTGGTAATCAATGTTTTTATTTTAGGAAGAAGCACAAGGTTCTCATGGTATCCCTATAGGTTTCATTCGGATTTTATTATCGTTAATAAGTACTGTTTTAACAAACACGATAAAAACTGGGTTGGGAAGTTACCTAAGCCAGAAACTATACAAGACGAAGATTATGAATAATATTTGTAGTTTTGGGTTAATTAATTATCTACAATTCGGGTTTCGAGGAAAACATAGTACAACTTCTGCATTAATTGAAGATGATTTTAAAATGCCCTTGCTTGTGTTTTTTACTGAAGCTTTTGAGAGCTATAACAATAAAATTCTATTCCATAAGTTGTAATCAAATTTTAATTTTTCCAATTCTGTGGTTCAGCAAATTGTCAAAATGAATGAAAAGTTTTCCAACGCGAGTTTGTTGACTTTTGGAGTTCCTCAGGATTCAATCTTGGGCTTCTTGTTACTTATAATTTTTATACACTTGAAAATTTGGCGCAACGACATACGTTGTAATTAGGCTTAGGATTTTAGGGTTCTAAAAAATCAAAAATATGTTTCTAAAACATGTTACTAAAATTGCAAAATATGTAAGTGGCAAAATGTGTTATTAAAACGAAAAATCTGTGGTCATATTTTGGAAAGAAAACCAAAACTAGACCTTATCTTAAGAGGATTTCAATTCACTCATTAACAAAAAAAATTATCAAGTATTTGACTACAAAGTTGGATAAATTAGCTCTCCTGGGCCTGAATTCCGGTTCGGTGACAAATGATAATGAGAAATGACTTGATTTTTTATTTCAACTAGTCGGTTGCATTTTTATTTAGAGTAGGCGAAATAAAACATAAAGTCATTTCTCATTCTCATTTGTCGTTGATCCGGAATTCGGGCCCTGGACTACAAAGTGCAGGAAAAGAAGCCCAAAAATGGTTCCACATCGATACACTTAAAAATTGGGGTTGGTAAGCAATACTTACTTTAAAAGAACACCGTGACTGTTGGGGCTAAAAGATTCACGCTATTAAAGCAAGTTTTAAACTAAAAAAAAACTAAATTACGATCATATTTTTTGCTTAAATCAAATTGTAATTGAAAACACAATTTTCAATTTAAGTTACTATCAAGATTATATTCAATTATAGTTTAGAATTCATATCATTTTATACATCATGTGTTCCTTCATACTAAATAATTTTATTGTTTTATTGCAATCATGTTTCGTATTGTAATTTTTACTAATTGCAATTAAAATTTAGTTTTGAATATCAAACTTACATTTCTCGAATAATTTTAGAATGAAAGCTAAAATTGTAAATAATGTATTTTCAATTTAACTCAAAATTATAAATCAATTCCTCCTTCAAGTTTTTTTTCCAAATCGAGTTTGAAGCTTAGCCTACTGGTATTCAAAATATCACAAGATTTCTATCTAATTGCAACCAAAATTATGGAATTCAAAAACAATTTTTTCTCAGAATTTTACCCTCACTAAACATAAAATTTTGCTCAAATCGCTCAATTTTGCCAGTCCAATTCGAAATACAAACTCAACTTTGAACTAACAAAATTACACTTATGTTTTTTGCTCAAGACCAAATTACTATTCAAATTCAATTTCTACTTACTCAGATTTCTGTTCAAAATTCTGATACAAATTTAATAAGCCTTTTGATTCAAACTAGAGTTTTAAATTCGACTTTAACTCAGCATTTCTAATAACACTCAAATAAATTCTCAATAAATTTCTTAAATGCACTTGCAACTCTAGCTCAAGTTGTATTCCAAATTTCCAATCAAGCACATTTAGACAAATCTAAGTTGGAAGTTTTACTCAATTTGTAAACAAAATATCACAAAATTTTGAGCTTAATTAAATTTGGAAATCAAGCTCGTTTTTGAAAGATTTTTTAATTAAATTGCATCCAAATTTTTGCTCAAACTCTCGATTAGATTGAAATTGAATTCTATGTCCAAACTTTGTTCAAATCTTGTTTTACTCCATTCTAAATAAAAATTTTGCTCGAATCATTAACTAAATTTTTAAATTTCTACTTAAAATTTCACTCAATTTCAAATTTCTCTCAAAATTTCCGATACAAATTTCTAAACTAAATTCTAAGGAAATTTTGTTGGTTATTTGAGACCAAATCTCGTATTGCAACTCAATTCTTACCTAATTGCAATTAAAATTTTATTTGAATCTGGTTTTGAACACCAAATTTACACTAAAATTTTTGGTCAAAACCAAGTAGAAGGTCCTAGTCAATTTCTAATCAAAATTTCCAAATCAATTTTTAACCCAAGTACAACAATTTGTACTAATTCCTTGCAAAATGTAACTAGTTTAATCCAGAAACATTTTCTTGATTTATATTTTGAATTTAACTCAAAATATTGAAAGGTGTCGTGGTTCGAATTGTAACTCAATTAAAATTGTATCTGTTTAATTTCAAACTGAAATTTTATGGATTTAGAATCTGAGTTTTTTTTTTTTTTTTTTGAATCCACTCAAAATTTAGTCATACCCTGGTTGAAATTTTTATTAAAAGATTGAAAATCGAACTCTATTTGTAGCAAAGTTCTGCTGACAACTACGATTAGCTTTTGATTCATATTAAACACAAGATATTTAGTTTCTAAATTCCCATTCAGATTTTTGCTCGAAATTCTGATTTTATATACGATATGTTGAAGTTCACAAACATATGTTGACTTTTTTAACGTAAATGGCACTCAACATTTTACTAAAATTCATTATTGATTTCTGAGTTAATTTCATTTCTAAGTTAAATTTAAAATTTTGCCTAATAATTCTACTTAAAATTTGATTCACAATCATTACGTCCAATTTTTAATTGAAGCTAATTTTGTTATCTGTAGATAAATTGTAATTCGAAATCAGAGGATTCGTCTTGTTGCAGTTGGGCATGCATGTTGGTAGTCAATATAATTTTCTGAACATTATGCCAAAGATTGGCGTCGGTCGTCATCGGTTGGCGTTGAACGTGGTATAACTGGTAGTGTCTGACGAAAATCACCAGCCAGCAAAATGAGTGCGTTCAATTAAATGCTTCCAATGATATTTTGTGGGCCATTATGCATTCATCCCATACTATTAGTTTACATAATTGCAAAACTTTTCCCATTCCTGAATTCTTTTTTATGTTGCAAGTGGGTGTCTCAGTAAATTGCATGTTCAATGGCAATTTGAATGCAGAATGCGCTGTTCTACCTCCATCCCAAAAGATTTGCTGCAATGCCAGAAGATGCGACGGCCAATGCAATGTTATTTTGTGAACGAATGGTCGCCAAAATCAATGATAAGAGAAATGTTTTGCCTGTTCCACCGGGTGCATCCAGGAAAAACAAACCGCCGATTTGTTGTGAAATTGCATTCATATTACGGTTATATGCGTTGTGTTGTTGTATCGTCAGTTTTGAGAGATTTGTTTGAATTAATGTCTGCAGCTCATTGACATTGAATTGTTGCTCTCTGTCCAAATCTCGATCGTATACATTGTCTGTTGATCGATTCGATGCAACCATTTCTAATTGAATGAGCGTTTTGTTGACGATTGATAAACATTTGTCTTCGTTATATATTTCCGGTGAGAATTGTATACTTGCGTTGTTGCTAGCAAAATATCTTCACTCATTTGATCTTTGTATTTTTCCCACAAATCTTTCTGATTACACGGGAAGCAAGTTGTCAAAATTATGGAAAATAATGTGCGAATCTGGTGTGGTTGGCAAGTGAGTGATGCGTTCGCTAGTGATGTATTCCATTGTGTATCATTTTCCAGTAATTTTAATTTTTGGCATGCTTTACGATAAGTTTGGCGTAATTGTGCATCAACTGTTCTCAATTGTTGAAACGATACGGGTCCACGTACATTAACTAACAATAATCGCATGTAAAAGCATTCTGCATTGTTGGGATAAACGGTATAAAATCTACTCAATGCATCGTTTGAATATAAATTGTTGTATCCTTCTACAGTTTTTCCTTGTTTGCGTCTTTTAATTTTTTTTTTGTGAAGTATGTTGGCACCTTTGAGTATATGTAGAAAGATCCTAGCGAATTCATCTTCTTGGTTTAATGTGAAGAATGCTGTCAATGTTGTGGCTGGTGGTGTATCTGCTCGATGTCGTGCATTCTCTGCAGTGAAATACACGCGCTGTCCATTTTCCAGATGAACAGCCAAATGAACTACTGTTGGATGGCGTTCTTGTATGGGGAAGGCCAAAATTCGCCAAATTGCCTCATTACTACTTATATAGCACCCCATTTGGTATCTCGCTATTTCATCGTTTCTGTTTGTCACTGCAATGACAGCCATGTCTGATCCTTTGTTGACATATTTGAATCTTTATTGTTTCGCAATTTTATTATTAACGAATGTTCGCTATCGTCAATTGACTGACGTCGATAGAGTGGATAACCATCGTTGCCAGTGATGGTTTCTTTAAATAATTCCTTTGGGTATTTTTTGCTGCATTTTCCATCTACCATGCACGGAGACGTTGGATTAATGATTCCGCATGGTCCATGGATCATATTTTTGGTGACTACTTCAAATATGTCTGGATCGAGTTGTTGATCGGGTATTTCAGCTACAATCATTTGATCTATTTGATTTGGTATTATTTTGTGCATTAACCAAATCAAAATGTATCCATGTGGTAATCCACGATTTTGCCATTCTATCAAGTACATCCAGCAACGTGTCTCTCCAAATACGCGATATTTTACTACGAAATACATCAGTGATTTTATGTTTTGTTTAAATACACGTGCGATGAGATCGTGTCGATCCGAAGATGATTGGCCAATTAATAATTGTTCTTTAATCTCATCCCATGTGGATTACATGTGAACGTTGTGAACAGATCGGGGCGACCATATGTACTTACGTATGTCATGGCGTCTTGCGCATACTCGTGCATGTGTGTGGCTGGTAGTATGACCATCGTTTCCAAATCATTGGCATTGCCATCATTCTGTATGGCATCACGAAGATGAATATAGTCATCTGATCACAGTTTAGCTTGATTCAATCGTATAAATAAAAGTCGTTCTGATTCAATTTTGGCATATATTCACGACGAATTGATGATATAACTGCCGACACATCAAAATGTAGTTTTCGGAATTTTGGCGTATATCAATTATTATTTTGTTGTTTGATTTCTTGGTTTAATATTAATGTGATATGCATCTTGTCCATCCCAGTAGATAATTGAGTATTGTAATGCATTATAGGAGGGATGAATTTCTGAAATTCGTTGAAGTTGATCGTTGCGTCGATGGAGGGTAATATCACGTGAGTTAAATTCCTCACCAACAATCACAATTGCCACTTCATCGATGGTTGGTGCAATGAATCGTATTTGATGTTGCCCGAATGGTGTTCTGTCGGCTTTAATTACATGGAATAATGTTTGCAGGAATGCGACAATGTCACGTGTGTTCGACTGTTTCTCTAGATCATGCTCATCGTGTTCGTTGGCTTGTAACGTTTGATAGCACAGCTAAGCGACACTTAAACGTAGTTCACGCCCATCATCCTTTTGCTGTGTGCTCGTGATCGCGCTAAATTTATGCGATTGATTTGTATTCGTTGTGAACGTTGTTCTTGGGTCTCAGTTGCTCGCGCGGCTTTTACTCTGAGCGATTTATGTGTATTTCGCCCAATAAATCGTCGTCGTAGCATCGTATTTCTTGGGATGCTGTACTAAACTATAATGGAAAGTATATTTTTAAATAAGAATGTATATTCTATTGAAACAATATTTAATATGTACATACCAGAAAAATAGTCAGCAATACTTATTTTATTTCACTGCACTTACCTAGGTAATCAGGAATAACGGGCATTCGGATACAAACAAATCAGTATTAATTTACATAAAATGATTTAAATATTTGTTGACATAATCGACGACAGTACAGTCGTATCGTAAAAATTACATTACGAAAAACAAAAGATATTTTTCAAACTAAACCAATTTTACATACAATATTTTGTAGCAAAAGATATTTCTTGTAGATGATGCATCCTTTTAAATATAAAAGGTTAATACTTTTTAAAACTAAACCAATTTTACACTTACAAATGTCACTAATTTTTATAAAAGCTCTTTCCTAAACTCATTCCCGTCAAAGAAATTTAAAAAAATTTTAATTTTAGGTCAATTTGTACCCGGGCCCCTAGACCTCGGAGTCCAACCCCTTCAAAAATATCGTAAGTTTGGTTCTGGACAAGCAACTTATGCATGGTAAAAATTTTATGACGATCGGTTGAGCGGTTCGCGAGATTTGGTAGTGTGACTCGTGCGCCACCTATTGTAAAAAATCGCACTATGATATTGACCTTCCTCTTGCCGAAATCAAAGCTTTTCCTCTTGCCGAAATCAAAGCTTACCTAAATATACAAGCCGTCAGGTTCAGACCAATTTTAAAAGAAGCTTAATTTAAGAGGGATACATTTTACGATTTCCCCTAAGAACCCATGTAAAATTGAACATTTTTGATTAAAATTTTATGAATGAAAAATACTCGTAACAGAAAATATTTTTAGGTTTATATTTAAATCAAACCTTTGAGTATAACATATTTTAAAACCAATAACTTAAATTTAGTAATTTGATTAATATAATTAAAATAAAATTGTACAGATTTCCTTTTTTTTTTGTATGTCTATGTGAAAAATTTGGAAAAATACAGTAAAAACTTATAAAAACGAAATCAATGACGTAAGATCTTGTTTTGTAAGATATTACGAAGTTGGACACTACTCAACGTTTTTTTAAATTTTGAAAATATTTGTTAAATGGGAAACCATTCAATCGATTTTTTCTCGATCTTTTGTAAAATTTCATATAATATTTCCTCTGTTACTTTATCTGGTGATTGTGATACTTGATAAATAAAATCAAATACGGATGCGGTAATGGGATCAACATTTTTAAAATTTTCCGCTCCAAAATACAGTCATACATAAGTTTCTTTAACAGTTTGCACGAGTTGGTCGTTTGGACTGAATCGCCTAAATTTGGAATCATCTTTTTCGTGTACTAAATTTAGTAAAAACTTTAGTACGGATGTTTAATTAAATAAATAAATTAATTTAAATAATTAAAAAAAAAAATTTCAACTTCCTACTTTTCTCCAATGACAAGTATGACATTTGGTGAGAATATGTCAAAAAATTATCTTTTCCATTTTGTACACTGTCAAGTGTAGTGAGCAATTAGTGACATCTGTAGTTTAGCACAAAAAATACATATTTCGGTTACTATTTCTGTTCGAATGAGTTATAAAAAATAATAATTCTTTTTATTTTATTTTCCCCGGACTTATTATGCTTAATAGAGCAATCAAATGTCATAGTGGTTTATATGTGCGAAATTTATGTGCAATAATATTAATTATTTGAAAATAAAAACAACAATTTTATTAATATTTTTTAATAAACAATTTATCATAGCCAATCAAAACTTGAAAATTTTTTGTGAAATTGTTGGATTACGACCTCAATTTGAAAATTACTTAATTAGTAAGAATTACAGTTTATTTTTATAAATCATTCAAATCATTATTGCAATTTTTGAACGTTGAAAACCAACGCAGCGTCCGAATTTTTCGACTTCAAATCAATAATGTTCGGATGAAAAAGATCCACATGCTCGTTAAACTTTTTATTTACTAAATTATACTACTAACTTGCTAAAACATTATTTTGAATTGTTTTTCTGAAATGTGAATTTATTTCAATTTCTTATTACCGCCATCTGATTTCAAACACGAAAACTACACGGCCATTTTTTTTTTTTAATTTATTTAATTAGTCGAGTTTATAAGTAGGTGTCACTAATGGCTTATTACAAAAAAAAACATGGACGAAAGGTATGACGTCATGAGGTGTAAAGATGTGTTTGTAAATAAAGGGATTTTAGTAAAACATTAATTAAATATCTATAAACAAGATTTTATTAATTGATCTTCAAATCATAAATTAACCAATCATTCTTCTTGATAACGTAAAAATCAAAATTCATTTTTGTAAGACTTTTCATTTAAGAAAAACGATATTAAAAAAACAAAACTTTTCATGTGATTTGTATGAAAGTTTCATTTTTTTTTGTCTTTCTATCCCCCTTATATTAAGTTCGAATTTTAACCTGACGGCTTGTATATTTAGGTAAGCTTTGCCGAAATACACATTGTGTGAAAGTTTCATGTCACACTGTACAAATATTGTTAAAAAAAATTATAAAGCTTTCCAGTATTAAAATTCACCAACAATATTATACACTAGTCTTTAACCAATATCTAAAAATTTTGCAGAAATCCCGTATCTAGACTAGAAAATGGAATAATAAACTTTTTGGCCATTCCATATATACAAATTATGGGATGTTGTTCCAAAATTAAAGACGAATTACTTTTAAACAGAAATAATCAAATTTAGTTTACCAATTTCGTTGTAGTTGCAACGCTACGTATACCGGGCAGACAAAACCATTTTTGGAAAAAAGAATTTACCAACATAGATATGACACTAATAAAGATTTAAATTAGTTACCAAGCACCTGCAAAATTCAAATCATTTAATCAATTTAGATACGGTCAAAATTCTCGATAAACAAAACAATTTTAGGAACTAATATTGTGGAAGGTTATTCTTATATTGGTAACTCGTATGGTTTATGTTACAAGTTTTTTGTCTCATATTTATTTTATTTTTAGTCAATTGAAAATTGAACCATTCTACTCATTCAACCTTTCTACATGAAAACACTTAGGCGAAAAATTTTTTTTTCGGAAAACTATCTTGCGCCTCTCCATGCAAAAGTTAATTTCGGTATAAACCAATTTTTGGTTGTTTCGTGTGAAAAAAATAATAATTTAAAATTACCCGGAATTGGGATTGAAAGCTCAAATTTAAATAACTTAAAATAAAGAGTCATATACAAAAAATAATTCGATCAAAACATATTATTAAAGATTAACAGGATTTTTGAGATTACAGGGGATTGGTTAGGATTCCTACGGTTATGTTCAGGAATCTTGAATATTAATGGAGTTTACGAGATTATTCAACAGTTTTCGATATTTTTATGATTATTCGAAGTTATTTAAAATTCGATTGAGATTTTTCGGGACCATTTTTGAGTTCTACGCAATTTACCGGTAATATCAGGTTGTTTACGTAATTCAAGATTATTCATTGTTTTCCAGACTGTTGAGATTATTTTTTTGAGAGAGAAAGTTTGTCTGTATTAAATCAATAAGATTCTTTAGGCTTTTTATAGACAAAATAAATTAAAAATAATGGCATTCAAAAACATTTTCGACTTGTTAATCAGAATTTTTTTTTTTTGATTTGGTGAATTATATAATTCGCTAAGTCAATGCGTTCTTGCCTCATACGTAATGTATGAAGTTGGAATTGTATTTTTGTAGATTGGTTGTAGCTACCTGATCAGTACACCGAACTTTTTGTTTGTGCGAGCTTGTCAGTAAGAAACGAAACTACCACAGAGAAAGCTTAAGGAAAGTTTTCAATTTTTGGACTCGATACACTTTGTATTGACCTCAGGTTAAAGTACGGGGGGGATTTTGATATTTTTACTTTTTTTGGTAGTGGCTGGCCTCATCTTTTTTTCATTATTAACAAGTCGAAAATGTTTGTGTAAAATGGCAATTTAATATATTTTGTCTAAAAAAAGCCGAAAAAATTTTATTGTTTCCGTTTTGAGTATTTTAAAAGTTTCAATGCATTCATTCATTTAATTATTTTGAAATAAGGCAACAAAAAATTAATTTGGGGAATGTTTATCAAAAAATTCAATGATATTGCAGAATAATCAAAAATTATATTTTAATTTTAATTTAAATATTCAATTACTTTGCAGAAAATTTCGATCAATGTTGTTTCGTAAAATTCCCTAAAATACAACACAAATATCAATAATGATAATATCAGAGAGTGGTTTGAATGATGTTTAGACTTATTGATGAAAATAACAATAAATCATATCAATGTTACTCGACGTTTTAAAACTTCGTTCAATATTTAATCTAATTTCACAATCGAAAGGAATTTATTGAACCGAGAGCTTCGTTGTATTCTTTCTGCCATTAAATAAAAAACTTATACAAACTACCGTGCAAACTAACTTCAAATGTTTTCATCATAAAACGAGCTTTCTATTTTATTTTATTTTTTAATAAACATACATTTAATATTAATTTGTATTTGGTGTTAAGCTTTTTTCAAAAAAAATTACAAACAATAAAATTATTGTTTTACTAAATGAGCTTTGAATTGGTTTTATATCAATCTCGAGTTTATTTATGATTTGTTCAAATTTCAATACAAAATAAAACGCTACCAAACCTCTTAGCTTGAAGATTATTTTTTAGAATCAATTTGAAAAAAATAGATTCAATAAGTTTGAACGTGGTTTGGATGTTAAATCTTGGATTTATTGGTTTTTTGGCAGTTTCCGTCAAATTTACGTGCAAACTTCTCTACGATTTATTTTAACCAAATTCTGTTGAAACAGCTAATTAGCTCTATTAAAAAAACAAAAACTTATTTTACTACCGAAACCGAGCTGATATGATAACAAGCGAATGGTGGTAATAAAAAATGAGAATTGAATATGGTTTGAATAAAGTTGGATTACGTTATTCTTTTTAGATTTATATTTTTCGTGTGATGCGTTCTCCAAATAAAATTAAATATTTTCCATTCATTTAATTGTAAATTAAATTTATTTGAAGAAAGTATAGTCGGTGTTTGCTTTTACCTTTATTCTAAACTTAAAAGTTAAAAAGGGTTTGCCAAATTGTTTTAAACTAAAATGATGTTATAAATCATGGATTTTGACAACAACGGTAAATTAAAAATTTGATGTAAATTGAGATGACTTAATCGTTTTTTATTTTAAAATTGTTCTAAACCTAAAATGAAGCTTTGGGAAATTAGGTCTCAATCCAATTCTAATTTAAAACTATAACTTTTTGATTTGTTTGAAGTGAATTTTTGTAGGAAGTGTCCGAATGACAATTAAATGCCCTCACAGCTTTGGAAAATTGCTTCATTCAATATTTCTTTAAACCACATCGCTTTGGACTTTGTTAGGTTTGAAAATGTTTGGATAAAAACACTCATGAAGAAAACAGTTAGGGGAATGAAAGAAGCTTTAATCTAAATCTATTTTTCTCAATTATTTGAGCTTTTATTAAATTCGTCTATGGATTTAAGGTTTTTCTCGTTGAATACTTTAAGTTGAATCTAAATTGTTTGGAATGTTTGAAACTATAGGTTCAAACCAAATTTGAAGTAGATTTGATTGAACTTTCAATGAGATTTCAATTATCTTTTTGCATATCCTAATCAAAAGAAAAGTGCCGAACTTAAAGTTTTGCTTTCATTTTTGGCTTCTATTTTGTGTCAACATTTTAAATTTATTTTTACGTCCTCCAGATTAGTTTATAATCGAAAATACAAATTCGAAAAAACAGATAAATCGAGTTCGGCAAATATGGATCAAACTAATTTGAACGGGTAATTCTGGAATACTTGTTGGGTTGGTTGTTGGTTTTACCAGCCAAATTTTATTGAACGAAACGAGTTTGCAGAATATTTAAAATGAATTTGATCGAAGTTTGATTAAGTTTGAATGTAGTTTGAAAGCAGTTTGAAAACAAAAATATTTTAATATTGATATTAGAATTTAATTTTTAAATTTTCTAAACACTTTTTTCTTTTTTTTTCTTTACAGGTAAGCAAACTTTTTTAACTAAGCCGCACATCATTTTTCTATCTGTAAGTAATTTTTTTTTTAAAGAAGCTTGTTACACCGTAGGTTGCAAATATTTATTTATTTATTTACCCAAAAAATTAATCTCGCATGCAAACAACTATAGAAAGCTGTACAGTTTTATATTAAATTAAAACTCAATTTTCGTATACGAACCAAAAAAGAAAAATTAAAAAAAACAGAAAACAGAAACAGATTGACTTCAATTTTGTTTGTAAAACTCAAAAAAAAAAAAAAAAAATGTTTACACTTAACAGAGAATAACACGGGAAATAAAATTAAAAAACAAAACTGAATCTTCTTTCGTAAAATATAACAAACAGGTAACAAATCTTTCTTCATCTACATAATCTTCTCTCGCTGTGTTATTCATCCTCAGCATGAATTACAGGAAAAACTAATTTTTCGTTCGTTCGTTCGTTTTTTTTTTTTTTTGTTTGTTTACTGCAGCACAAAAAATAAATTCGTTATTTTCACTTAGTTTTCATTTAGTTCAAAGATCCATTTGGTGTTATTGCTGGTTTATATGTAGTGTTGGTACGAAGATAAAATACCAACAACTGTTATACAATATGTACATAAAGATATCTAAGTGTTTGAATAGATTTAACACGATAAATTAACTAAAATGGAAAATGCAGGTGGAAATGTACAAATAAAATAAAAACAAAAGATAATTTCAAGTATGTATATATGTATGTATATACATCACCCTATAGATTTATGTGTAGCTCATATAAAAACGTCGAATCTCTGCTAGAAACCTTTAAATTAAATCCTAATTGAATTACCGAGAGCTTACACGTACTCGAATGTAAATGTTCGTACCTCATAAAGGAATATGTATGTAGACAAACTAATTATCACTAATTAAGATATTTCTCAAGAGAACTTATGATTCAAAATATTTGGTTTACCTTGTGAATTCCTAAAAATATACTGCAACATGTACCTGAAGATTTATAAAAGATGAAAATACCTCAAATAGTTTTTTTTTTGTATTTTTCTTGTAGTTTTGGAATGTGTACATATTTGTAAATTATATTTTATTATAAGAAACAAGTAATGTTATATTAATTCGTAAAAATGAAAAATATTTTCTTTAAATTAAAGTTTAATCCAATAACGAATGTATGTACATATATGTACGAACGTATGCACATAAAATGTGATTCATTAGCGCGCATATATTCCGCGAAATGAAATAAAAATATAATCAAGCAAATTTCAATTTGCCGCTGTTTGTTCTTCGAACCCGCCACCGACTCACACACACATACATACACACAATCAAAATAAATAATGTAAAAGCGTATTTTTCACCAAAATCATGTAATATAATAAATCGCTGATGTTAGAGGTATTTTTGAGAAGAAAAGTAAAAAGTGAAATGAAATTTGGGATTTGAAAGGGATGATTTGATCAATCCATTTTTTTTTTGTATAATGGTTTGATTAATATTAGATTAGGATTGAAATTACATTGTTAGATTATTTTCGGGCTGTCGAAGAGTGGTGGAGTGTGAAACGGACATTAATAAGTCAGTTCAAATATATTTTTTGGAGAATTGATTTGAGATTACCAGTAACGATGAAATATAATTATTAATTTAATTTGTATTGCTGGAGAAATGTATCAATACTCGTTTTATAAATTTCCGTTGTAAGTTTTCAGTTAAATTGAAAATGGGTTTTTCCTTTTTCATCTTTCATAAACTAGATAAATGCTACTTGTTCTTGATTATTTATTGGTCAGGATCTACAACGTTCTATTAGAGACCGCTCGAAGAGGAAAATTTATACTTCCTTGTATTTTTGTTCCCAGTTCCTAACTCTTTTAACTAGATAATTCTTAGAGTACAAGAAATCCTAAGTTTGGGGCCGAGGAAAGTGCAATTTATAAGAAGAAGTGGCCGAAAGACCAGAAAGGAGGTCGTTTTACAGAATGTTTTACAGAATCGATATAAATATTTGAACGAAGCAGCAACATTAATTTAAATTAAATTACTTTAAATTACAATTTAATAATAATAAAGTAATTGGTTGCAGCGGAAGATATTTTTTATATAAAAAAAAAATTTTAACTACGTACTCAAAAATTTAATTTAATTTAGGGATTGAAAATGAGCCTCTCAAAAGAAATAGATGAAAGCGTTAAAAAATTGATAATAAAAGCATTGCAACGACAAGTAACATATCAAAATAAATTCCTACAATATGGAGTATCAAACGGTAGCATCAGTTTCATAAAACAGAAATTTATTGAAACATGATCAACAAAAAATAAGCATCGTTGTGGACGCCCACGACTTTTAACTAAGCCGAATGAGCGGAAATTTGCACGAGTATCAAAATCAGCTACTCAAAAATCAGCTCTAATCGTATAATCCAAAGAACATTAGATCGGCAAAACTTGAAACCAATTATTCAAAGGAAAAACCATTAAATTCAGAGAGAAACCGAAAAAAAAAGATTAGCATATACACGGAAGTACATAAATAAGCCACTATCATTCTGGAAGAAAATAATTGGGACGGACGAGAGTAAATTTTAATATTTTTTTCTGAAAACTGTCCATTTATATGGGTAGTTCCTGTTCTGTAGAACTAACGTCGAAATATTAAACCAACATTAAAACATGATGGCGGAAGCATTATGGTATGGGGTTATTTCTCGTACCATGGGATTGGTAATTTATATTTAATCAAATTTGAGAGATTCCGCAAGAAAAATAAATTTTCAAAGAAATTATGTAATGCAGCAGGATAATGATCCTAAGCATACGAGTCTTATAGCTAAGGAATATTTTAAGAGATCGAAGATACAGTAGGCATCCTCAGTCGCTCGACTTAAACCCTATAGAGAATCTCTGAATTATATTTGATAATCAGTTACCACAGGATCAAAGAAGCAATAAATCTGACCAATTATTCTCTCTGTTACAGCAGTCATGGAATAGCGTACCGATTGAGACTCTTCAGAGGTTAGTTGAAAGTGTACCGCGACAACTTCAAGCGTAATGGATGCTTAGGGCCTCAACACAAAATATTAAATAAAAGCAACTATTAATTCGTAATAATTTATATAGATATAGCATTGAATTGATTTGTTCGAATACTTATTTCGTGTGAGCATGTGTCCATTCTTGTTTTGATTATTAATTTCACAGTTGCAATGGATTATTGTTTATAATTTTATTACGTTTAAGTGAAATAAAATATTCCTTATTTTTGTCTTCATGTCTACATATTCGAATGGTTTCCATCACATTAGTCATTTTCGCAACTCAAAAATAAAACTTATAAATCAGTAGACTACCTAAATAAAAATCCAATTAGTATCATTCACCTATTTAAGAGATCTCCGCCACCAAAATCCTACACCTAACCAATAATTCAAAAATTTGATTTCTTTATTAATAAATAAATATAAATATATCCAAAATTTTAACTCCGTTCACGAACCTCTTACCCTGCCAAATCAAGCATGCAAAGTAAATAAAATAATAGATCAATGCAATGAAAATGAAACATTACTTTCTTAGAAATTAATCGATGTGCCCCATATACGTAATCATGACGATTGTGTGTGAGATCCGCCATCTAAATTTCGATAAATCCATTAAGCCAACAATTAAACTCAAAAACATTTAGCCTTCCAAAATGTTTTTACATAATTCCACTTTGTTCACATAAATTAACACATCATTTTATGTTAAAAATCAAATATTAACTTAACTTAAACCTACATTTCCTAATTCGCATTTTATTTATATATTTAGTCAATTTATAATTTATAATAATAATTAAATTAAGTAAATAAACAATTCTAAATGAATTGTATAAAACAGCTTTCAATTCCAATTCGACTCAAACCCATTCGATTATACAAAGTATAAGAATCCTATATGAGTCGAATATACAAAATCTCATTGTGCTCATATATTCATGTTTTTAACAATACCATAGTTGCCTCATGAATACCTAGAAACACAAAGAGATGAACAACACCAGCATACAAGTAACATAATCTTATATACTAAAACCACCAACCCACATTGACGGTAAATGTTTTCAACCATCTTTCATGTGCGTAGCAGGATACTTTACAGCACATACAAACATACCTGATTTATGTATCAAGATACAGGAAAATATTTGTGACAACTATATCTAAACCAAGCGAATGAGACAGCTGTATAAACATATTGTTCGTCCTGTTATATATATCATGATGTAAGCATGTATTAGTGTCAATTATACATAAAATCAAACTTCAGAACACATGATAGTGTGCGTAAAAATAAAATCCAATATGAAATTAACTACGACATATATCTATTAAAGTTAAAATCTATTTCAATACTATCCATCGATGAAAACCTCATTATGTGTTAAAACCAAATCTTGACTTAACCTAACTCAAACTAACATTTCCAAACTAGCATTTTATTTATATAGTCAGCCAATTTATCATTATAATAATAATTAAATTAATTAAAAATCAATTTGATGCAGTTTGCAATACTTGTAAAAAATTATTAATCTTACCTAAATAAACCATTCTAAATGAAATGCATAAGACAGCTCCCAATTCCAATTCGACTCAAACCCATTCTATTAGACAAAGTATACGAATCCTATTTGAGTTGAATATACAAAATCTCATTGTGCTCATATAGTTCAAGTTTTCAAGAATATCATAGTTGCCTCATGAATACATAGAAATACAAAGAGATAAACAACACCAGCATAAAAGAAATATTTTCAACCATCTTTCATGTGCGTAGCAGATACTTTACAGCACATACAAACATACCTGATTTATGTATCAAGATACAGGAAAATATTTGTGACAACTATATCTAAACCAAGCGAATGAGACAGCTGTATAAACATATTGTTCGTCCTGTTATATATATCATGTTGTAAGCATGTAATAGTGTCAATTATACATAAAATCAAACATCAGAACACATGATAGTGTGCGTAAAAATAAAATCCAATATGAAATTAACTACGACATATGTAAATCTATTAAAGTTAAAATCTATTTCAACACTATCCATCGATAAAAACCTCATTATGTGTTAAAACCAAATCTTGACTTAACTTAACTCAAACTAACATTTCCAAACTAGCATTTTATTTATATAGTTTGTTTGTTTATATAAGCTAGTTTGCATCAAACTAACATTTCCAAACAGTTTGTAATACCTGTAAAAAATTATTAATCTTATCTAAATAAACCATTCTAAATGAAATACATAAGACAGCTCCCAATTCCAATTCGGCTCAAACCCATTCTATTAAACAAAGTATACGAATCCTGTTTGAGTTGAATATATAAAATCTCATTGTGCTCATATAGTTCATGTTTTCAAGAATACCATAGTTGCCTCATGAATACATAGAAACACAAAGAGATAAACAACACCAGCATAAAATAAATATTTTCAACCATCTTTCATTTGCGTATCAGGATACTTTACAGCACATACAAACATACCTGATCTATGTATCAAGATACAGAAAAGTATTTATGACAACTATATTAAAACCAACAAGAAAAGGTCTCTTTTTTGCTGTTTGTACCTTATAATACAAAAACCAACAAAACATAGTACATTTCCTTAATAGAATCCATGCAAAGACCGAACGAGACAGCTGCACAAAAATATTGTTGGCCCTGTTATATACCATATTTTAAGCATGTATTAGTGTCGATTGTACCCAAAATCAAACATAAGAATATAAATATGTGTGCGTAAAAATAAAATCTAATATAAAATTTACTACCTCGTATTTCTATTTAAGTTAAAATCTATTTCAATACTATTCAATTATTAGACTTAAATAATTCAAAATTGAAATTTGATTTTATGTACAATTCCACAAAATACCAAATCATGCACTTTTAATTTCTCTATCTGCAAAAATAAAAACATTGGCTGACAAATGCATCCCGGTGGATTGCATTTTCCAAAATTACACTTTAATTATTTTCACTACACTTTGATTATTATTACACAAAACTAGAATTTAATTAGAATTAAATTTAAAATTTAAAATTAAAATTTATATACATATATATATATAAAGTATATACATACCACTACATAAAAAAACAAAAAATTAAAAATAAAAGGAAAAACAAAATTAAATTAAATTAAATTTTTGAAGAGGATAGAAAAAACACGTCTATCCTCTTTGACGAACTCTCGCCAACCTGCCAAAAAATGGTTAAGTGAGAGAACAAAAAAGAAAAAAAGTCTAAATGTTATGTATGTACATATACGTAATATACGTTCGATGTTGAAAGGCCGAATGTCGGCAGGCCAAATGTCGAAAGGCCGAACGCCGAAAGGCCAAATGTCGAAATGCCGAATGTCGAAAGGCCGAATGTCTAATGGCCGATTGGGTCGAAAGGCCGAATTATCATTAAATTTTCCTTTACTTAATTGATTGAAATAAATATTTAAAATCTTTGAATTTATTTCTGAATGTAAAATAATTTCAATAAAATGAAAATATATCCTAAAAAAATATTTTTTTTTTTTTTTTATTAATTATATATACATTTTTAATTATATGACCAAAAACACATAAGAAGATTTTAACATTTAAGACGATTTACTAGTAAACATTTTTATATAAAAATTCTGATAAAAATATAAATTTTGCTTGCATAAAAATATAAATTTTCATCAAAATATGAAAATTCGTAAAAATATGAAAAATTAAAATCAATTTCGACACAAACGGCTTTTCGACATTCAGCCTTTCGAGTTAATCGGCCTTTCGACACATTCGGCTTTTCGACGAAATATTCGACCCCTTCGACATTCTGTCTTTCGACATTCGGCCTTTCGACCCATTCGGCCTTTCGACTTTCGGTTTTCCGGCTTTCGGCCTTTCGCTATTCGACCTTTTGGCCCTATTCCGTAATATACTGGGATTTAGCTAGGTTACGTTATATTAGGATGAATTATGTTGGGGATAAGTTAGTTGCCGTCGGCTCTTTAAATAACAATGGGTCGCCAAAATTGTTTTGACAGGTATTACACTACATAGTACACAGAAAATAATAACTAAACTAAAATTCATAACTTATCAATAATAATTAATGATTTATTTAATTCGCTCCCATACAGCGATTCCAACCTATTAAAGGTTAGAATGTGAGCGATTTTCATGGATACACTTGAAGCGGTCAATAATAGTAAATAATATAAATAAAAAATGAAAAAAATAATCTTCACGTCACTTATATGTCACTATAATTAAAATCTTGGGGCGCTCACTTTAATGTGTATTGAGTATTTTTAGTAACTTTAGGGGTAATAATATGAAATCATGGCTATATATATATTCAATTATTCTTGTATTTAAATGTGAGGTAGTACACTGCACCAATAATCAATCATCAATTTTTTTTGCACGGCACTGTGGCGGGTGCCTCGTTAACACATTTAGCTGTATTTTTAATACATAATTTGGATTTATTTTTTTGATTAATAATGGAAGAGTTCCAGAAACTATATAGCTAGAACTAGAACATTGGAACTAGAGAGAGCTCATTATGGAATTATTTTACTGACACTCAATATAGGGTGGACCATAAATAAATGAACGATTTCGGCTTCGGCTCATTTCCAATTGGTGTGCATCTTGCCTTACGGATAGCCCCAAAATTAGTGAAATGTTGTGGCCACATGATGCGGAAATATCAAAAAATATGAAAATGGCGCTATCTTTTGATCGTTCACTTAATTCTGGCCCACCCTATATTATGATGTAATATTATATAACCGCAAATATGTATAAAAATACAAATCTATTATTTATAATTAATATGACTTCATAACAATAATTTGTTCGTGACGGCCAGGCTGCGGGATATATTTATTTATGTACAAGAAATGCATACAAAAAATTTAGAACTAAACGGCAATAAACAAATTCTATGAAATATTAACAAATAGCAAGTCAATCCCATCTGCACATTGTTTAAATATTTAATTGCATATAAATTATTATTTTTTATTCTTGTAAAACTAAACATACAATATTCTAAATTAAAATTTAATTATTTATATTACGAATATGTACAACAAAATATTTTCATTTGACTTGTAAGACATACATTTCTAAATTATATTAAAAAAAAAAAAAAACGCGAGTACAAAAAATTCTATAAATCAATCAAATAAGAAATAACTGTACGTGTAATGTAAAATGTAAAATGTATACCAAGGCAGACAGATGTTTGATTGCAGCACATGCCTATAAGTACTCAAAACATCTATTTATATATACAAAATATTTACATAGACGGTTTACATTTAATTTTCTATCGATTTTCTTACAAGTACCATACACAACACTAAACTAATAAAATTCTAGCCACAATTCTCCGTCAAACTGGAGATTTGATTTCATCTCGAGATTTTGTGAAGAGCGGAGCCACAAAGCAAAACAAAATTAGAAAATGCGAGGGAAATAATCACTTTAAACGTACATAAAAAAAAATTGTGTTCTATGGCTGTTTAAAAGCAAAGCGAAAATAATCACAATAAAATTTCATTTCCTTAAGTTTTTCCTGTCAATAATGACGTACAAAATAAAAATTTTCTACTATGTCTAAACATTTTTTTCGGAGATTTTCCTAGATTTCGTCTAAAAATGTCTAGGTATATACACGTAATAGGGATAGGTATTTTAATAGTGGACCGAAACAGAATTATGCTTGATTAGTCACCCTAACATAAAAAAAAACGTAGAAAAGACAGATGAACATTTTTGTTCATAAGATTTTTCGTTTTTCTTGTTGTACCCTTGCTTGCTGTATACAGAGTTCGAAATTAATTTCTCCCCATTTACGTTGAACTTTTTGTGATTAGAAAATAGTTAATTTTTGTATACAGTTGATACTTGATAATATATAATCTACGAGTAGCTTTTATTATTTAGTATTTAGCGTTCTAGAATTTATAATTTGAAAAAATTCAAAAGATGCAAAGTCCTTAATAGAAGCCGACTGATGTCAATTACTTCCGTCTAAAAGAGTAAAGTATTGAAATCCGCTGGTCCAAAACCATTTTTCTCGGCGTTTTGAAAGAACATGAGTCTGAGAAAGCAAAAAAAAAAACGTCCCTCCCTCTGTCTGGACGCCTGGATGCCTGGATGCCTGGATATCTGGATTCTGGACGTTTGGATGTCTTTATGCCTGTACCCATGGTATCTCGAGAACGGCTTGCCCGATTTGGATTTTTTTCCTCCAATCTGTTTTTATGGTCAAAGCAGAGATTTGAAAAGCTTTTGAAAACTGTACGTCCAGAGGGTGAGGTACCTGCCACAGGAATTGAACCAAAACAGCTGGTTATATAAAAATATTTACGCATTTTGATTGATTATTGAGTTGGCATAGAATTTGGGGTTGATTTAAAGGTCAATTTGCGGGTTGAGTTGAAGTTGAGTTGGAGTTGAGTTGACCAATTTTTTATATATGATGGTTTAAAAAGTGAGTTTGGTGTAAAGTTTGCGGTTTAGTTGAGGGTTAAGTTGGGTTCTGTTTGCGAGTTGAATTAGGGTTGCGTTGCGGTTTAGTTGGGGTTGGATTAGAGTTTGGTGAGCAGTTGGATATCGACGGGACTAAAAACGGTGTGCGCTAAACTGAGAATTTGTCATTTTTTTTTATAAAAATTTTATTGGGATTTGCAGCGTTATCAATGGAAATAGGATTCTGAGATAATTTTTAGACGAAGTTCTGGAATATGGCCAAGTAGGATGAAACTTGGCTCTTTCATAACCGATTATGATGAAATTTGACATGTGCGATAGAAATTTGGTTCTAAACTGAGTTTTAGATAAAGTTGTTGTCATATTCCATAACTTCATCTAAAAATCATTTTAGAATTCAATTTCCAACGCTCATGTCAAATTTCTTTTATTTGTTTTTTTTTGTCCATATTCCACAATTTTTTCCAAAAATCATTTAAGCGTCACATTCCAATCAGTGATGTTAAATTTCACTAAAACCGGCCACCGCAGAAATATTTGACTATCTAAGGGAGCTTTTGAATGAAGCTTTTGAAATTGAAGCTATGAAGTTATGGCATGAAGTTATGATGTTATGATGGTTTGTTTATAAGAAGTGTGTGATGGTGATGGTGATATGATGATGATGATGGTATGATGGTATGATGGTATGGTGGTATGATGGTATGATGGTATAATAGTGATGGTATGATGAGTTGAGCAGAGGGTTGAGATTTGATTTGAGCAAAGTTGAGTTAATGTTGAGTTAAGATTTTGTTAGCCTGCATTGGGGTTAATCGAGTTGTTCGGTTGGTGAATTATTTAAGAGTTGATTTGGAGTTAGATTTTTTTTTTTTTTTTTTTTTTTTAAATGTTGCACAGAAAAAAAAGATTGCTATTATTAAACAAAACTTGCTATATTTAATAATTTTTACCCCTTGATTTTCAGCTAATCAAGCCCCTTGATTAAATGGAAAAATGGGTCGAATAATATAATACATTTTCGTTTTTCTTCTTTTAAGAAACTCATGTTAAATTCAATGGAAGATATCAATTCTTAAATCTAGAATTATTTTGCTAAATTTATCATTTATTTTCAAATGGTTATTGTTTATGCCAAGAATGTGGCTCTTGCTTAAGCGAAGTACAATTTCGATTAAATTTAATACATCCTCATATAAAATAAAATTTTAATTTTACTTGAATTAAGAAATAGTTTGCTTTTTATAAGAATTTTCTATTAAATTTACATCGGAATACTTGCTTTATTTGATAAATGGTAAGACTAATTCGATATCATTCTTGCTTGAATATAGAATATGGGTTATCTATATTTAAGCAAAAATGATATTAAATTAATCTTGTCCTTTCTTAAATAAAACAAGTATTCTGATTTAAATTTAACAGGAATCCTTATCAAAAGCAAATTATTTCTTGATTCAAGTAAAATTAAAATTAGATTTTAGATGAAGGTGTATTAAATTAATCTTACACTTTCTCAAATAAAGCAAATATTCCGATTTAAATTTAATAGCAAATTATTGTCAAAAGCAAACTTTTTCTTAATTCAATTATAATTGAATTAAGAAATATCATAATTAGCTTTTGATACCAATTTTTAATTATTGCATAGAAATTGGGATGTGAACTAAGACGCTTTAAATTTTACCAAAATTTATTTTAACTGCAGCTTGATATGTCAAATATGTACTAAGAAAATATTTATTTTTGGGAAATGAGTATTTTGTAGTATGAGAATTATGTAGTAATAAAAATACATAATATAATTTTTAAAACAATATAGTATATTTCGTTTTTAATTCAAATTCAATTTATATAAAATAATAATTAATATAAAATCAATAGACATAACTATAATATTAATAATAATAAAATATTTGGTAATATAATGTTATAATAATATAAATATAAAATTAATCTAATTATAATAATAGTTATAGTAATATTATATTATAGTAATAAAGCCTCAATTATAATAAAGTTTTTTTTTAAATGAGCGCTGGTTGTTTACACTTTGTGCCATCCAGTAAATATCACTTTAAAGACGTCTTTTGTCAGATGGTTTAGTATAGTTTCAAGTAGCGTATTTGTAAAATTACTATTACTAGACATTTTTGTAACAAAAGCCAACACTGAGTCTTTTACTTTTTTTTAAATTGCTCTATGTTAATATTATTTTCTTGTAAAACCTTTTTGGAATTATTAAGGTTGTGCAACTCAGTAAGCTCACAGTTATTTTTGGATTCAGACATCAATGGTATTATCGAATTTGTCGGAAAGGTATTATTTTCATTCTCGTGGTTCTTGATTAAATGTCGCTTGAATGATGATATATTTTTAAACACTGATGGACAACTAGATTGACATCTTTATAAAATGCGTATATTTTAAATGTCATACATAAATATTGGTTGTTTGAAATGACTGAAAACATGAAACAATTCAACATGATTACAATATTGCTGAATTGTGTACTACGGTTTCCAAATATTGAATTTGTTAGTTATTTTTATAACAGGCTTTAATTTTGAAGTAGTCTACAACTAGAGAGAGAAAATATGTTAATTAGATAACAGGAACTCAATGTATATATATATATATATATATATATATACATATATATATATATATATATATATATATATATATATATATATATATATATATATAACGGATTACCGTTAGCAATAATCCCGAATAAAAGCTGTAAGGTGGCGCATTATGTTAAAAAAGTTAAAAAATGATGTTTTCTTGCTGGTTATTCTTCTACCAGGCTTTCAAATGTAGTGGATAAATGTTGTAAGTTTGATATTTTTGTAGTCTGGAAATAGGGAGAGAATTAATGTTAATTAATTAGATTAATTAGGAGCTCAAAATATAGTTTGACTTAGGAAGTATAGAGAAATATAATATAAAATATTAAGTTATTTAAGTAAAATACTTCAAACACTCCCTTATTTTACTTTTTTAAATAAGATTAGGGGAATTTTTCACTTAAATTTTTCCATTTTTGAAAAAGTAAAAATTTTGAGTCCGGTTACAAAATTTGAAAACCAATATCGATCTGAAAATTTATAATAATTGTGTTTAAGTAATAAATACATTTCAAAAGATGTCATCTGTTAAACATCTCGTTTGCTTTTAAGGTATTTTTTGATGAATCTTTAAATTATTTAAGGCGCCCTTTTGCAGTGTTGTTCCATTTGATTTCAACTGTGTCCAACGGAGACTGAAAGGGAGAGACTTCAGCTCTTCAAACACTCCCTTAAATTTAATTTTCTAAGGTAAGAGTAAGGGGAGCTTTTTTACTAAAATTTTCCCATTTTTTAAATAGGAAAAAATTTGAGCCCGGATAAAAATTTGGAAATCAATATCGATCTGGAAATATATAATAATTGTAATAATTGTAATAAATAAATTTCGTTTTAGTTTTAAATGACTTACTAATCTACTGCCATTCGCTGATTTCAAAAGAGATCACCTATTAATTATCTGGTTTGCCTTTAACGGATTTGATGAATCTTTGAATTCTTTGAGACGCCCTTTTGCAGTGTTTTTCAGTGTTTTAATACAGGCTAAATGTTAATATATTAAAAATAGTTATGATTTTAGTGTCACTAGTTTATCCACCAAATTTTTGCAATTTTAAGTACAAATTTATGTTATTCAAAATGACGAAGCTGTTCCAAATTAATCAAATATAAAACATCACATTTCAAACTACGTATTGAAATAATTAAATATTTATATTTGAATCATTACAATTTTAACAAATAAAACTATAAATTAAATAGACACTGGATGCTTCCGAAATGCAAAATGCACATTTAGCGAAGTGACATTTGAAAAGCTGCATGCGACGTAGTTCTTGCTTGCATTTTTAATACGTATTGTTTGAATGGTCCGAATTTAAAAATTTTTATGATTTTAATGAAACGTAATTCATCAAAAAAAATCGTATTCTACAAAATGTGCATTTAAAATCGCATTTCGGAAACCCCCACTATTTCATCTTACACACAACAAAAAAATTACGCACTACTCAACAAAAAGAAGGACACAAAGATGGTGATACACACGGCGTTTTTCTACAACATAATTGATGTTGCAGATTTACATTAAAAATAATCCGGTTGGATAAAAAAACAGAAACGCCGAGAATTCTAAAGAGATTTTAGACACACAATTTATTAAACAATTAATACTTACATAAATATATTCTCACTTTTTCCACAATAAGAAACTTTAAAAATGTATTAAAACACAAAAATAAAACTAGCACTTAGGACGTTCTCAACTCAACAGAACAAGAAGGTCTGAAATCATAAATATTTTCGATTTTAAAACCGTTTTAAAATATTGATGCACATGCGTAAGTTTAGCAAGGCTTGCTTATTAAAAGCATTACGTTATAGAATTAAGCGCGTGTGTGTTTATTGCAAAAATGGTCGCTGTAACTCAGAAATATTGCTAAATTAAAAAATAATTTTAAATAGAGCTTGCTAAATATTAGCAACTATATCTAAAATATGTTATTAGTTAAGAAAGTTTTGCTAGAATTTACTAGGCCCTTCTCGTTTATTAAAATATGTTTTTATATTTTATTATGTTTTCTTTTAATTTGACTAAGCAATGCTTATGTGAAGCAACTTAAGGACATACATATCACAGCAAACGGCTGCGGCGTGCCTTGAATATAAACGATAGTTTGAGCATAAATATAAGGATTTTTTTACAAAACCAATTTTATAATTTTACTAGAAAAATTTTCATTTTAAAAAATTAACATTTTCTTTTAATGGAAATTTTTCTAATGAACTATCAAATATCTGATTAAACTTATGACAATTACTGATAAGCTCAACCTTGCATTTTCATTTATTACATTTATAATATAATGAATTTAGTAATAATCTACATTCAAGCAAGAATGATATTAATCTTACCTTTTCTCAAATAAAGCAAGTATTCCGATGTAAATTTAATAGAAAATTCTTATAAAAAGAAAAGTTTTTCATAATTCAAGTAAAATTAAAATTTGATTTTAGATGAAAACGTATTAAATTTAATCGAGGTTGTACTTCGCTTAAGCAGGAGCCACTTTCTCCGCATAAACAATAATCATTTAAAAACAAATGATACATTTAGGAAAATAATTGTAGATTTAAGAATTGATATTTTCTATTGAATGAAACACCAAAATGTAATACCCTATTCGACCCAACACTCCATTTAATAAAGGGGCTTGATTAGCTGAAAATCAAAGGGTATAAACTAGTAAATATGGGATTTGTTTTATAGAATAGATAACGAAATCTATTTTTTTCTGTATGCATGAATATGCAAAAATTTTGCATATAACTGAATAATTATGTTGAATTTAAGTTTTGCTTCATTATTTAAAAAAAAGGCTAAAAAAAATACGTTTTAGTAAGTTATATTTTTAAAACCATATTAAAAATAGTGATCTGATTTAAGCAAAATCTTTCTGCATAGAAATACTAGTACAAAACGCATGCTAATTTTAACCACTATTTTGTTTAATATTGTACTGCCAATTAAGTCGCTTTCTTGTATTAAGTAAGGTTAATTTAATGATAATCAATTATTACATTTCTTAATTTAAATTGTAAACTTGATTAAACCGCTTTCTTGTATTAAGTCAGGTTTTTTTAATGATAATCAATTATTACATTTCTTAATTTAAATATTAAATTCTTGATTCTATAATTATTTTAGATTGTTATTTTAAGATAAATATAGTTAAATTAAATATTTTTAGTTTATATTGAGCAAAAACTAATTTATTTTTAAATTTTATAAATTTCTTGAATTAAAAAATGGGATTTTCTATTCTAAGTAAGTTCATTTCTTTCTGTGTGCCAATGGCTTTATTCTTGAATCTTTCTACATAAGAAACTCACAAGAAGTAATCAAATCTTAAGCTAAAAATTATTACATATTTTAAGTCTTAACCAATGTTAATACTTATTGTTAGTGCTCACAATTTAACTAATTTAGATTATACTTATAAGTATAAGATAATCATTTAGTAAATTCACAGGTTCACAGGTTCATCAGTCCGAGTGGATCTGTTCTTCTCAATCGCCTAAATCGCGGCTGTTTTAGTATCTCCCTGGCCAATTCGTTGGGATGTGCTTCTAGTTTTGAATAATATTTCGAACTGAATTCTTTAATTGTTTCTTTAACGTTTTTAATCCCAAGGTCGTCATGTATATTACTATTTCGAATGTACCAAGGAGCATTGGTAATACTGCGAAGTATTTTCGCTTGGGCTCGTTGCAGGAGTTCTCTGTTTGAAGTGCTGGTGGATCCCCATAACTGAATACCGTATGGTCCATATGGGTTTGATTATCGCTTTGTAAAGTAGAACTTTATTGGCTAATGACAACTGAGATTTTCTTCCCATCAGCCAATACATTTTGGAAAATGTAATTTTTATTTGGTTGCGCTTTGTTTCAATATGATTTTTCCAGGTTAATCTTCTATCCAGGTGCAAACCTAAGTATTTTACCTTCGTTTGTTGAGGAATATTTTTATCGTTTAATTTCACTGGTGGGCAGGTGCGTTTATTCAGCGTGAATGTGACATGAGTTGATTTGTTTTCGTTCACATTGATTCGCCATGCTTTCAGCCAGTCCGCGAATTTGTTTAAATGATTCTGCAATTCCTTTGAGGCAATTTCAGGATTTGTGTGGGACACCAGGATGGCCGTGTCATCGGCAAATGTTGATATTATTATTTTGTTAGTTTAAGGTATATCAGCTGTGTACAACAAGTATAATATTGGTCCTAGAACGCTGCCTTGCGGGACACCTGCATTAATATCATTTAAGCAAGTAGTTGCGCTGTTTTGTTTTACCATGTATTGCCTTTGAAGAAGATAGTTTCCCAAAACTGAGTGAAATTTCTTCGGTAGAAGCTCTTTAATTTTGTAAATTAATCCATCATGCCAAACTTTATCAAAAGTTGAGCGATATCCCGGCAGCAGCACAATATTTCTTTTCCTCGAAGGTGATTTTGATTGCATTTACAATTCTGTGTACTTGCTCTATAGTACCATGTTGGTTTCGGAACCCAAATTGATGGTCTGGAATAACGCGCCGTTCTTCTAATATTGGTTTCAATTTCGTTAATAACATTTTTTCAAATAGCTTTGAGATTGTGGGCAGCATGCTTATTGGACGATATGATGAGATTTGCGTTTCATTTTTCCCTGGCTTATGTATCATTGTGATCAAGGATATCTTCCATTTTTGAGGAATATAGCTGGTTCGCATGATCGCGTTGAATACAAATGTTATTAGTTTTATGCATTTGTCTGGCAATTCCCTTATCATTTTTCCAGTAATTAGATCATGTCCTGGTGCCTTTTTCGGGCTTATGCAAGTTTTAATTGTATTCTTAACTTTCTTCCAGTTATACTTTATAGGTTTGTAGGATAAACCATCGTCCGTTGGCTGGGGTAGCACGAAATAATTATCTTCTTCGTGTGGGACGAATACTGTTGCTAGATGAGCAGCAAAAGCACATTGGCTTTTTCTTCATCACTTCTCGCCCAATTTCCTGTTGGTAGTCTAATCGGTGGATTCGAATTTGTTGGCCTTTTTAAATTTTTTGTTGCCTTCAACAAAGAATAATCTGTCCTCTCGGTTGCCGAGAAATCACTTAAATAGTTCTTTAAGCGCTGGTTTTCTTCCCTCAAAGCAAATCTTAGGCCCTTAATAGCTCGATTTAATTTCCATTTTAATAACGGTGATTTTGTTTGCTGCCATTGACGGCGAATTTTTCGCTTTTCCTGCATTAGTTCCGTATATTATGTGACAGTTTATTAACTTTTTCCGAACTACTTATGCCGGGTGTAGCCCTTTCAGCGGATAATGTCATGACATCTTTTAGATTTTCTGCCGCCGCATCAATATCAGCTGGTGTGATCAGAGGAATATTAAGTAGACACTTTTGTTCGACTAGCCTCCTATATTGATCCCAATTAGTTTTCTTGTTTGTAAGACGATTCGGTATTTCATTCCTTAGGACATCGGTGCTCAATATTACTATTACCGGTGAGTGATCAGAAGACAGATCATAGCAATCGGTGGCCTTAGCGTATGTACGTGGAATGCCCTTAGTTACACAAAAGTCAATTAGATCAGGAATTTTCTTTTTATCCGTGGGCCAGTAAGTTGGGTTACCGGCAGATAAATAATCCAGCGACTGTTCCTCTATAGCATCATAAAGTTGTTTGCCTTTCGGCGATGTTAATCTGGAACCCCAATGAGTACGTTTAGCGTTGTAATCACCGCCCGCAAGAAATTTATTACCCAGCTAGCTGAAATAATTCAAGAACTGGGGTTTTTTTATAGCATGTTTTGGAGGGCAGTACACTGCCGATATGACGCAGTTTCCAGACCACTCCTGCAGGCAGATGCTCGTTGATTGTATATGTTCTTTCTCATATTTCGGAAGTTCGTAGTGTTTTAATATTCGCTTAATCAATACAGCAGTGCCTCCATGTGCTTTACCATCTGGGTGCTTGGTGTCATAAATAGGGTACCCATTAATTTTGAAATAGCTATTTTTGGTGAAGCGTGTTTCTGATATTAACATTATGTCAATATTGTGCTTAGTGAGAAATGCATGTACCTCCGCTTTATGTTGTGCTAGGCCGTTTGCATTCCATATGGCTATTTTGATGATGGTCATTTCTGGCTTTTTACGACTATCTGCATCAGCGTGCTCATATTCTGCATCATTAGATCCATGGTTCTCTCCATCATCGCCATGAAGCTCTGCATCATATTAGTCAATTTATTTAAAGCCGTTGAGATGTTTCCCTCTTCACTTGCTTGAACTTTAGGAGCGGCACCTTTAAGAACACTTGCGTATGAAACCCCTTCGTGCACGCTGCCGTTTACATTTGCGTACTGTTTTCCATTTTGAGCGTTTGTGTTTAGAATTTCTGGTCGTGCTTCTTTTCTAGCTGAAGAATGAAGATTTAGGATCCGCTGTTCTGCTCGCTGCTTTGGATTGATTCTCCTTTTCAATTCTACATAAATTGGGCACCCTCTATAATTAGCTGTGTGATTTCCATCGCAGTTGCTGCATTTTCCCACTGATGCTTCCTTTTTTGCTTTATTGCAAACCTTTTAATTATGGAGTTCACCACATATAACACAAACATCGTTCAAAGTGCAATATGCTCTAGTGTGCCCATATTCTTGGCACTTAACACACTGTACCGGCCCATTTCTTTTCCTGGGTTCCTCGATGGTAACTCTTCTGTACAGTAGATATTTTAGGTTAAATATTGAATGGTCGCGTTTAACTTTTTTATTGTCTGGTTCTAATTCCAGACGAAACAATGGCTGAGGTACCTTCTCCCGATTAAAAATATTGGTAATATATCTGCATTGGAAACCTTTTTCAGCGAGAGCATCCCGTATTTCGTTTGCATCCACGTAACTCTCTATTCCTTTTAAGATAACAACCAATCCTTTTTGGCTCTTTAGTTGATAAGTGTAGTAATGTTTACCAACTTGGTCAAAATGTTTAATTAATGCTCTGTAAGCATCAATATTGAGCGGTTGAATTTTTGTTTCTTTTATATCTCCTCTTTTGATTCCGGAAATATAAAATGCACCTTCCGTGATAAACTCGATCGTTTTAGCAAGTTCTCTATTTGATTCTTCCCTCAAATAGATTGGTGGTGGCTTCTCAGTTTTTGGAGTTTTTTCGGCCGGCGGCTCGTCAGCAACCAATCAAGAATACCTATTACCATGCGTTAATTCAACGCTAGCTAGCTTAGTGAATTTATTTGCGCTTGTACTGGCCGCTGATTTAGGGCTTCTTCTTCGTTTTGATCTTACAGTAATATACCGGTCTATTCCCGTTTGCACTAAACACTGACCTACATCACTGTTTATTTTATTGTCATTTTTATTTAAACTAATAATTTCACTTTGATTTAAATTGCCTGGTAAGGTAATTTTTTGAGCATTTAAAATTTGTTGTCGCTTTGGACTATGCTGCACATTTGTATTTTTATTAATAATTGAGGTCGTGACGTTCGGTGCCAAATCGCTTGCGGACATCGCTATCTGATGATTTGGCCCAGCCTTTTTTACTTGAGGCGGAGATAAGAACATCACGATTTCACTTGTTTTTCACATCACAATATTTAAAAAAAAAAAAAAAAAGATTTAAACTGCTGATTCAACTTTTCACACAATTAATAATTAAATGATTTAAATGTTTACTCGGTGGTAGTAAAATTGCAACTTGGAGTTAGATGAAGTTGATTTTAAAGTTGATTTTTGGTTGATTTGGTGATTGATTTGAGGGTTCGGTTGGCGGTTAATTTGGTGATTGCATTTAAATTATTGACTTAAGAATGAAGATTGACGTTAGAGTTTCATTTCGGGATTGATTTGGGTGTTGAATTAATCAAGACCAAAGTTCTGATCACCTCATAATATTTCAGCCCTTTATATTTTTAATACAATGAATTAGTATGCATTTTAGAGTTTTCTAATAACTGGTCTTATCCGGTTTCGGCTCCGACTCCGGAAATTTATAAACTTATTAACGACTCCGGCTCCAGCTCCGACTCTGGCTCCAGCTCTGACTCCGGCTCCGACTCCGACCCCGACTCCGACTCCGGCTCTAGCTCCGACTCCCGAAATTTATCAACTTCTCCTCCCGCGACATCAGAAATATATCTTTCTATTCGTAAAGCAAATAAGGTTTTCATTTCCGTGAAACGCTATTATTTATGTGCTGAAAAACTGTGGATATTTGACAAGCAGACTACAAAGGCCGTCAGCTTAATTGCAAGCGCCGATATTTTTCTTTTTTTAATTACTGCGGCGCTTTAACTGGGAGGTTTTCTATTGATCGATTACCGATTGCAAGGTCACATGTTTGAAATTGGTCAGGTTTAGTAAGTCTCTGTTAATTCTTCTTGATGTTTTTCTTTTCAATTTTTTGTTTGGTTTATGTAACATCAGTAATTTTCCGTGAAATCTGATGACAAAATACTTAATTAGATATGGGCGCTTAACCCAAATGTCTCGACTTCTCTCTCGACTTTCTACGCGTATCTCGACTTAAATTTTGCTAAATTTCGATAGTTAAGCCCGGTATGCTGCTTAGGGCCTATTATGAAATTTTTCGATTCCGAATTTTTACGATATCGAAAAAATTCGATACGCCGCGGATATACCCCATTATGAAACTTGGAAAATCGAATTTGTAATATTATTTATTATTATAAATATTACAATACAGTACAATATTTAAAATTAAATAAATCATTTACAAAAAACGAATTTTCTACAAAAGCCCAAAATACCATAAATTTTGCAAAATCCGTCTACTAAATAGCAGTCGAATTTGCGTTTGAAAAATCCGATGCGAATTTCCTTTTTTGTTTCATAATAGGGCGGATTTTTTCGATATCGTAAAAATCCCAAATTGAAAAATTTCATAATAGGCCCCCTGAAGTGAAATGAAATTCCTCATATAAAAATGAGACAAGCGAAAACGAAAATGAAAATTTCACCGCCGAACTTCATTTTGTGGTGTGCAGTTTAGCTAGCGAAAAGGGAGTTTTAATATCAGAATACAGATGTCTCTATTTTATCTCTACAGATTTTTCACTTCATTTTTATCTTCCTGGACGATAAATGTAAAGATAAATTTTGACCAATTTCATTTGAGTTTTTGTGTGTTGAGGATCGAAATGAATTTTATGATATAAAATACGTTGTCAGAGACAACATGAAGTTGTACGCACTAAAATATTTACGAAACTCGTCAAACTAAATTTTCACGTCAGATTTACATATCTTCCTTTATTTTTGGAGACCAGCGAAAATTGCATTTCACTTGAACAACGTACTAGGCTTTAAAAAAGACGAAGATTTTTCGAGAAGAAACCCTAACTTCGACTACGTAAGCAAAAAAAATCCGTAGCCGGAGTCTGTCTATTCCACAAGGCTCCGGCTCCGACTACGGCTCCTTTAAATATACAAAAATAAATATAAACTCCGCGACTCCGACTCCGGCTCCGGCTCCGACTCCACAGCCCTGGTCTTATCACTAATACAAATAAAATACTTTATATAATTTAAATGAATACATAAAGTATGAATATATTAAAGTATATTAAATTAATACATAAAGTACGTCATCCACTTGCGGCGATTTTGTAATTCGGAAATGTATTCTTTAGTCCACCTGGACCAAAACTATTGCTGGATTTGCTGGATAAGACGCCATCGGCGTATAGATGAAACCTTTCCCGTCTGAATATCAGATTCGAGTATGGTAGTGAGAGGGCTTTCAATCAGGAAGTGACCTAGCGTAAGTGTCTGCAGATCATCTGGAACTCATGAGAGTAGTGGTAATGGTACCGAATTTAAGATCGCTTCAATTTGCTTTATGATCAAAATGTCGAGGAATCATCACCTTGTCGTTTTTAACGACCATTGTCGTTTTTAATACTCAATTGGTTAATTTTACCGCTGCCTCATAAGGCCCATAAAAATGAGGGACACCTGCTGGCTGAAAATGCCATGTGATTAAATTTTGTTAGAAATACTTTATGATTTAAGGATCACGATGCTGAAATGTTGCTGTTTGATTTAGGATCTTTAATTGCGAATTCGCACCAATAAAATTGGTCCCATTGTCAGAAAAGATATTTTGAGGAGCTCCTCGTGTAGCTATTAATCTTGTCAAGACGCCAAAGAAAGCCTCAGTCGTCAAATCCGAAGCGACTTCTAAGTGTACTGCCTTTGTCGAAAGACAGACAAATACTGCACAGTATGCTTTGGACGGTCGTTTGCCTCAAAGTTTTTAGTGAATGGAAATCCAATCCTGGATGAAAACACTGTATAAACGTTTTTGAAGCGAGATGGCTACCATTGATTGGCCAATATTTTTCACGCACGGCAGCTGATAATTCTTGTGGATCCAAATGCATATATCTATAATAATAAAAACACGGGAAATTGTAAATATGTATATGGATGATTAGACGGGAGAAGAATCGGATGTTTGGATGTATAGGACAAATTAGATTTATCAAGGCGACCACCAACACGAATAATATTTGTATAGTCTAGGAATGGAGATAGGTTAACAGGACGACTTTTTTGTGAAATGGGGCGTCCCTTCTGCAAATCAGCGATTTCATTTCCAAATGCTCTCCTTTGAACTGTCCTCGCCATCATAAGCATGACGTTGTTGAGTTTATTAGTTGAAAGGTGCCCTGTCCTGCGTTCGTTAGTATTTATCACGGGCCCCGCTGTGTCAAGAATGATCTAATGTTGTTAAAATATTTAATACTTTGCAGTAAATCTGAAGAATCATCGATCGCGGCAATGACAGCTATGTTTTTCTATCTTTCCGGTACATCATCATCTGATTTTACCTGTGCTGTTGATTCATATTTTTTTGAGCGACGATAAAAACCGCAGGTCCATTGAACCAAATTGATGATTGTAAGAATACTTTAGGCATGAGACCACGAGAAATAATGTTTGCCGGATTAAATTTCGATTCGACGTGATTTCAATTATCAACAACTGAATGTTGCTGAATTCCTGCTACACGATTCGACAGATATGTTTTCCAAACAGAGGATGAAGACTTGATCCAGTGCAGTACAATTGTTGAATTGGTCCAATATACTGTGCGACTAACCATGAAGTTCAAGATTGAAAAGACTCGACTTACTAGTCTTTCGTAGAGAAGCCACTCCTCACTTAGGACACAGAAGTGTAAATAATCGCACCGTAAGCAGATTCGCTAGCATCGGTGAAACCATGCAGTTCTATTTCGTCTGCTTGCTCTCGTGAAAATAGGTGGACTTTCAACTGAAGCAAAGCTCTGGAGGCAAAAAGGCATCCCAATCTTGCTTTAATTCCCAAAGTTTTTGCATAAAGGTCTTGACCGCGGAGATGATACATATCCACGTCTGGTTGCCAATGCATGCCCAGAGTTTTAACAAAATTAGAATTATCTAGATGAAGAAACGGTTCAAGAAGATCAAGTAGAATATCACGCTCGTTCGAGCACCATTTTTTAAATATCATACTAGCCATGCCTAGGATTTGTATAACTTGTAATTGCAACTTTATCCTCTTTTGGACATATCTGTAGTAACAGCTTTGTGGCCAACATGGTGGCCAAAAAAGGTGCTGAACTCGTTCTGTATGTCACAGTTTTGACCAAACTTAAAAATCGATTGGTGGCCATAACTTTCGAGTTGCCCAATTACGACAGTGACTATTTAAAAGGTAGTTTGACCACAAATCGGCCTTGATCATTACGTTTATATGTTTGAACAAAATTCTCCTCACATTTTTGCTCAGACGACGTGTAGACATTATTGATAGATTCCACAGTTTCCATCTTTTTGGACCGTAATTAAATTGCAGAAATTATTCTCACATTTGTCAATTATTTTTCCAGAGATCATCTAATCTTATCTGACCAACTGTTAATAATTCTAGAAATAGTTCAGTCCAATAGTTCATTCCAGTTTCAGTCGAGTAAAGCCCTGCAAGGAGTTTGCACACCTTTATCATTCAAAACGTAATCTATAGCAGTAGAGAGTAATACAAAACCTGTTGAATTTACAGTAAGCTTTTGCGGAGGTGATGATTGTTCTGATGAAGAAGTTAATTGTTTATGCTTATCGATTAAAGCTGGAGATTAAGGTTCTGGATGAATCGATGGTTTAAATTACATTTGCGACATTTATCGGTTATAGCACAGTCGTTGACTTAATGGTTTAAAAATCAATTGCAACGAAAAATGCTGTGACCAGGTTTATTGCAGAAAAATCATTTGTATTGAAGTAGATCTAGTTCGATGAAGTGTAGTAATTATTGTTTCTCCTGAAGATCGATTGCAATTGTCCAACGTTTGGCATCGACGGTTCAAGAAAACAAGCAATTCATCGAACGTTTCCAGCCTATCATTTGAAGTTTCATTGTTCCATTTTTCGAGCGTATCAGAGTCTAACTTTGAACAAACTAAATGAACTATAAGAAAATCCCACTGCTCTGCATTAAAATTATCGATGCTCGAAATTAAACAGATTGGTAGCACGAAGAATATCAATAGGCAAATGCAAGTAACTGTTGTTAACGTATGTAGTTGTAAACGTAATGATGCATGAGGCAGTACACGAATGGGTGGTTCAACCGATTTTCTGGCACAAAATGCAAAATATCATCCTTAATACTATTGTAAATTCAGCGACATTTCAGGCACTCTAAACCAAGTTTTCCTGGGGAACAAAAATTGTAGACTAGCATTTGAATTTTTGTATGAGTTTAGTAGCAAAATCAATGAGTGCAAATAAACATTGATCGTGGAAAAGTTATAGAAAAAAATAAACGTAATATACGGGAGTGGGACAGCCCTCTCGAAGTCCTTCGGTACCAATACTACGGTCTTCCTAGCAGAACTACATGCTGTAGTAAATATCTAGGAGGAAGGGCAATAAGTCCAGATAGTATGTATCACTTACCAGCCGGCAGTATTATCAGTTTCATTAAGAGCCTGGATATTGGACTGGACAGATAATTAAGCAGGGCCCAAGCACAACAGATGTGTCTTGGCACTATTGGATGTTATATGAAAGCAAACGGACTAGAGGAATAATGGGCAATAGATATATATATAAATGTTGAGTTTTAAAAATCGATCTCTACAAACACCTTTGTAATAAATATCAAATATTTCCGACAAATACGGAAAGCTCGAAAGAAAATTACTAGCCGATAAGTCCAGTTGTTACAATATTTTTTTTGTTGAGTTTCGTACACCTGCCCCAGAGGGGTCTTGATATTTGTTGCTATATTGGATTCTTAGTCTATTGTTAGCCGTCGAAAAGGTTTTTCAAGTTTAGTGTGCTCGGCAATTCGCTTTTTGAAACAAGTAGAAGACGCAGGGACATGTAAGGCAAATAGCTTTACATTTCAGGAACATGAGGCTTCACAACGGTGTCATTTCTGACCAAAAATTTACGAACAAGCAGATAAGTGTGAGCTTGTGAATTATCGTGGTACAATGGCCATGAGTTGCTCTGCCACAAATCTACTCGTTTCATTCAAACTCATAGTACACTATGCCGTTGAAATCGAAGATAATAGTATTACAGTGAGCAGAACCTTCACATTTGACCGAACTTGACGAACTCTTTTCGGTCTTGCCTCTTCAGGAAACTTCCATTGAGACGATTGGGCCTTAGTTTCGATGTACTATCCGTACTCTCCTGTTTTATAACCATTCACCATTCAGTTTTGCGATATTTTATTCGAAAAAAATTGAACGAAATCTGAAAAGTTTAAAAAAGTTGTACATTTCGACTTAAAAAAACCAGAACAGTTCGTTTTAACAGTCTCGAAATTTGTTATGTATTTGATTTAAAGAAAACCAGAAATGGCTTTCTAAAACTGGTTTGGTAGCGAAACGACCATCCTGGTTAGAAAATAGATTTGTAGTGAAAACTCTAATAGGAAAGTTTCAAAATCTGCCAAAATTCATTTATCGTCCAATATGTTGGGTAAGTCAGATACCACATTTCAATAGAATTAGTGCATAATTGCAAAAGTTTCTTTTGGGATTGGGATATTTTTAAATAAAACATGGCTAGCGTTCAAAAAATATGCCGGGGCACTGCTAATGATACTTTGGCAAATAAACACAAACCATAAATCAAACAGCTAGATTTGCCAAAGAAAAATTTATTTTTTAAATACATAACTAGTCCAACCTTTCCAACAATTCCATCACCAGATGGAACACGCACGTTTGTCAATCGATTTTAGTAAAATTTTATATTTAAGTTATTAAGCCGAGTCTGAACGGTTCTTCGTATAAAATAGAATTATTTACGCTTTGAAGAGTTCCTTGGTTTACATTATTTGCGGTCGGCTCTCTTAAATAAAATAAGGGCCTAATTCAAGAAATATTGCGGCACACCACGAAAAGGAACTGGGTAGCATGTTTGTGAATGAATTTTAATAACATTTTCCATCTTAGGTTTGAGATCTGGAATTAAAATGAACTGCAGCTGTGAAAAATGCATACAGCCATTGTTAGATGACCAGATGCTTTCAGATTATTTTCTTTTTATCAAACTTAAATTGTTAATGAAATAATACAACACAAACGCTAAGTAGGACTTCATATTCCGCGAACCTAAGTAGAACTTCAAACTTCCGAGATTTTTTATGGTAAAAACTGCGTTAGTATCTTTCTGGAAATCATCCAACATTTTTTTTTTTGTTTTATTGATGCACTAACAATATCATCCACATATAATTTGAAATATAGACGACATCTTCACAATCATATTTAATGTATAAAGACGCATCATTGTCACTTTGAACGTATCCGTTCCTTTTCATTACTTCAACAAAATACCGATTCCACTCATTTGCACCCTGTTACAAACCATAAAGGTTCCTAATAAGCTTACAAACTTCGTTTTGATTCCCTTTGACGTAACCTTCAGGTTGTCTCATGTATATATCGTGCGACAGTTTTCCATTCAGAAAAGGCGTCTTATTATCAAAATGATTAACTATCATTTTGTCCTTTCCTGCTAATGTCAGAAGTATCTTTAAGGTAATAGGATGAGCAAACACATCGTCGAAATCTTGACCATACTTTTGAGCCACTAACCTTGCTTTAAATTTTGTGACATTTCCCTCTAGATCGGTTTTTGTTTTGTACACCCATTTTGACTCAATTGCTTTACTGCCAGGTGGTAAAGTAGTTAATATCCATACGTACCGTATAAACGTAATGATTCTATCACTTCATCATCTGATCCATTTATTGCTGCTTTATACGTAATTGGATCCTTATTTACTGTCTCGACTGATGCTTTATTAATTTCTCATTTTACTTTTTTAATTTTTTTTGAACGTTAATTAATTCATGTAATTTTCTAATATGCTACCGGTGATTAGACTATTTTAACCACATTTATAACACATTTATTAACACGTAGAAGTATGTTAATATTTACGAACAATCATTCAACGAAACCGACTAATAGACAGAATTCTTTTTATTTAATTTTTTAATTTTATATGATTTTAATATGTTCCGAAGATTGTAAGAGAAATAAATCCAGTTTCGAACTGATGAGCTTATGATTATGAAAAAATCAATCTTATCATCAGGTCGCGGCGACTGGACTGATTATACCACAATTCACATTCTATATATACAGAATGTACTGTGCGTCATGTACTAGCGAATCATACTAATACAGATAAATTATCTTACAATTTTTTCTTCTAATATGACATTTGGCCAAATACTTTAAATGTAGGGGAATTATGTTTTGAAGCATTATGGACCCTGTTAAAGTTAGCCGAAAGTTTCCCGCCGAAAGTAAAAAGTCGATAATGTAGATAATGTTATTAATATTTTAGCCGAAAATAAACAATTTGGTGGTTGACAGCCAAAAATAAATAGGATACATGGATTGCAATAAAAACTTTTGTAAAGAGTCTTACGTGGAAAACTTTGATTAACTTAGTCGTGGAAAATATCGGAAAATCAGAAGAATCCACAAAATTGGAATAAAATCAGCCTCTAGAGTGTATATCCGACATTCACGACTTCGGAACATATCGAAATCATATAAAATTAAAAAATTAAATAAATAGAATCTATTAGTTGGTTTCGTTGAATGATTGTTCGTAAATACTAATACACTTCTACTTCTACCTTTAATAAAAACACATTAAAAATGGTCTAATCACCGGTAGCATACATATTAGAAAATTACATGAATTAATTAACATTAAAAAAATAAAAAAAATTAAAAAAGTAAAATTAGCTTACACAGAAAAAGAGCTGTGTGAATGTCGTGAAGAAGAAAAAAATTGTAAGAGAATTTATCTGTATTAGTATGATTCGCTAGTACATAACGCACAGTACATTCCGTATATATAGAATGTAAATTGTGGTATAATCAGTCCAGTCGCCACGGCCTGATGAGAAGATTGATTTTTTCATAATCATAAGCTCATCAGTTCGAAACTGATAACATATAAAATTAATTTCTTATATTAACCGAACGGGTGGTATACATCGTTCATCTTGAGGAGACTCATTTGATGATTATCCAAATCTACTTAAAGATGGTTCATCTTGTAAATTTACGATGATTTCAGGTTGTTGATCAAACTCTTTAACCACTGGACTTGTATTATTATAAAAATCACTCACAACTGGTGCATCTGTCATGTTTCTGGCGATAAATTTTACATCCCGACTAATTTTGATTTTATTTAGTTTAACATCTAGAAGGTGATACCCTTTTGTTCCAAATTCATATCCGACAAATACTAATTTTTCCCTCTGTATGTATTGTCTATTTTTCTGTGCTTATCTTGTCGAATATGCGCTACAACAGGTGTTTGTATGGTGTCTTCATCACATTTCTTCTATAGGTAATCTGTTTAAAATGTGATTCGCTGTATTTACGGCTTCTCCCCAGAACTGCTTCTGTAAACCAGAACCTAGAAGCATACATCTAGTTATCTCGACTAGTGTTCGATTTTTGCGTTCAGCTACACCGTTTTGTTGGTGGTGTCTTCGGTACTGTCAGTTGAACTTTGATTCCATTTTTTCTCACAAAACTTTGTAATCTTTGATCCGTATTCCTTCTCTGTCTGAGCGAAATGCTTTTGGTACCTTTTGAAACTGTGTCTTCACCAATTCCACGAATTCAATGATTTTGTCGGTTACATCTTTCTGACGTTTTCAACGTGGAGTCTTTCGGGAATGAATCCCTCTTAGATTTGCTATGTATAGACAAGTTTCACATTCAAACGAATGTTGACAATTTTCTACTTTGACGTTTACTGCCATTTCACTCAATTTTTTAATGTCTGATAAATTTCGATGGCCGACATTTACCTTCACTGGTTTTTACACTAAAAATTTGATTTGATGGTGATTTATAGACATCATTTCTGGAATTTACAGTTAGCAATATTTTTCCATTTAGACTTATCTTGCATTCATGATTCTCAAATACAATGTTGCAACCACTTCTGGCGAGTTTACTTACTGAGAACAAATCACACTGTAACTCAGGGACTAATGACTTGTTGCAGTTTTGAACCTGACTGTTCCTTTTCCTTTAATTTGTGTTTTCTATCATCGGCCAAAGTCACTGAACTTGTTTGTGATTTGTCGATTTCAATGAAACAATTTTTGTCATTGCACATATGTGCTGATGCACTCGAATCTACACACCACACCATAGTACCAGTTTGTTTCGGTTTCGTGACCATCAAATAAACATATGAGTCTTGATTTTCCGATTTTTCATTTTCATTTTTTTAAAATTTGTTAAAGTCGCCTTATTGTATATATTGAGTGCTATTTCGCCATTACTAGTCGAATTTTCTATTTCCTTTCGTCTAACATATTCCTCCCGCAATTTTCCCTTCACTAATTTGAGGTTAAATTGTTTTCGGGACGCGATTCAAGTCTGGAGTAGGATTTTTTTATTAATCCACGCCTAAAATTCACGAACACTGTCAATAATGCTTGTTACTGATTCTAATATCACCTATGATAGCGCTAGGAAATTATTTTGCAGACGTTGTACACCAAAGGAAATACCAAGTTAATCCTATTGCAGCTCAGGTTCACGAACTTAATAAAACTAACGAATCTTTTGTTATAAATTCGCTGCAGTTGTTCTTGTGTTATCAACAATTCGCAAGAGTTGCAGTCATATTTTAAATATAAATCGGACTCAATGCCGCCGTTATCTTTATTTAATGATTTAAAATACAAAAATCACCAGAAACAATTTCCTAATAAAATCCAGATGGAAGTCATTTGCTATATTCCTTAATAAGGCCAAGGCCATATGACATATGGCCAAATACTTTAAATGTAGGGGAATTATTGTTTTAAAGAATTATTGTAGAAAGACAACGGTATTATTTATCCGGACTACGCCACCACGAAAGGAGAAGAACAAAAGAAGGGAAAAATTCCCCAAATTTCATCCAAAATCAAGCTAGAAAATTATATGTCATGCGCTACTACGATACGTAACGGATCTAAATTAAAAAAAATATGTTCCACAATTTTAGGCACCTAATTGCAGGGTTCGCCCAACACTTAGAAATGAAATATTTAACATTGGCTCGATAGATAATAGTTTAATGCAGAATTGGGATAGTATCCAATTAGTATTGCGTATATCGACTGCAGATTGCTGTGCAATAATATTCTTGATCAACACCGTATTCAGTTAATATGTATATTTAACACAAAGTACTAATTAAAAGTTAAAAATTCGTAACTTGAAAGGTTCTTTCACCTTTTTGCGCATACCAAATCCCGATCGTATAAGTCACACGCATCAAAAATAAACCGGGAGAGTTAATATACACACACACATTACATACTGAGCAAAAAGGCAGTAAAATCTTTAAAATGGCACATCCATAAATTTTACGAAAAAACACAATTTTTTGTGCTACTCTGCTTCTTTCGATTTCATTTCATTCTTTTTTTTATTTTTTATTTTTTTGGTAAAGCTTAAAAAGCTTTTAAACTAGAATGATTTTCTACCATCGAGCACAACATGCATATACATACATTGGTGGTATAATGGAATACCTTGGAAAATAATAAAATAAAAAATTTTTGGTTCAAAAGCACCGAAGAAATACAATATTAAACATTATGGCGTTTCTTAGACATAAAAATAGAAAATGTAGAATTTTTTATTTTATTTTTTTCAACATTTTTAAGAAATAAAATAAGAGGAAATAACAATAATAATAGTAGAAAGGTATATAAGATATGATGATGAAGAAGAAACCAAAGAACATATGTTGAAGGATTTAAAGGTTTTTTGTGTGTGTGCCATATTTCGTTGATTCTATGATAGAAATATACAATTGGGGATTTGGATTTTCTATTTTTAATGTTACCGTTCAATTTTTGCGCTATATCTTAACTTTATACTCATGTACGTATATATATATATATATATATACATATGTGTATGATTTAAGGGTATTATGGTTGTTATATAATGTAATTTTTGGGGAAATTTAATTTTTATTAACGCGAGGGTTAAATACGAGCAAAAAAAGAATAAAATGATTTGCTAGATTATTAGGTTGGGGCATAATTCTTTAAGCCCAACCAAAAATTGAGCAACAGGACTATAAATTGTGTACGTACGTACGTACAAATATATATAATAATAAGCTTAATCCCTGTATATATTTCTATATACGAGATATGACTAATTTTCCAACCCTTTTTTTTGTATAACATTGTGTCGTTGCCATTTCATAGAAAATGTTTTATGTTGTTGTTGTTGTTGATGTTGTCATTGCTTTTAAAAATAGTTTAAGTTTAATTTAGGTTAAAAATTTTAATTTAAATTTTATAAAATATCAAATTTCTAGATATTATGTATACTCTTGTCGTCATTTTTTATTATGAAAATTGTCTACAAAATCATTTTCTTTTTTGTGCTTTTGTTGTACACGTTTTAGGTATACAGCTGAAATGGCAGAGTACACAGTATATACAATAGATTGGAAAACATTTTTTTTTTTGTTACGATTTTGATTTTTATGACATCAAATTCCAAACAGAAATTGGAAAATAGGAGAACAACCCAAAAGTATTTTTAGTGTAATAGGAAAATTAGAAAAATCAAATTTGTTATAAAAATTCGATACATAGTTAATGTACAGTTGAACGCAGTAAGTCTTCAACCATTTTTTTTTTCAAAAGCATAAAATTACATAGCTTATTGAATATATGGGTTAATATCGGTTTTCGTCATAACTTTTAGGAAATAGGCTTCAGTTCACTTTTAGTTAAAAGGAGAACTGATCAAATAGAACCTGGTACCTGAGTTGGTGGTAGGAATTAGAGGTGAGAGGGTAAAAGCATTCAGAGTGGATTATGTATTCTCCCCTGCTCTTCCTCATCCTCGCATCCAATTGACTCACTAGAATCGGACTCTGATATTGAATCTTGTTGAAGGGAGTCATTCCAGGTAAAACAGGGTCGTCCTATTTTTTTCGCTCCAGCGGTATAGGTTGATGATGCTGTTAGTAGATGGGTGGGTCCTCGACGAGAAATATGTCCCCAATAATTGATTCGGTGGGCTTTGATTCGTTTTGTTATGGTTTTACCATTTAGAATGTCTTTAACTTTTCTTATTGTTGGCTTGTGAGTACTAAACTCTAATAGTTTTCAAAGGAAAAATGATTTGTATTTTCGAAATCGTCGGCGATTTGCTAAACTAAGAGCAGCTGTTTTAAGACCGTACGTAAGCATGGGAACTATTACGGTGTTGTACAAAATAATAGCGGTTTGTGCTGGAATTTTGTTTATTTTTATAAAGTTCTGCATCATGCGTACAATATTGTTTGCTTGACGACATCGAGTCCTAATTGTGAAGGGTCTACTAAGCTGAGAGGTTAAATATGTTCCTAAGTATCGCATCATTTTAACTACGGTAAAGGTAATTACTGATATAAAAGTCTATTAGGCGGATCAAAAGATGGATTGGGATCCCGAATGAGACTGGTACACTTCTGGAGATTTATGTTGAATACAACGTATTTTAAGTCGGTTAATAGTTCATTTAAAATAGGTTCAAAAGTAGCGATCGTTCGGGTGACTAAAACAAGGTTATCAGCACAGGCAAATATAAGTGGTAATTGAAGATGGTCGCGCTGCTCTAGTTTAAGCTCGGGGAACCGGTCGACTACGGCAAGAAGTACTTCATTTAAGATGAAGGTGAATAGCCGGGGTGATAAAGGACAACCTTGCTTGACACCTTTATTTTTCTTAACCTTCTCAGTAGTTTGATTGTACCATTTGATAAAGGTGGTTTCCCAAAAACACGCTGCGATTATTCGGTTGACCAAATAATGGGGTATGTACTGCTGAAGATATTCGATTAAGGTGTGTAAATCTATTGTATCAAAGGCCTTTGCTAGGTCAAGTGACAATATGTATATTCGATGACCGGCTCGCCATTTTTTATCTAGGATACGACGTATTGTGTACATATGATCATCTGTGGATCGGTGTGTTAGAAAGGCGGCTTGATAAGAACGAGGCTTATATAAATGCTGATCTCAACGATCTAATAGAAGTTTAGCGAAAATTTTGTAGCCTACATTACACAAGGAGATCCTTCGATAGCCGAACTACTTTTGGTCTTTGTACCTTTGGGATGGGTATTTGTAATGTATCGATCCATTCTGGTGGTACCTGATTGGTGATTCAGATCTGTTCAATTAAGGCATGAAGGGAACTTATTATGCTATCTGGAGCGTATTTACACAGATCAATGGGAACCCCGTCTTGTCCGGGAGCAGTACCAGATCGGATGAACTTGATTGTCATTTGGATCTCATCTTGAGTAGGGGTGATCTTAGCGGGTAATGATCGATCTCCTCTATAAGTGGAGGCCAGTCACCTTCGGATTTTTTCAACTCATTATACCAGGTGGAAATAGAGAGATAAAGTGACTGATTCTTTTTGGAGGTTCTTTTATACTGTCTAAAAAATTGATATGTCCTATGTAATCGGTCAGAGGATTTAAAATTTGCTAGTTTTGAAAAAAAATTCTTGACATTCTAGGGTTTTATGCTCGGAATAGGCTTTACTCTTAAATTTCGTCTGGCTTCTCTCAATTGGTAGGTGGCTGAGGTATCTTTTGGATCGATATGGTGATAATACTTTAATCTCTTTACATGAGCTTGGGCTTTTCTTCGTTTTGGAGTCAAGGGCGTCCGTGAAGAATGAGCTGTGTGGAAGTTTTCAAACTTTCAAGAATTATGTCCAAAGTGGAATATGTCCATATTCTGAGAGATGTTTTTCGTGGACTTCTTGAAGAGTATCTTCATATTGAGATGCTATTTTGTTATCTTTGAGTAAAGAAAGATTTAGGGTTCGGAAATTATAGGTGGATGATGGTATGGTTTTTTTGGATTTTTTTGGAATTGGTTAAAGGACCTAAGGTTGTAAGGTGTATTTCTTAACGGAGTGTACAATGTAACCATATAAGGCGATGATCGCTTATGCTGGGGTGAAGAATATCAACTTGGACGGAATTCATATAGATGTTGTAATTATTCTCTTTAGTTAAAATATGATCTACTTGTGAGTGACGCCGTCCATCGGATCTTGTGATGTTTATTCGACGTCCTTTGCTAGTATGTACGTTAAGTTGTGCTAGATGGACAAGTTGGACTAAAGAGTATCCGTTGGCATTGGTTACTTGATGATATAAATTGTGACCAATGTGTCTTTTGTCCCAGTTATCTTGACTTCCAATATGGGCATTAACATCACCGAGAATCACCACATCGCGGGTTTTCTGAAAATGTTGGAGAATAATAGCCGATTGGTTGGTGAGGTGTGTGGAGGGACATACACTGTGATGTAGAGAATTCTTCTGCCATCATGGATTCGGCCAAGTAAGGTGATTATGGCTCCATAATAATATTTAATTCCAAGTGCTTTGAAGATGGAATTGTTTTGTACAAGAATTCCCACACCTCTTCGGGGACTCTTTGGGTCTTTGGTAAGATACCAGGTGTAGTTAGTAGTGGAACATACACCTGAACTTATGTTGGTCTCTTGGAGTCCACAGAGAGTGATACTGTGGTGTTGTGAAAAGTATCGATTGTGTCGCGCTTTTCCAGGTATCATGGGATCCTTGTGTAGATGCAGAGAGTGGTAAGGATTTTGTCATAGATGTTAGACTATTGTAATGGGTTCCATGGAATAATAAATGAACTTCATGTATATAATTACCGCCATCCGGAATGAAAATTGTTGGTTGCTGGGTGGTAGTAAGATGAATAACTATTTTAATTCCTTTTAATCGGCTTATAGCTGATATGCATTCGGAACCACCCGGCTACTGGGGACACATTGTACTGGGGGTACATTTCATGGTTTTAAAGAAATCTGAAATGGTTTCATTGATTTATTAATATAAGATGGATTCAATTTTAGTTAATTTAGAGGTAACGGTAGTATTATGAATGATGGAAATACACTGTAATCTGATTAGAGTCAGATAAGTGAAATGACTCCATTATAGTTGGTATATAATCTGGGAAGTGCTCTCTAATAAATTGAACTTTTTCGGGTCGGAGTTCATGATGTGAATTAATATTATCATTACAAATTATCATTACTTAAAGGGTGAATAAATATGGAGAGTAGGGGTGGGTATGAAGGAAATTAGGTATCTTCTATTGAGAGTTTGTGTGCTATGGTAAGCAAATTCTGATAATATTCTTGATGAGGTGAGTGTGAATGTTGAATAAGAATAGTGAATTTTGATTAAAAAGGATAAATGAGCTGGTAAGGGACTGTGTAATAGTTGAAAATGGGAGGGATGAATTATTACTGGTATGAAAATTATTGTAGGTTAGATAATGATTTTAAGAGTTTTCGATCTGTGTGTTTTTTATGGTATGTAGGGGTGTAGTGAGGTGTGGTGAATACAGAGTGAGTAAATACTTAGTGAAGGCTGTTATGGAATAAAGGTTGTTGGGAGACTTAGATTTATACTTGTAACTAATTTATATTATTTTTAAATTAAAATTTTAATTTTAATTTTTAATTTTAAATTTAATTTCAATTTTATTTGATTTTAATTTTATTTTATTTTATTTTATTTTATTCTATTTTATTTTATGTTATGTTTTTTTAATTTTATTTTATTTTAAATTGATTTAACTTTGGTTTGAGTCTTAATTTGTTTTATTATATTTTGTATTTTTGAATTTTATCTTACTCTTAGTTTAGGAAGATATTAACGAGTAACTGATGGGTGTTCCGGTAATCTATGGATCCTGTTATAAAAGTTATTAATTTAAGATACAGAATTAGTTAGAATGAATTAGTTATAATAATGTACATTAATTATATCTAGGTTTCAGAGTCATCTGAGAATTGTAATATTAACGTTTGATTGATTTTTGTTATAATTATAGTAAATAATAATAGAATTATTATTAAGCCTGTGATGATGCTATCATATCATCCTTTGAGTTATTTAAATAAATTTATATAAGTTTTATAAAGTTAAGGTTTGGTTTTAAGTTAAATGTTAGGTTTAAACGGTTAATTACTTATATTGTCTCCCGTTACTGCGAAATGATTTATTTGATGGGATAAAAAGAGGAACATTAATAAGAAAATATATAAGCGCTGTTATTCTGTTTTAGATTTAGGATTTAGTTAGCCCTGAGTAGCCGAATCTGAATTCCAGAGAAATGATCATTTAATAATGTAGTTAGTTTGTGATGTCTTGTGCTTACCTATTTATTATATATAATACTAATAATTTACTAACTATTGATCGCGTTGGTGTCAGAAACCAGATCGAGTCTGTCCCTACTAGTAATCCTATCCAATCCTTCGATTTTGTTATGTATAAAAGGGTGTACGGTATGTGCCCGGGAGTCCGGAAGTCTTGCTATAATGCTTGGCCGTACATTCTTAATCAATCAATAAATCAATAAAATCTTTAAAAGACTTTAAAAGACTGGATGCTCTTCTAATATTTTGAAAAATTTAAATTAACTAAGTTTTATTTAAAAAGTATTTTCCACTTTCCCAAAGAGTCAAATCCTGTGAATTCTGTTGTAGTACAGCCTTGCAAATCTGTAATTTTCACGTGTTTTTATCGCCTAATTTTTCAACGCTATTGTAATTGGTACAGAGAAATCTACGGCGTGAGTGATGCATGAGGTAAAATTTTCTATAGCATTGTCTATTTGATTGCTAGTTATATTCAGTGGAAGGGAGTAGCATCTGTTGAGATTATGGTCAACGATATTTTACAAAGTAGTCCAGTTTGCATTTTTGAAATTCAAAGTCTGAGTAGATGGAGGTGAATGTGAGATTGTTGAATTAATTGCACACAATACCGGCAAATGGTCAGAGTTAAGCTCGTTTTTAGTTTCAATGTAACTTAATGGAACGAAGTCATTTGTAAGAAAAAAGTCCCGTGTACTACTTGTTGTAGCATTTTGGTGGTACGTAGAATCATCAGGAAAGTGTAGAACGTAATTCGTTCTAGAATTCAGAAAATCAAACAGGGTTGGATCACCTTTGTTAGATCTCATACAATTCCAAAATGAATGTCGACTATTAAACATGCCTCCAATTATATATGAATAGTTACGTGTGGTTAATCTATTTAAATCACCTCTAAAGTTCAGGTGATTAGATTTAGGAACATATCAGGAAGAGTCACGCGTCTGTGAGTTATACTACAGAAAAGTCATCGCTGTTTCATATTGCAATTACTGGTAACAAGCCCCTATACAAATAACATTTCAGACATTGTGTGAGACGCTCAGGTTTTTTAAAAGGAACATCCTATTTACAGGAAATATGGCCAATATAACGGTAACTTCTAAGTTGATGTAGTGTGATAGATTTAGGAAAAGATACAAAATACAATTCAATTTTAGTTATTTTGGACGGGTTTGGAGCCTCGCAAATAAATATTGAGTTTAGTTACTTTCAAAATTGTTACTTCAATGTTACAATGAATACGAAAGATTCATTTATATTTAAAAAAAAAAATCGAAGATTAGAATTTATCTAACTGCTAATTTTTATCTTTCACTTCTCTGTGATTCTAAAAAATGAACAAAAAGCTCAAATGATGAACTGTCAAAATTTACCTTCAAAAATGTCTAGATAGCAAATAGAGGCATCTATGTTCTAATATGAAAAATTCATTTTCGCTATAGCTAAACTGTATACTACAAAGTGAAATTCATCGGTGAAATTTTCATATTCGATTTCACCCTGCGAACACTTTTGTGCCACTTTTGCATGAAAAATTTCATTTCACTGCGAGTACGTCACCATGCTCTAGTGTCTAAATTGGAAAATTAACTTACGAGTATAGGAGTGCGGCCAACAAATTTAACCAATTCCTAGCTCTCTTAATTTTATCCGTAAAACAATAAAGGGCTTTGTGTGACTGACTGACTTATAAAAGATGTGTGCCAAGCTTCAAAACTGTATCGTTTTTTTTTTTTTTTCAAATGTACACTGAGTTGAAAACTTAAATATTTTATACTACAACTACCGAAAATTCAGTAATTTAGTGTAACAAAAATTGGGAAACTTCGTGAACATTTAATAAATTTATGTGGGAAATTAGATTTTTTTTTTATCCATTTAAAACTGCAGCATCCCCTAAATTCCTTTTCCACAGGAACATTTTAACCTGTGCACCAAATTTTACTGCAACCCTAAAGAAATTTGGTCTTTCAGTTTTGTGAACAAAAGCTTCTGTAAATAATTTTCAACCGCACATTAATTTTTTCTTCGAAAAGGATTTTTAACTGTGAACTTGCTTGAATCATTCTCTGCAAAAACTAAATACATTACGATCAAGGAGGAATTTTAACGCCTGTACGAAAATATTTAAATTTAAATTGGTATTACATTTAATATCATTCAAACACAAACAAACTAATATTTTGGATTTTAACTTTTGAAATCTTGAGCATTTTTTATTGCCGAAAAATCATGAGACACACAACAGTTTCAAAATATTTGGCAAAAATGTAGACAAATTAGTTATATAATGCTGAACCATCTTAGATAATAATTAGCCTCAAATGATTGCCGTCTATGTGTACTTTAGAAGACCTTACATCTGTGGAGTTGTACCATAGTATTTCCTTTAGTTCTTAGCAACTGATTGAAACAACATTAAATAATTCGATTTAAATTTGTTTGTAGGACAAAGAAGAATTAGGATTCTAATTGGTTGGTTCTATTTTAAATATTAATTTATGATGTTATAAGAACGCAACGACCTTGCAATGGCGATGTGTGACGGGAACGAATAGCCAATTAGAGACAAATATTTTCATATTCGTCACACGGCACACGCTAAACACCGAAATATTAACCAATTTTATTATTTACATAAAAATTTAGCGTAAACCATGGCGGCAATTTAACAAGCAGTTGTAAAACATGACGGCAATATATTTAATTTTTTTGTTTCGGCGGCACCCATCACAAATGTAAATTGTTCTCAAGAAAGGGTCACATTTATTTCCACCTATCACACGTCACACGTCGCTTATGTAAATCAAGTTTTACTGCCAGGCTACAGCTTCGCTGGATGTAAAATCAATAAAACCAAATATTAAAAATGATTTATCAAATTGATAATTTTTACGTACATAATATAAATTACGACAGATTCCGATTATTATCCGGAACAAAATGTTGGTTTATAGTAGGGTGAGGAGTCATATTGGTATATCCTACTATACAGAGCCTGATATTTCGTTTATATATTGTTGAAGTCTTCACGTATCCTACAGTGAAACACATCGTCTAACCAAGATACTCATTGACTCAATATTTTGATCAGCAACATCGCTCTGAGTACGCTTACGGTAACACCAATACAAATTGGAAGCAGTACCCTTTAGAAGAGCATCAAATTGATCTCTAAAATTATTTTCCGATACATTATACGTATGAGCCAGATGTTTCCTTCTGAAGATAAATCTCTATATCGGTACAGCATCAGTTGTGCCATCAAATTCAATCTTCCGGTTTGATAGCCGAGATTTCCCATCGTGAGAGAAAAACCTAACATTTGATTGAGTTGATAGTAGCAGAATTTATTGCTGTCAGAATGTTTGTCGTTGATTATTTCAATTTTGAACCAAAAGTGTGGAATCTCCTGTGAGTATTACTAATATTTTACTAATCTATGGTGTTTGTGTTTAGAAGATTTTGAATCAGCTTTCGAAATTTTGTCTTGTAAAGAAGACAATACAAACGTTATTCTGCCTTGTTTAATGTTTCGTATTAACAGATAACCGATCGAATCTTTAAATTAGAAGAAGTAACCGTGACATAATTGGAAAGAAATTTTAGTTATCCAATTCCCCATTCTCTCGACTAATAAACTATTCCCGATGTTTTTAAATTGTAACCAAGCATTTTTAAATTTTGTTTTCCTCCTTACTTGTGCTTCCTGCCTTATATTCTCTAATCAGGTGACTTTTTAACCTCAACTCCCAAAACCCGAACACCACACTGCACCAAACAGTAATAACAGTTTATTTCTTTTATTTTTGGTTTATTTGTGATGAAAAATAAGGAAGTCATGTTTTAAATTTATGATTTTTGTGTTTTGAATGCGTAGCACTAATTAATGAAAAAAAAATTATGCGACACGATTTTTTTTGTTGTTGTAAGGTACAGAGTACCAATAATTTAAAAATGTGTATCCACTTAGTCGTTGCGTATATTTCCATAGGGAAAAAACTAATCATCCGAAAATTATAAAATTAGGCTCATTTTTAAAATAAATAAATAGGGATTATAAAATAATGATAAAAATGGTACCACCTAATTTATTTAATTTATTTAATCGAAAATACGTTTAAGTATGAAAGTAAGCAAATTTTTTGTATTTCAAAATGACGTTTAAAGCAAAAATTATTGTATATAATTTTCATTATTTGAATATCTCTTTTTTCTAAAGCAATAAATACAACTACACGTGCAAGAAATTTTAAAATATTTGACACCATGTATCTTAAAGAAACAACAACAACAACAAAAAAATCATGTTTTATAATTTGTTCTTGCTCAGTGCTACATATTCAAAACATAAAAATCATAAAAATAAAACATGACTTCCCGTTCCATATTAAAGAATTGGTGATTTCATGAATTTTTGTCTTTTTATTTTTGTTTCAATTATTTAACCATTCTTCCTTATTGAATTTGTATCTTTTTGCTATTATTCTATATCACTGATACGAATATTCACTATCCACGTTTATATTGGTGTCTACGTATATAGGACTCTCTCCCGGTCTTTACACATATGGAGGACTTATCGTTGTTTTTTATAGTTTTACTTTTTTTGGATTAATTTTTCACACTTAATACTCGACTCGACTCCAGATTCTTTTTTTTTCAGTCGAAATTTTCACTCTCCAAATTATGTTATTCCATTTTGAAAATCGAAACCAAACAGGTTAAATTTTGAAATAAACCACAGTAAAATAATCTTAAGCTAAATACAATCAATAAGCTGTTATTGTAATGCGTAATTTTAAAATCCTGCAACCATAATTGCAGCGATTATAAATAATTGGTTTAAAAAAAATGTGGCGACATATCGTCCTCGTTTAATTGTATTCGAAATGGCGTCATACATATGTATACATGTTTTTATAAAGATTTATATAAAGTGTAAATCGATTGGTTAATGTCTCTAAAAGTGGATAGTAAATTAAATGGACGCTAAGTAATAATTTTATTTTGTGTTAAACTCAAACCAACAGAAGTCGATATCTCTGGAAACAAATTTTTGTTTGGAATTTTTGAGCAAATTTTAATTTACAAAAAAATTAATTCCGGGTCAAATCTACAGCCCAAAAATTGGTAAAATAATCAATTGAAAATATTTTTACCATTTTCACAAAAATATTTCTAACTTTTCATACCTACATTTGTTTAGCTAAATTCATTTATAGAGTCCTATTATATATAAGCAGGATTAACAAAAAATTTGTTAAATACCAATTTTAGTATTTTGCAAATAATTTTAAACATGTTGATTGTTGATAGGTATGTAGGACTGAATATAAATAGATATCGTTTAGATGATAAATGTTTCCAAGTAGTCGAGTAGAATTCCTATTTCCACACAAGAAAACGTGACTAATTTTAATTAGATAGTTAAACTTTTTAGTTTCACAACAAAGGAAATTCAAAGTTTTTCTACATATTCGAATTCTGATATACTAGGACAAGTTTCCTTCACTTTTTTGTTTAGGTTTCCTACCGAACGTAGCCCACAGCGATGATATTTGGAAAAGGACAAATTTTTCATTGAATATAACTCATATTATCACTGTAAATCATACCAAATAAAATATTTATTTCTCACCTCTACTACCCATTTAGTTGAATACACATTCAAATTCACATCGCAAATAATTATTGGTAATAATTAATTGAATTATTTAATGAACTAAACAATTGTTTGTATTTAACACAAATAATCATAAATATTTTAGTGGAGAAAACTAAACAAGTTGGGGTGTAATATTCCATTATTATATCGATTATTTAATAGCTTGATTGAACTATATAACAAAATATTAAAAATTCATAAATTTTATATTTAATTACTTAGTGCTACATTATTAGAGTATACCATATATTTAGTAAGCTAATTATTTCTATAAATATTGATGTGATCCATTTAAGTTCGCATAACTCGTAATTTCTCATTTCATGCACATTTTGAAAAAAAAAAAAAAAAAAAGCAAAACATTACTGATGACAAAATAATTAGTTTGTAACACTTTAATTTCTAAAAATCCAAATAAAGTTTGAAATAAAGTAACCTTTACAAATGAGGGCCACTACTAACAAACTAATTATCAGATACAACAAAAATGTGGAAATAAAGCCAATAAAAATGAGTGAACAGATTTCTTTGGTCAAAATGTCATTCTTAACATCCAAGTTAAAATGAACTAATTCAAGACGGTTTTTGTGGGAACTATATCCAGTATTGTGATTTCCAACCCATATTGTTGAACCTCTAAAATCTGCTCCGAATCAAAATTAACACTGATATGATTCTTCCAGATAAAAACCAAGTCTTTTTAAGCACCCTGAATTAAAATTCAACGTCCCAGCTCTTTTATTGTTTTTTAACTGAGAAAGCTGGGGACTTTGGGTCCAATAATTTCCTACCAGTGTTGTGCCGATTGACGTAAGAAACCTTTTTATATATATTTTGAGTAAACTGGATTAAACAAATCAAAAATACTTACTACTGTACATTTTTGTATGTCAATTTTTTGTCAACTTAAATCGATCGCAATTTTTTTCAGAATTTTATCATGCAGATGAGGTGACAAAATATGGCTGCAAAAATCTTTAGATTCATATTTTAATTGATTTTCGCAAGTCAATTAAATACTAATTAAGTTCTGAGTTTTGGACACAAATCTCGCGATGATTTTCTGCTCGTAGTTCCATAAAATGGCAAGTATATGGTGATCACAAGAGCATGATTAGTATTCGGTTGAATTACGAAAATATGTCAATTAAATTGTCTCGTGACAAAACAAAAATTCACTCACCGCTTAAATAAGAAGAAAATTTTTATTTTAGTGTTACCAATGCATTTGATGAATTTTGGCTCAACTACCTTACTGAAGATAGCAAAAAAAAGTCAAAAGAATTAACATTCTGAGTTACCGATATATTTTATATGTAATTATTTCTAAATAGTGGTCTATGAATTTGGATTAAGGCCTTATTAGGTTAGTTCGTTATCGATATCCAACCTTTATAGACGTGCTTAGGAGAACTGATGTACTAAATTACCTCCGATCGCAACCAAGTTGAACTCTAACTTAAAGCTTACGTCTGTTGCGCTGAGGGTGACAACTTATGACAAAACACACTTCACTCAGCTGGCCGAGGAGCTAAAAAAGAATGATGCATAAAGAAGATAATAAAATTTCAAAATTCTTTTGTTCGGTCTACCATCCATTCCCATTCAGGAGGTGGAAACTTACATTAAAGAGGCCGGTCTCTTATCATCGCGTATTACAGCAGTTCTACGTACGAGTTTTTATCCATTCGGGAAAAGATCAACAAACGTACCCAACCTAAATCTAAACAATCTTTCAATTTTGTTGAATTCTAAAGATCAGCGATTCAATCAACCAGCTAACATAGAAGCCTCAACTTCTCAAACTCTATAGTCAAATTTATTTAAAGGAATACATCTCTTATAACGCTAAAATCTAAAACGTACGCCAGCGGAATAGGTCCAGGTTATTCTGGCAACAGCTATTCAATATGTCTGTAAATAACTATTTGAATATCTGCATTTGGAATAATCACAGCGTAAAAAATAAGAAACGTGAGGTAATTCACTTCCTTGATAAATATAACATTGACATTATGCTTATTTCAGAAACATATCAATCTGACGGAGGTGTAGCTATCATTATCAAAAATTTCGTTTCACACACTCTACTTCTCAATTTACTTTTTCAAATTATTGAAAATATCTCTATTCAGTTGGAACTGCTTGATTTCTACTTAAAAATAACTTCATTGCAATTTTAGAGGGGATCTTGACGGCTTATTCAATTCCAACAGCCCATTTCTTGTTGGTGGGGATTTTAACTATCACTATTCATTTTGGATCTGTATAGTAAGTCCTGTGTAACCTGTGTAATGTCGTCTTACACTCTCCAGACACACCTAACCAATAGTACTCTTGATTTCTATTTAGCAAGTTACGAAATTCCTGTAAACTGAATTGGATCCAAAAATGAACTTAACTCGGACCACTTTCCAGTTTTGTGTTATATCGGCTTACAAACCTGTCACATAAATCCATTAATTCAATCTTTCAATTTTAAAAAAGCCGACTATTATCAATTTCACAATATAATAGATAACAAATTGAAGTCATACGCTATCACCCAAATTATTACAGACACTAGCCATATTGAATTGATGACAAAATAGCTTGCGGATACTATTAAGGGACCATCAGAGTTTTTTGTTCCGACTACTGTTAATTTTATCTGACGACAGAAAATTTATGATATCGTTACCGCTAAATGGTAATCTTACTGGCATACGGTGAGATTACAAAAAAAAATACTCTTGGTTACCACCATTAAACCATCCCGATAGCGGTAGTAAAATTATTGATTTAAATGAAAAATGTCAAGCATTTTCTCAAAATTTTCAAAAAGCTTTCGGAACTGCGCTCAACATGGTACTTATAAATAACTATGTGGTAACCGACGCTTTATTGTTCAATGGGTAAAAGGCATTATAAATAAAATCCGTCCCCTCAGAGCACCTGGCCAAGATTTAATCTTTAATGTTTCATTGAAAAAAACAATTTTATTTTCGCATATTATCAGAGTTTCGTATTTTTCCTCTTGTTGGAAAATAGCAAAGGTGGTTTTACAATAATGAAGCAAGGTAATAACCCAACCGACGTATATAGCTGTCAACCAATAAGCTTGCTTAGGTCGGAAAAAAACAATTTGTTAATACCGCAACAATTCGGTTTCCATTACCAACATTCTACTATCCACCAAGTCGATTGCATAACCCAGCATGTTAAAATCCAAAGGGAACTTGAAAAAATCTACGGAACAGGCATTTGACTTAGTCTGGATTAATTGCCTTTTGCATAAACTTCATAGTTATTGCTTCCCGATGCACACAATCAAACTATTGAAATCGTACCTCGAAAATCTAAAATATTTTGTTCAGATCGGGAACTACAATTCCAATCTAATGAATATCAACCCGGTGGTTCCTCAAGGATTTGTAAAAAGCCTTATTTTATTTTGTATTTTTCTAAATAACATACCCACTAAAGATGATTGCAAAAACGCGCACTATTCGCTGATTATCATAATACAAAGACTCACTGATTATATCAACATATTGGTCGTTGACTTTTAAAAATGGTGTCTAAAACTGAACTCTAACAAATCACACGTTATGTGGACATCAACGCAATTTTGAAGGTCAAATAGAAGGTTATCGAATTTATAAAAAAACATTTTAAAAAAGAGTGTAGGTGGAAGTTCGATAGCAAATGACAGGCAATCGCAGAGATGGCTAAGTAAACTTGGTTATGCCACCATGTAATATGTATTAATATGATTATTTGCTATATAGGGTATTTTAATATTAACATTGGTTCATATAACATGGTGGCATATTCAGATTTACTTAACCATCTCTGCGATTACCTATCATTGGCCATCGAACTTCCACCTACACTTTTTTAAAAGTGTTTTTTGTGTAAATTCGATAACTCTCTATTTGATCCTCAAAATTGCGCTTAAACACCGTTTTTCACAAATGTGTTCATTGGAACAAACAGTTAGACCTAGTGCCCACATTTACTTAGAATTCTAAATGATTATCCAATGTTAGCCTACACTTTTTAAGAATAACTTTGATTGATTCAAACTCTGCTCCCATCTAGTGTTAAATAAAAAGGAGCCTTTGAAATGAAACTTAGAAATTTTTTTCAAAACTTAAAAATATTTCCCTGCTTTAGCGGTGCACCTGAAAGACACTAATAATTTTTAAAAAAGCCAAATAAAACCAAGTGGACTGTTTTAAAGTTTTTGTTACAAAAAGATTTACTCAATTTCGACATTTATATGAAACTTTTAAATTTTGAATTTATCCGCATTCCATTAAATAGGAAATGCTTCAACTATTCGAGTTAGAGTGGGTAAAACTCGATTAACTGCATTTGGAGATCGAAATTTAAATATTTAAATAATAAAATTCAAGAAAATTTACATTATAACACATAAATTGCAGACGATACAAAAACGGAAAATTTAATTATAAAATTAAAACTATGGCTAAAGCTCTTTTTACACATCGTTTGGGAATCCCCGACCAACAATTTTGGACCGTAACTGTTATCACGGGTTTTCGCCCGTAAAAAGTCAGTTGATAAAATCAAGCGAAAATTGAAATAATTACACGAAGTATATCCTATTTAATAAAAAACAAGACAAAATAAAATAAACGGTAGCTCGAGAACATGATGAACGATTCGAAATAAAATATCGATAAATTATTAAATCTGAATTTTATGGTACATATAAAAAAAGTGTTCCATAATTTTAATTATAAATCTAATATAAAAGTTGTTATCATTAAAAGAAGAATTGTGTAATAGTGGTAATTTGTCTGGTCGCTCGCGCGCTCATATGTTTTCTATACAATACAACGTGTTTTACAACCGTAAATAGTCGGTTTAAAAACTGGAAAAATCGAATAACTTGTATACGAATCAAATCCGAATGTAAAAAATCAAAGAAAAAAGAAACCTGCGGAATACGACAGCACGAAATAAATATCGGCAATAGCCGAGTAGATCATATTAATGTAAAACTTAAAACGGACGTGTTTATCTACTTTTTCCATAACTAAAAGTGATTAATAATTAAAATATAATAAAAAAAATATTAATATAATTTGCTAATTGCTTCAACAAACTTGTAAAGGTAATAACATGTAAATCACTTCTAAATTAATGCGTAAATGTAATTCGAATCGTATCCTAAAAATCTGATTTAAGCATGTCTGATTAAATCTGATTTTTAGAGTACATATAAAGCCCATGTATTGTGTGTGAGTGTTGTGAAAGTGTTCCATACTACAAAAGTATTTCATAATTTTAACTATAAATCTAATATAAAAGTTGGTAACATTTAAATAAAAATTATGTAATTGGTGGTAATTTTTCTGGTCGGTCGCGTACTGCGATGTTCATGTTGTGAATTGTATAGAATTCAACGTTTTTTACGACCGTAAAAAGTCGGTTTAAAAACTGTAAATTTAAAATAATTGTGCGTGTGTGTGTGTGTGTGTGTGTGTTTTTGTGTGAGTGCTTCTGTGCAAATACACGTGTATTTTGAAAAAAAATTCTATTTGAATTTATTTGAGCTTCATTTTTATTCATATTTTAGTGTTAAAGAAAATGCCTAAGTATAAATTGTTACAAGATCTTTCAAAACAATCGATTAAACGACGCCTTTTTAACCCAAACACAAAACAATTATCTGAGGAACTTACGAATCATGATATTGATAAATCTTCTACTAGCACGGATTTAAATTTTTTACCAAGCCAAATTTCGTGTATGCTTGATGAGCAGTCTACCAATCAAACATTAAATATTGAGTTAAACGACGAAGAAAATGACCAAGAAGTATTGTCCGATTTTGATGGAGAAGATACTGAACTAACAAATAACTCTAAAATGGTAGATTTCTTGCATACTTGGGCAGTTAAATATGCTATAAAATCAAACGCTTTAAATGAACTATTGGTATTCGTTAAGTCACTGGGATACACTGTACCTTCTGATAGCAGAACGCTTTTGAACACCCCAACAAATAGAATTACATTAGAATGCTCTCCAGGCAAATACGTCCATATCGGATGCACTTCCGTTTTTGAAGCTTTTTTGAATGATAATGAAACACTTCCATCCGAAATTGTTTTAGATATAAATATTGATGGTTTGCCTATAACCAAAAGCAACCAAAGTTGTTTTTGGCCCATTTTGGGTAAAATATATAATTCTAAGTACAAAAATGTGTTCGTAATTGGAATTTATCATGGTTATAACAAACCAAAAGATTTTAATAAATATTTAAGGCCCCTTGTCGATGAACTTAAAATATATCAGTCAGATGGGTACATATGGAAAAATAATAAAATTTTTGTTAAAATTAGAGCGATAATATGTGACGCACCAGCACGCTCCAGTATTCTTGGTACAAAATCCCACAATGGATATTTTGGTTGCCTGAAATGCAATGTAGAGGGCGAATACATAAAAAATAGGATGACTTTTCCTATTAATGCAACAACACAGAAAAGAACTGATAGTTCTTTTCGAAATAGAGAAAATTTAGAACACCATAGATTTAACACTATATTAGAAGAATTTCCAATCGATATGGTAAAAACTTTTCCATTGGATTACATGCATTTAGTCTGCCTTGGGGTTATGAAGAAACTACTTCAGATGTGGGTTTGTGGAGACCCCAAATCACTTCTACCTGCAGCAAGTATACAACAAATATCAGCAACACTTTCTATAATATCTAACACCCAACCATCGGAATTTCAACGAAAAATACGAAGTTTATCTGACCTGTCCTATTTTAAGGCTACAGAGTTTCGTGTATTTTTGTTATACAGTGGCCCATTTGTATTAAAAAACATATTAGCAGCTGATAAATATGATAATTTTCTTTCACTACACACTGGAATCCTTATTTTATGTCATCCAGAATTTTGTAAAACTAAAACGAATATTGCAACTGATATTCTGAAACATTTCATTGAAGGAGTAAAATATCTGTACGGAGCGCATCATTTAATATACAATATACACAGCTTATCACATTTGGCAGAAAGTGTGGAAGAATTTGGTAATTTGGATGAATTTTCTGCTTTTCAATTTGAATCGTATATGTATAAGATTAAATGTATGCTTAGAAAACCAAACCAACCACTAGCACAATTATGCAATAGGATTTCCGAAATATCCGACGTCAACTTGAATCAAAATAAATTAAGATTAACCTATCCTGTTCTAAAAAAGCGAGTAAATAAAGATGGAAAAATATATTACTATCGAATTATATTTGAAAGTGCCGAATTTGACAGTACCGAAAGAAATAGATGGTTTCTTACAAAAGATAAAGCAATTATAAAATTTGAATATGCAGAGATATTTGAAACAACAACGATTATTTGGGGTAAACAAATGGAAACCACCTCGGACTTCTACAAAGTGCCAATTTCATCAAGCAAACTAGATATTTATCAGACATCATTGAACAGTCAAGATATTATCCAACAATTCAATGTTAAAGACATACACAAGAAGTTGTTTGGAATGAGAAATAATAATGATGGATTTTACGTTTTTTTTCCACTCCTTCACTTCATTAATTAAAATTTTTAAATACTTTAACTTACATATTTACAATTTATTTTTTAGCAACTATGTATTCCGTTATTGAGACAATAAGCAAAGAGGGTAAAAAGGAAGTATCTGTTGTGTGCACACATTGGATTAAAGATGGAACAGTAGCTTGGCCAAAACAGTATAAACAAGCAATTAAAAAAAAATTTGATCCAGACCAGAATTGGGAAAAATTTGGTTGTAAATTATTAAAAACTAACATCACTAACTACCATGAGGCAAAGCAAAAAGAAAAATTTTTTGCGGATTTTTCCAATTCTGAATGCGATGAGGAGGCCAACAGACAACGTAAAAGACCTTTCGAGGTTGTGGATTTCAACGACAAGTTTGAGCAACCGTCACCTAAATTACTAGCAGTGGGATCAATAAATGATAAAGACGAAATCGACATCAATACACAGACCAATAATATAATATTAGAATTCAATAACATTGACAACAATTTGCATTTACCACCCTTACAGCCAATAACATTCGATAATACTCAAACAGAACTGCTTGAAATTACATCAGAAACAGTTGCATATGAATCTAATAGTATCATTAGAGAGTCAAACCATATCACTGGTACTCCGGTATACAGATCAAACTGTTACATCGCGGATTCAAACCAAAACAAAGAAAATTATAACACCGACAAAAACTCAGAAAAATTAAAGAAGTTGCAAGAACACATCAAAAAAAATAAATTACTTATAAAAGAAAATAAATCAAAGATAACAATTGTTTTGGAAAACCAACAAAAACTACTGGCAAACCAAGCAGATATTAAAGAGGTGTTGCAGGTGATAATGAATACACTACCAAAAAAAAATCAAAACCCTATATTTAAAGATAACAGTTTCATATTTCCAAAACTACCCATAACCAATGTCGAACACCTTGTGTTGTTAAACACCAAATTAACATCGCAACCTTATATGGATCAAATGGTATAATAACTATAATTTACAATTAAATCAAATTATTTAATTATGTATGTTTAATTTTATTTCAGACTCTCTACCTTTATAAATTTTCCGCTGAAAAAACAAATAAAACAGTGAAGAATTGCTTGGAACATTTATGCTCGTACGAGCTACTTTTGAAATATTCCTGGTCTGGCCAAAATTCCCTGTCAAAAGGTAAGAATTAATTAATGGTTATCTAGAAAATTTATAGATTTAATTTTCTTAATTTTTTTACTTCAGATATCAATAAACATATTTTTGCCCAGCATGTTAACATTATCGAGCTAATGCGAAACGTGCACAATTATTTAAAAACCAGCAACGCTGTTGCAATTGAAATGATTAACTCCAGCGTAAAAGAGTTCCTAAAGCGAGTTAATTTTCGGAATAAAAATCTTATTAGTAATTAAGCCAAATAGTAATAGTAACACAAAACTATATTTGGTATTATTTTATTTTAATATTATATAATTAATATTATAATAAAAAAAAATTTATGTAGTTAGTTTTAATGTACATACTCGTCCTTATGATGCCCTGAATTTCATAATGCATATAATTTTAATCAATTTTTTGTGTTAAATTTTAAAAATTAAAATTATAAAGAATTATTAATCTATATTCGTGAATTTGATACTAATGAAGTTATATTTAAAATAGTAAGGCGAAACTAATAGCTTAAAAATAAGGCTTTAAATAAATAAATAAATGTAAATATATATATATATATATATATATTAATAATTAGTTGTAATGTACTCGTACTTATGAATTATGATGCACTGAATTTTATAATGAATATAATTTTCCTAAACTTTTTTGAATTAAAATTATAAAGATTTATTTATTTATATCCCTGAACTTTATAGTAATGAAGTTATATTTAAAAGGAAAAAGAATGTAGGACAAACACCATGTAAGTCGTACAACAGATCGTCAGTGCAACATAGCGTTAACCTGCTACCCACAAAAAGATGTTTTTAATTAGTTAAATTTTTTCCTTTTATACTTTTTATTAGTATTTTAACTGTAAGATAGTGGACAATTTCCAAACATTGTGAATCGCGCTTTTTTGTTATTAAAGACAGATAAGTTTAACCTTTCCTTCCCGAGCGGTTAATTGTTAGAAAGCTTATACTGACATATAATCGGCAATTGGGCTGTAAATCAACGAGTGGTTTTCGTTCAGTCGTTTGGACCAACTTTCGGTTTTCCAAAACTCAGTTTTTACTTCTACCAAACACCGTGAAATTTCCTTTACTGGATGGTTCATGGTCCGAAAAGATAACTTACATTTTATCGTCCATTGAACTGTAAAAGAACTCACAGTCCTCGATCAGTCGTTTGGGCCTCCTTGAGGTGTTCCAAAGCATGTTTTTTACTTCTACCAAAAACCGTAAAATTTCGTATACTGGGATGGTTAATTGTCAGAAAAGCTGTCTTACATTTTATCGTCCATTAAACTGTAAAACAACGCACGGTCTTCGTTCAGTCATTTGGTACCGCCCAAGGTGTTCCAAAACTCGGTTTTTTTACAGTACTTGAGGAAAGAAAAGTCTACCAAAAACCTGTGTGGTCCTCAGTCCCTCATCGGTTATTTTCCAATCCCAAATATTCAAATTGTTTGTCGGGATCGACTTTTTACTTTTGCCTGAAAAGTTTCTGCTAACTTTAAAAGTATCGATAAAAAAGATTTCCAAACCGTTGTAAATACTACTCTTCAATAATGCTTAGGAGCAAACCTTTCATGTTCGAAACAATAAGTTCACACAGAATTATTATTTTCAAACTTACCACAATATTGAAAATTCAGTTTATTTAAATACAATTCAACCAACTTAATAATTTAAAATTAACAGATTTTAAGAGTCCGATTTCCATTTAAATTCTGTTTATTAAATTTTGAATTATACTGCAAAATACTTGAAAATACTTCAAATCACGGAATTAGATAACGAAGCTTTAGATTATTAACTTTCCTCAAAGCAAGCCAATAAGCATCAAAATTATTTATAATCCCACTTACATAAAACTAAATTTAGATTGCGATTTTGTCTAAAGAAAATATGAAAATTGGCAAAATTATAAAATTCGTTTGATCCCATAAAAATTAAAAATGATGACTTAATAAAAACTCAGACGTTTAACATATCATTATATTTAAGAACATAAACCTATTTAATACAGCAAATATTTATCGTTTTAAATTAAAACAATAAAACTGGTAAAATTTAGAAAGACAAATTAAATTCATTATTTATCAAATAAACTTAAATAAAATCAAAACAGCAAAATTTTATTTTAAATATTTTAAGTGGTAATTTAATTTTATTAAACATTAAAAATAATGCTTGCTAATAATACTCGTAAAAATCAAATCCAACGGAGTTGATTAATTGTAACACACCGTATTGTATTAAAGTTAACATTGTGTTCTCTTCTGCCAGTGCAATGTACATACATACGTGTACAAACTATATTCAAATAGTTGTAACAAAAAATTCTACTGTTTTTGATTCCCATTTTCCTTTTTTTTATGTTGCAGTGAACATAACAATAAAAATTAGAAAAAAAAAATTAAATCCATAAAAAAATATAAAAAATCACAAAATAAATAAATTCAACATTCATTGTTGCATAAAACTCGCAATTTTTTTTTTTTGTTTAGTACATATAACAATTTGCTTTTTATGTTTTGCTGGCGTTAATTCAAATAATTAGAAAAAAAAAAATGTAAAAATTAAAACAAAAAAAAAATACCGGTTGGAAAATGTAAATGCATTTCGTATTTTCTTATGTATGTATGTATGTGCGCGATGAAATGATTTAAGGTAATATAAAGAGTGCAGAACAGTTAATTTCACGCATATGTTCATTTCCATCTCATTATGCCGTACAGTATAAAACGGTTGCAGAATTGTGCTTACTATAATTTGAAGACGAAGTATGTTCGCATGTTTTTTTTTTTTTTTATGTCACAAGCATCATTTGGATACATTTCAACCATCTTGTCAACAGATTTATATTTAACGTATTAACTTCAATTAATTCAGGGTGAATTTTTGTAAAGGTTTTTTTTATATTTGGGCTCTCCTAGAAATTTAAACCGTGCATTGAACTAAAAACGACCAACAATTGCCAATAAACGACGTAAAGTGATTTTCCAGCATGACAACGCTCGACCTCGAACACTTCCTAACACAGGAAATTAATTGATTGCATCAAAACTGATCGATATCTTTTAGCTTGTAATCCAAGTATTGCCAGAAAGATGGAAACAATTGTAGCAAACTACATGGAGACCAATTGTAGCAAAAAACGTCGATCCTGCAGAAAATTTTTGTGAATAAGTAAAAGTTACCCGAAAGTTCCCAGTCGAGTAGTAGTTATCATCCGAAAGTAAACAAGGTACGTGGGACACCTTCTTCCATCTACTTACCTGGGAAACCTTTTTCCATTTTCTCGTGGAAAATATCGGAAAATCAGAAGAATCCAAAAAAATATGAATAAAATATTTGTTTTTTTTTTTGTGATTTGTCAATAGCTATCGCAGAAAAAATATTCAGTTCAAGTTTCTCGTGGGAAATCTGGAAAAATCCGATTTTTCAAAAACCAATTGAAACTTTATATAAAAACAACCGTTAGAATGTTATGTTTGGAGATGTGTTTTGGAAAATCGAATTTTCCCAGATTTTCAAAGGGAGGCATGAGCTGAATTTTAGTTATGGTTGCTTACATTTTCTAGTCTTCCTATCATAAGTTCGTTTAATTTCACCTGCTCATTGTGTAACTTATTTATTACATAGTTCCCGTTTTCCAATTTCGCTGTGACATTCTGTATTTAAATATAATCATCATGGTCTACATTACCTGATATGCTTTGGATTACCGTCCCTAATCCATTCCAAAGACTGCGTTTAGTTCTTTGCTTAGGTAGAACACTTAATAAATCTTTTTCTAGTTTAGAAAAATTTCTTTTTGCAATAGTTAATTTGTAGTTCGGCAGTGTTTTATTACTGATGACGGTTTCTACTTCTAGAATATTGCGTTCTATTGCTTCTAGATTTCCTGTTAGTAATATGTATTAATTTAGAATATCCGGAGATTATCCTAGCTTTACCCATGTCTATTCCCAATATCCCCTTGAGGTTAGATAGGTCGTATATTTCATGCTTCATAGGCATTTATACTATATTTTACTAAAATTGTTCTAGTATGATTTTAGTAAATTCTTCACTTGGGCACACAACGGGATGAATATTTTACTAAAACAGTACTAAACACAAAATTAATGCTACTCAGATAATGACATTTAGGGGAATTAAGTTGGTCAGGTTCCATTCAAAGTTATTGTGTATAAGTAAGACCAAAATATAAAATTTTTTTACTTGCCCAATAACACATTTGCCAAAAATTAGGAAGTTCTATTAAACTTTGCTACCCTTAGTATTAAAAACTAAATATCTCAATTTATTGCTAAAGCAGAAATATAAAATTAAATGTTTAATTAAGAAAATTTTACTGGCCCAAATTCACACGATAACTATCGGTTAACTTAGTTTTTAGGTTAAGCAATAGGTTCAGCTATATCTATGCCAAAAATTAGGAAGTTATATTAGACTTTGCTACCCTTATAGGCCTGGATTCACAAAAAAACATTCAATCCCTAGTTAAATAGTATTTTCTCCCTTTCTTTTTTTATAAAATTACGTTTTGTTTCATAATACAAATTCTATGCAAGTTGATAAAATTTTTTTTTTACATAGAAGTATTTAGCATTCAGCTAAATATTGAGCTAGATGAAATTGGCAGTTAAATATTTAACTCTCCAGTTGAAATGTTGATGTAAAAAAAAAAATATTAGCAAGCGTTGAATTTGTATTATGAAATAAATCGCAATTTAATAAAAGAAGAAAGGGAGGCAATATTATTTAACTAGAGATTGCTATTATTTTGTGAAACCGGGCATTAGTATTAAAAACTAACTAACCGATAGTTATCGTGTGAGTTTGGGCCATTAAAATTTTTTTAATTAAACATTTAATTTTATGTATCGGCCCTTATTGTAAATTGAGATTTTTAGTTTTTAATACTAAGGGTAGCAAAGTCCAATAGAACTTCCTAATTTTTGGCATAGATATAGCTGAATCTATAGCTTAATCGATAGTTATCATGTGATTTTGGGCCAGTAAAATTTTTTTAATTAAACATTTAATTTTATGTATCGGCCCTTATGGTAAATTGAGATTTTTAGTTTTTAATACTAAGGGTAGGTGTATTGGCGTGGGCCAGGTGAATCACCGTAAGTTAATTTTGAAATAAAATATCTCCCAATTTCTTTTAAATCGATATAAATTTTTGTTTATTTATTATGAATTTATTTTAAAATTATTTAAATTTGGTAAATATTAATTTGTAGATTTATTTCTTTATAAAATTATTATTATATAAATTAATTTAATTTATCCTCACCTGACAAAGTCTCAAATCCAAAAAAAAGAATTTTGTTATTACAAAAATGGTACAACAAAGTTATTTCGTTTGAGTTTTGTCAATCAGATGGATGATGCACAATAGATTCAATTCGCCGTTAAGGTAGATGGTAGTGAACAAGATTAAAATAAATGCAATTTTATGACGAAAGCAATCTACTTTAACGACGAATAGAATTCTACATTAATAATTCGCCAATGTATACAAATCGACATTTAGGCTAAACAAATTTGTACATCGAATGCCGAAATTGATTGACACGATCAAAAAGGTAAACAAAATATATTTTTAATTATATTTCGATTAATTGATTTTTTTCTTTTTAGGAAATCCAACAGTAGGAAAGTCCAATAGAACTTCCTAATTTTTGGCATAGATACATATAGCTGAACCTATTGCTTAACCGATAGTTACCGTGTGATTTTGAGCCAGTAAAGTTTTTTTAATTAAACATTTAATTTTATGTATCGGCCCTTATTGTAAATTGAGACTTTTAGTTTTTAATACTAAGGGTAGCAAAGTCCAATAGAACTTCCCAATTTTTGGAATAGATATAGCTGAACCTATTTATTAATCCAGCCAAGTGATCCATATTTGTGGAAGACAAATAATTTAACATAGCGGTTTTTAGGTATTTTAATTTTATAAGCAATAGCTAGTAGTAAACTACTATTGCTTACAAAATTAAAATTATTGCGTTTATTGCATTCATGAATTTCTAACTTTTCGTTTTTTACGCAACATAAAAATAAAAATTAGGTAAACGAAATTTTCATTTTAATGTATTTTTATGCAATGAATAAATTCGTTAAGCATGGAATTGGTGCAGTTGTTTTCCTAAATTATCAAAATATAATTTGCAAGATTAATTTTAATAATTCCTTTTATTGATGGATTACCCCTGAATGTATGCATTCGAGTAGCTAATACATTTATTTATATTTAGTAAGAATTAGTAAATACTTCATTCGCGTTATATTTCGATATTTTGTGTGAATGACACTGGAAAATACCTGTAACGAAAAGTTCAGTTTTTTATACGTTTTTTGTGTACAGTATGTTTGTTAGTGGTAACATTAGCTCTGTTATCCGCTACGACCGTATGTTTTATGTATTTTGGGGTTAGTTTATCCTTAGTTGTACTTTTTTCAAATATAGTTTCTCCCGGTTGAAAAGGTTTAGGGTTACTTTTATTTTGATTTAGTTTTGCTATTGACCTTTCAATTGCTTGCTTTGCTCAGCGACTAATTTTTTTACCTCGTCATACCTTTCTCTAATGGTGTTTAAATAAATATCATCTTGTGGAGTAATAGTTTTAGGGAAATTTGAGATTGTTATATGACCCTTATGCAACTCAAAAGGAGTTAATTTTGTTGAAGCGTTTTGTTGAGTCCATAAGATCTGATATTGTAATATTTTTATTTTTGGAAAAGATAATCCTGGTCAGCTCGGTTAAGGTAGAGTGCAATCGCTCGATTGGATTGTTACCCGTGCTAGATTTTGCCGTGGTAATGTGCAATTTTACGTTGTACATTTCCATGAATTTGGAGACTAGTTCAGATGTAAATTCTGCTGCACTGTCTAGTACTATTTTTTCGGTATTCTCTCTCTAGAGAAGAATTTTTTGAATTTGGAAATTATTGTTGTCGACTTTCTATCCTTTAATTCGTGGATAGTCGCGAATTTTGAAAATTTATCTACCAAAGTAAGGAAGATTTTGCTTCGTAGAGCGAACATGTTACAGTGGATTATTTCCATTGGACCTTGTGGTGATTTGGTTATTTGGAATTTCAGGTTAATAGGATTTCTTTCATATTTTGTTAAATTGCATGTTTCGCATTGTTTAACGTATGTTGTAATTATTAGCTCTTTCATATTAGGAAAGTAGTATTGACGTTTTAACTTTAGGTAATTTTCGTTTATACCGCGATGGTGAAGGTTATTATGACATTGGATGATAATTTCTGCTTGTTTTATCACGTCACTTATGTCTTCGCGTATAGTTTTCGTTCGAACCAGTTTTAGTCCTGAGTCTTGGAATCTGGTTTGGAAAACTTGTTGTATTTTAGCAAATGTTTGATCATCGGTGTATATAGCCGAAAATGATCGTGCGTTTGCATAATTTTTTAAAATATTTGTGATATTGTCATCCGTGAAGGATGCTTTACGAATCATATGTCTTTTAAACTTACCATGCTTAATGAGGAAAGTTTCTTTGATCAGTGTGTGATTGATGTCGACCTTGGAATCGTGAATTCGTTTTAATATAGTTGCAGGCTCCGCGATTCTGTCTTCCTCAAGTTCTATATTGAAAAAATGATGAAGTAGCCACTCCTCTCGTTGTGCATGTACACGTGAACTTTCAGAGTTTCGTTCTCTGATTGAATCAATTGTACTTGGGTAGTTTAACTTCCCTTGGCTCAAATAATTATTGATTTCTAACCGTGATAAGGCGTCCGCGTTTGTATTTGACGTCTCTTTTTTATAAAGAATTGTGTAATCGTATTCTTCTAGACGTAGTCGCCATCGAAGAATTTTTGAAGTGAGATCCTTTACATTAAATAACCATACCAGGGGTTTATGGTCGGTTAAAATGTTGAATTTTCGTCCAAAAAGGTATGGACGGAAATATTTGGTAGCCCATATGATTGATAGGAGTTCCTTTTCAATTGTGCTGTAGTTTTGTTCGCTTTTATTCAAGATTAGATCATCCATGTAACATAATGTATTTTGTCCTTGAATTTCGCCTAAGACATGATCCATTATGCGCTGAAAAGTACTGGAAGCATTACGCAGGCCAAAAGGTGCACGAGTAAACTCATAGTGCCCAGCTTCGACTAAGAAAGCCGTTTTTGGTATGTCTTTTTCGTTTAATTCAATTTGGTGAAATCCGGAGGCTAAGTCAAATGTCGAAAAATATGATAAGCCAAACTTATCCAGTATGTTATTGATATTGGGGAGAGGATATCGATCCTCGATTGTTTGAGAATTTAATTTACGGTAATCAATGACTAGTCGCCACTGTTTTTTACCGTTGGCGTTTCTTTTTTTTTTTTGGTACCATCCAGACTGGACTGGACCATGGTGAAAAAGACGGTCTGATTATTCCTTTTAATAATAACTTTTGGATTTCTTTTTGAATTTCAGTTTTTTGTCCTTCAGGATGCCGGTATTGCCTTACGTATACTGGCCTCTCGCAGAATAAATTAATGTCATGTTTTATCGTATTTGAGAAATTTAGTGGTTCGTTTTCGTTATAGAAAACTTTTTGATATTTCCTACACAATTTTAATAATTTATACGTCTCCTCTCTGTTGAAGTGGTTAGTTACAATATTATTGTAGATACTATGTATCGTTTGATGTTCCGATGTTCTAGTTATTTTGAAGTTTTCTTCATTGTGACAGTCATGAAATGGTTTGACGAATAGAGGTTGTAATAAAAAAAATTCCTTTGGCACGTTATGCCATGTAAGGGGTTTGAATTGGATATATACCCTCTTGAATGAGAACGCTCTGTTGCAATGTAACAGGTTTGTTATCAAATTCGCCTTTTTCAATTGAGACAGGTACGTTTGTTTTTATTTTTGAGAGTGGTGCGACATAGAATGGTTTGATGCAAGGTGTAATTTTTGTGTGTAGTGAGTGGTATTCGGAACGTTGGACTTTCCAGCATACCGTTTTTTAAATTTATATTGGCTTGCAGATCAGTTAAAGTTTCGTAACCGATCAAACCGTCAAATATTTTATGAAACTTTAATAAAAATAACTCAATTGGTTTGTGTATCTCCACAAATTTTAAAAATATGCATCCATCGACTGATTACGACTTAATTTTTATTTTGGGCCGTGGTTAACACAATCTGAATTACCGATTTCTTCCTTTCTTCTGAAAACTTTCGGCTGACATTTTAACATAAAAATTCCTATTTGAGAAATACGACTTCAGTAATTTAATAAAATAAATAGGGAAATTATATTTGTGGAGTATATGTAGGAGCCCATTTATGAATATACTGAATCAAAAGCTATTTCTAGGTCAAGAAGAATCATTCCTGTAGATTTGTTAACATTTCTTTGATTTTTAACATGAACTTATTGAATTGAAGAATGTTTGTGTCGAAAACCGAATTATTGAGGAATCAATATGTTGTTTGTTTCTGTTTTTCATTATACATTCGGAAACTTTTTTTACAGAACGAAGCAGGCTAATAGGTCGCTAGCTTTTGATATTCGATGGATCTTTATCAGGTTTAGCGATTGCTACAACTTTAGACATCTTCCACTGACCAGGAAAATAATTTAGCCTGAAGCAATTACAAAATAATTTATGGGCGAAGATGTTTTAACATAATATTTAAAATTGTGTCTAACGCTGGTGATTTGAACAGGTGACTGTAGCGTAAGATGCTTTTAACCTCATCGACGGAAACAATGAAATTAGTCGGGTTATGCTCGTAACATCAATATTTTGAAGACTTCTTTTTATCTCATCTGTAATTTTATAGTTAAAATCACCGTCCCTAGGATGAAATCTGAATAAATGTTCGTAAGTCGGCTAAGATCGTGTCTAAAATTTGCATGGCTAGAGTGCGGAGAATAGCAACAAGTAAGTTTTAAAGCACCGGTTGGTAAATATAACAGTAAAGATATATTTTCAGTAGGACTAGGTAAGGAAGAACCGAATGCTGTCTGTTCGATCATTACGGTATACCTGATAGCAAAACGTTAATATTAAATTTTGTTAAGAAAGTAAATTACAAACATATTTTATGGCTGTAGCTAAAATAATCTGAACCTGTTCTGCAGGGGTACTACATCTCCTGAGTTCATTCATGACATTATTAAAAATTAAAAGTAATTCTGTTGATCAGCTTGTCATGTTTGCTGACCAATTAAAATTCTTAATAGATGATTTGGAATTTTTTTGATTAATTTTTTCTCTAATATGAAGAAACTCGTACCTTTTTGGACAAACCACCGCATTGGCAGAGTAGTTTCCGTTACAGTTTGCACAAAGAAATTCAGTATCGGTATCTTTAGTTGTGCATTATATCGGTATCTTTAGTTGCCCTTCATTATGGGAATTGCTGGAGACGTTTTATTGGTACACAAAAGGACCTTATTCGTTTTAGTGATTGGACTGCCGAAAGTCGTTTAGTTCTCAATAACTCCAAATGTAAATCTATATCATTTGCAAGAATTAAGAATTTAATTGTAACTCCGCATAGTTTAGAAGCCGTGAAAACGAGTATCCTTGAATAGAAATGCTTACATTTACGAACTAAATTGTGACTGAAATTTTCCAAATTTTCAAATTATAAATTTCCAAGCCGTCTACAGATGTTTCTCAGGCTGATGTTTCACACACATTTTTTGCAAGTTAAACATGAACTCTCAGGTTGTTTTTTTTTTGTCAGGAAGGGAAGCATGAAAGTTGCTTTGTTTTAGATTGCTCCAGAAATACAGTCACCCAGAAGGTTCGAGAATTTTCTAGAATGATCCAAAATGTTCGGGAATGTTCTAAAATATTGAAGGAGTTCGAGAGTGTTCTTGAATGTCCCGAAATGGTCTGGACCTTTCAAGGGACTTCCGGTTTCAGTATGTCCAAGAATGTTTTAGAATGGTCTTGAATCTTCTAGAAGGGTCCAGACGGAATTTAATAAAATGTTCCAGAATTAATATTTTAAAATGTTCTAGAATATTTTAGAATATTATAGAGTACCCTCAGAAGGTTCTGGACCTTTGAAAGGACTTTCGCTTCCGGAATATTTAAGAATGTTTCAAATGATTCTTGACCATCAAAGGACTTCCTGTTCCAGAATATTCGGGAATGTGTTAGAAACCGGAAACAGAAGTCAGGAATCTCCTGGAATGTCCTCGACTGTTTTGTTGTCCTGTTGTGATGGGGATACGTTTCACCTCAGAAGGCTATAAATAGGCGATGGCGAGACGCATGCGTCAGTATACAATTGAAAATCGATTAGGGCGGAACAAGAAAATGTGAAATTGATAAGAAAGTGAATTGCTTATGGTAGCGAATAGTGTATTAAGTGGAATTTTAGTTTGTTAAGTAACATTAATATTTAACAGGATGCCGAAACGTGCAAGAGGAGAAAATCTTGCCAGCGGTGAATCGAAAAGAAGGAAACAGCAAGAACAGCGAAGAAATAATACATATGAAGAACGAGAAACATGTTTAGCTTCAAAACAGTAGAGAATAAATAACAACGAGAAAAAATTAGAGAAAAGGATCGAGTAGGACATTCAGCCAAAAGAGACAGAGAAACTGCTGAACTAAGTAGAGATAAGTGATAATAAAAGATAAGTGAATTTGTGAAGTTGTGAAGTGTGTCAATTCTGCGGTGTCAGGAAATTTAGCAGAGAATGTAATGTGTTGCATGTGTAAAAAAAATGGAGGAAAATGGTGGTTTCACTGCCAAGAAACTAAGCAACTAAGTGAAATCCATTCAATATGTGTGCAAATATGTTAACGCAGTGATATGGCTGTATTCGCAATAATACCAGAGAAAATAAAGAACAACGAAAGGGTTAGATTTTCCAAAATACATGATCGGGAACCAGCAGCAGTTCATTTGGCAGTGCATTTATAAAATGGTCAACGATTATATTTTAGAAGATAAACTGCAGAGAAAGTAGGTTGTGAACCACCTGTGAATACAACATTAAATGCATTTTTCCAACTTTGTCAAAATGACCCATTTGCAAGAAAATTACTTTATGCTGATGCTGCATCATGTTATACGAGTACCTATATGGAACGCAACTCCAGTCGAAGATCATGAATTAGTCTTCAAAAATTATTCGTGGACCAACAGATTGATTTAAAAAAAAAAGTCGATTGATATGTCTGTTGGATTTGGTATCAATTCCACGAATCATCTCGTTCAACCTAATATATTAACGAAGAAGAGGCTCAACAAATAAATCGTCATGGATAGGTATTCACTGCTTTTAATTGAGACCGATCGATCAGCTATATAATTCGCAAAGTTTTTCAATGATTAGCTGAAAAAAGTCAAAAATGTACTGCGTTTATTACCCCAAATAACCAATATCAATTTCTGAAAGCACCATTTTGATTAGGTACGTCTCCGGCAGCAATTTAGCGCTTCATAAATTACATGTTTCCTCCAATGGCTGTGAAAAATCATGTATATCAACCATGGATGACATTATTATTTCATCCAAGGACAAAGCCGAGGGGATTAACAGACTAAAAGCTTCTCTAAAAATAGCTAGTGAATACACTTTGGTCATCAACGGGAAGAAATGTCAATTACTCTACTAAAAATAGAATACTTGGATTTAATTAAGCTATCCATTACGAAGACGTTATAGCTGTGAGATAGTTGTCTGAGCCGAATTCAAGAAAGAAGCTCCAGAGCTTCCTGGGTTTAATTGGATATTTCCGAAGATTCGTCCAAAACTACTCCATAATTGCAAGCCCATTATCGAACCTATTGAGGAAGAATGTCAGGTTCCAGTTTGGCGTTCTCACTGATTTATCACTGATTGCGCAGCATTCAAAATGGCCATAAAAAAAAGAAGTTTTACCACGAATTGCTGGATGTGCACTAATGCTGCAAGACTACTACTGCCACTTGGAACATCGCCCAGAAAGCAAGATGAAACACGTCGATGCATTGAGTAGAAATGCTATTGTGATGGTAATTACAAATAACACAATAGATAAGTTCAAATTAGCTAAGAACGATGACGAAACTGTACGAGCAATTTTGGCGATACTGGAACATCGGCCATTCGGAAATTATTGAACCAAACAAGGTATGCTGTACAAAGAAAATGCTGAAGGACGAAGCCTGTTGTGTGTTCCAAAACGATGCAGGGAGAGCTCATTAACTCTATACATGACCAAGGCCATTTCGGGGTGAAGAAAATGGAAGAAATCATTAAGCGGGAATATTTTGGTCAGTAAAACTGCGTTCCCTGAATGGAGTTTCCTGCACAGCATTCCAAAAGACGATGTACTGAAGCCATTATAAAATTAGAAGTCCAAGAAAGTGTGTTTGGCAATCCATATTGCCTTGAGCTATTGTTTAGTGTTCAGATGAAGAATACAGAAGAGGTACGATTTGCTAACTACGTTAGAAGTCGAAGTTGCTTTGTTATTCGAGATCAAGCCAAGCAAAATATAATAACTATTCAAGCCGAAAACCAAAAAAGTTCGAACAGGAGACAAAAATCTGAAACGTTATACAAGGAAGGCCACATCGTAGCTATCAAGAGCGGCTTGAAGTTATTTCCGAAGTTTTTAGGACCATACAATTAGGACGAATAAAGAAGACATCCAGGAAATTTAACGAAGATAATGAAGACGTAGTAAGCGATACACAAAGGCGATTCAAATTTTTGGAGGACGATTTGAAAGACGAGTGGAGCGATCATCGAGTTTAAAAGGGTAATTGGCCGGTCCGGCACAATTCGCGGGAAGGCCGAGTTGTGGGATTTGGTATCATAACAACGCAATTCCACAAAACATTTCGTTCAACCTGAGGTAATGATGAAGGCAATACATATTTGGTTTACGGTAATAAAATTTGGATGATGGACGTTTTTTGTTTGTTTGCGATAAATCGATCTCTTGCATTTTTGATTTCGTACAAAATAGTCGCAATATATTTTAAATAAAAATATTTTGTAAAAAAAACATTGATCTTATGTTGCGGTATTGCGATAGACGATATGCATATTAGCTGGAAACCTACAGGTTTATGAAACGTACAGATAACCATTAGGTGTTGGCACTTCGAGAACCGTATAACCAGCAACCGCAAAACAAGTGAGAGATTTATTTACAATAGGGGGACGTCTTTTAATGATGTCACGCTTTTTGCTGGGCGGGGTGGGGGTTCAAGTTTTTGTGACCTTTTGTGACAGAGGTTGGATGGGGTATTTCTGAAAAAAGACGTAACAAATTAAAATAAAAGTAAAACACTAAATTTTAAATAAAAAATAAAAATATTTCATTTTATTAAATAAATTTAAATATTGCATTTATGCGTCCTCCCAAGGACTGGTAAAATGTTGGTCCAGTGTGCAAACTGGAATTATTGAGTCTGCTTCATTATCAGGAGTAATATCTAAATTTTCAACATTTAAATGACCCTCGTCAATCCACTCCGCTACTTCAAGTTGATCTGCCTGCATTAAAATAGCCATCATCTCTCGTTGCCTTTTGGCCGCAATTCGAATAGGACGAATTTTTTCAAATTTCAACTGATTTTCTTTTTGCAAATTATGCACAGACTTATGCTTCTTCAGCATAATGTGTGATGCAAAATATATTTGGCAAACATTGCAAATTCCTTTTTGTAATTCATGTTGCACCGTATTGCAAAACATATCGTGTGGGTAAATTTCAAATTTATTTTTATTTTGAACCATATTACCCAACGTTAATGATTTGGTTATAAACAATGGCGCAAAATTATAATTTCGCTCATCTCTCGCATCTAAAACTTTTAGGCCATTGGAAGTTTGTGAAAGTGGCACTGGTAGAGGCAGAAAACGAGCATCTAATGTATTGAAAATTGAGCTACGTGGTTCAGAACAACAATCACGATTGAAACATTTTACAATTTGAACGCAATATTGGCTGGTTCTTACATGTTCGGCAAACCACTCCTGGTTTTTCGTAATTAAGGAACTGGCGTCGATTTCAGAAACATCTTTTTGGAGATATTTGCATACTGTTGAATATCCATCAATGACTGTTTCATTTCAAATATCAACTAGAGTGTTGGCGGCGAATTCAAATTTTTTTAATTCTAAATCAGTATCGACTGTTCGACCTTGATTGTCTAAGTGACTGCCATACTTCTCGTGTGGCAATATTACACCCGACAGTTGTTTGCTTAATGGTGCCATTCTTCTTTCGACCCGATTAATGGCACTTCTACCAGGTGTGGTTGTTGCAATAAAAATGGCATCTAAATTATAATGGATGAAATGGTGAATAGCAACATCGATTACTTTTTGATATCTTGGATTTTCATCCGGGCCTCCGTCAACATTTACAATAAATATAGGTTTAATTTTGTTCGCATATATAATAAATGTTTCAAATTCAGGCAGTCCAACCAATGTATCCATATCGAGACAATGAGAATATGCGGTTCATGAAAAATGTTTCCCAGATCGGATTGCAATAAAAGTAGGACCACTGTACCCTACTGCTTTTCGATTTCCAATACCATTTTCATCGATTTTAAAAGCCGCATAAACCGAAGGGATTAATTTATGACGTGCAGCTACAACTCAGTCGTGATCTGGTAGACTTACTCTGTATTCGACATGCATGAGAATGGATGATTGTTCATTTGCTGCTGTTACTCATAATGGCACTCTTGCTTTATCGTCTTGGCTTAAGAAAAAAACTTCATTTGGCCCAAGTAAACTAGCGATTTCTTCCAAGTGCAAAATTATTGTTTTGCAGAACTGTCCATCTGGATGGCAAATATGATGGTCTTTTTGAGCGCGAATTAATTTAACTAGAACTGTTTTGATATGTCGTTTACCTTCTGTTGAACACGATTTTTTTGGTAATAAACGTAGATAGACTCCATTTCTACTAATATTCAATCCATTGGAGTTCAGTTCTTTTGTTAGTTCATCTAAAGTTTGAATGGATCGATATATATCAATATTGCGTTTTTCATGGGAAGCAGCACCATGAACCGCAATATCAACTATAGTTTTTAATAGTAATGGTTGATCAACTTCTAATCTAGGTCAGCCAGGAACCACTCGTTCCACTCACTTGGTCATTTTGTTTAATTTTTAATTTTTTTTTCCAAGTTTGGTTTTTGATCTTTAAGATTCCTTAACATTTTACATTGCTCTTCATTGAGTTGCCCTACTTCTTTTGTACAAACCCGCTAAATCACAGTTGATTATGTTCAATTGATTTTTTATCTCATCTGGAGCTTTTGTGTCACGTTTTACTTTTAAAGATGTTGATGGACACCTACTTGGTATAAGGTTGTTATCAACAATATAACAGTTTGATCTAAAGAACTGCTGTAGAAGGCTCAGTAGTAGAAGGCTTACAAGCTACAGACTGTTTACTCCAGAAACTCAATAAAGTGCCCTTATTTTTCAAATGTAATGATTCATTTTTTTTATAATTGATGCGATAATAGACTCAGTATCTTCTTTTAATTTTGCTTCATTCCAAATTTTTGTAGCTTCGATTTGCAACTTGGATTTTTTCTTTTCAGGATAAGCTTTAACAAGCGATTTGAAAAGTTGTTGATACAATTCGTTTTTATCCATTGTAATTAAGCCTTTAAGATAAAAAATTAATTCACAACGTTAAATTTCAAAATTAATTTATTACACGGTGGACACCATAGATATACTGTTAAAATGATAGTTTTTAATCATTTTGTTATTTTTCCTTTTGCTTATTTTCATATAAATGTAGTCGTGTTAGTTTTTATTATTTTTACGTCGTATATAGGTATTCGTAGGTGGTTCAATCCCCAGAGAGGAGAGTTTTGAGTGGAAATGCAAAAAAAAAATTAACAAACAAAATAAATGTTGTGCAATTGCACAGTGTCTCCTTAGTAAATATTTATGTTTGTATTTTTTCGAGTCATGACGTGACTAAGGGGGGGGGGGGGGTTAGTAAAATGTGACGAACTGTGACATAGGGGGGAGGGGAGGGGGAGGTTAACAATTGCTAAAAATTGCGTGACATCATTAAAGAACGTCCCCTAATACTGACAACATTTAGTCCATCGAATGCAAATAGATTATGGCAGAGATTTAAAGAAAGTATGACGAACAGCACGTCATTGTTACACTAAATTATTACCCGCACACTGACTCAACCAAAAATATACACAAGCTCCTCAAATTCATAAGCCTTATCAATTATCTTCTATCATATTCAATATATGATCAATTTGTCAAATGTACTGATAAATTGAACAAACCCAATAGAGACAAACTTGAATAAACAAATTCGATTTTTGCATTACACATAATATCCTTTTATGAAGGTGTGTACAAGTATGTATTCGTATCTAGATTTTATTTTTATTATTTTGCGTTTCTACTATATTCAATTTTATTTTTGCATCATTTTCTTTTCATCAATCTTAAAATCCTTATGTATAAGATAACAGACAGCCGCATATATTCACGGTGAAAAGCATGGCAAAATGGGAATAAACAATAACAAAATTGAATTTGCTTTGTTTTACAGGTGGTCTTCGACTAACGTTTTTTTTTTGGTTTTTTTTTTTCGTTTAAACAAATTAGGTAAAATTAAGTTGAATAATCAAATTAATTTGGCTACGTAAGTAAAGTAAGGAAACCTGATATAAACTAAGAAACAAATCTATGCCAGTCAAACAATATCAGTCCCACAACGAAAAAGTATTTACACAGTAAAAGTATTTTACTGTAAATAAAACCTTTCGTTATTTTTAAAAAGGTCCCTTGATATATTTTTTGACTTCTAGTTTTTATTCATTGAGTGTCAAAATTTCGACATCAGGATCATAAATAAACGGAAATCAGCAATTAAAATAAACAAAAATTTAAAATCTCCAATTGGCATTTACATCTCAAAATTGGGTAGAAAAAAAAATCATTTTCTTAAAATTCCGAATTTTTTTCGGTTGGTGAGAATATAAATCGGATCATAATTTATAAAATAAACATTTGTACTAGATTTTAACATTTTGCCAGAAATAATTTGTGAACAACGTAAATCGAGGTTTACCAGTATTCTATATGCATACTCTTTTGGTTATCGGAGCCCCAAAACTGTTTTGCATAATATTTTTGTGTTTATCACATGATTGATATTCATAAACAGTTTATAATAGATACTTTTCTTCTCTCTTATCCCTTTTTGCAGTGCGTTATCGTCTTCATCATTCCGTTTTTATTGAACACGCACTCAAATATGAACATTTTTTATCTATGTTTATATTCTGCATGCTTTTCAAACCACTCAAGTATAACTCTCTATAAATGAGTTTATATTTAGATCTATGTATGTACTATATACAGAATAAAAAAGGAAATCTTAGGAAATTTTTCGTTTTCTTTCGTGAAAGCTCGCGCGATTTTCTTATTACATTGAAAAACCGTAATTTGATTAATTCTGAAGAATGATACAATCAAAGCAAATTGTGTGGAAGGATAAAATTGATTTAATAATAAAAAAAAGTTAATTCGCTTGTGTACGATAAGTATTCTTATCGATGGAATAATAATTTCACGAATCGATGATGATTAAAGTGCAATTTTGAGTTTTTCGCATAAATAGGGTGAAAATTATGGTGTTAGCAAAAATTCTCATTGATATTTGGTATAAACGCACACACGACATCTAAATAAAGCCTAAAATCTTTTATTTTCTATACAATATCGAAATTCCTCGTTATACATACCTACATATAAGTATATGTACATAGATACACAAGGTATAAAAATCAATTTTTATACCACTTAAAACTTCATCTAACAACCAATAATACTTCTTTACTTTTAATTGAAAATTTGTTTTTATTCTAAAGCTTGTTCAATTAAACTAATGCATAAATTTTTATAGAAAATCCTTTAAAGCTTTTATTTTCTATGTACATATATACCTAGGTATGTACGCTCCTATTCTCGTATCCTATAAACATACAAGATGATTATGTATGCTTCGATTTTATGTTGTAAACACATAGATGCCTTATTTTTACCTGTCTTATTGTTATTTCTTGTGAATATATAGTATACCATATTTGTGTATGACTATACACGTTTTGTACACTTTTTAATTCAATAAATATTTTGTACTCTTACATAGTAAGACTTACTATCATAATAGGGCTGATTACCTTTTTGTTATATTTATGAATATTTTTAATTAAAATTAGGGTACACTCAGTTAAGTGAATGGTGCATTATAAATATAAATAAGAATTAATTTTCTGCTTCCTAAATTAAAAAAATATTGTATCGATGGGAAGAAATATTCGTAATCAAATATTTTTTGAAAAATTTTCAAGAAACATCTCTCTGCTGTAGTTATTAGAGTTTGCAAACAACCTATTTTTAAGAAACCACGGACTTCGGTTTGTAAATTTCAGAATCCGCGAAATTAAAAAAATTTAATTGTCTTGTAAATACTTTAGCAGAATAACTGTTTTATTTTCGCCTGTTGTGTACAGGGCAAGTAATTTGTTTCTTAAATGTGTTTTCATTGTCCTTATTATTAAATGTAAGAAATGTATTTTTGAAATTGTTTCTTTCGGTTCGAGACTCGTTTAAAACTTCAACAAAGCAATACTGCAGACTTGAATCAAACAAAGGTTTTCGTAGAAGAAGCATATTGAAACACTTTTTTTCAATAAAGCACTGCAATGTTGTCATCGATTAACTTTAAAAATATCTTATTCGATTTGGCGGGAAATTATTTTGAACAACGGTTTTCGCGGTTTTGACGATTTTCGCGGTTTTGCGAATTAAATAATTTGAACCGCCAAAATATAAAGGGCTGAAACCTCACTAGGTGATCAGAACTTCGGTCTTGATTAATTCAACTCTAAAATCAATCCCGAAATGAACCACTTAAGTCAATCTTGTTAATCTTTAAACGGAGGTTGCTGAAAACCGCAAATTAATCAATGCCTTGCTGGATAAAAATACTGTTGATATTGCTAATAAATCATTATCTGTAGCAGGGATGATACAAGAGTATTTCTGATATTTTTAATTTTTAATATGTTCCGAAGATTGTAAGAGAATTCAATCCAGTTTCGAACTAATGAGCTTATGATTATGAAAAAATCAATCCTCCCATCAGGCCGCGGCGACTGGACTGACTATACCACAATTTACATTCTATATATACAGAATGTCCTGTGCTTTATGTACTAGCGAATCGTACTAATACAGGTAAATTCAATTACAATTTTTTCTTCTTCACGACAATCACATAAGCTGTGAACGCTAATTTTACTTTTTTAATTTAGAAATTACAAGAATTAATTAACATTCAACAAAAATTAAAAAAGTATTTCTGATAGTACTTTTTTTATGCACCAGAGAGTACTTCTTCAGGCCCGAAAGTACTTTATAATTCAAAAAAAAAAAAAAAAAAAAAAGGCAGCTTATTTAATGAAGGGATCTTTGGGTTTAAGATTTAATTGTTTTTTTTAACCCTCTTTCAGAATCGCTTGATTTTTTTCGTTGCTTGTGATGTCTTTCAATGAAAATATGTAAATACCTAAATGGCTTAAGAAAGTAATCAACATAGATTTAATTACGAGTTAATAACAAAAAAAGAAACTAAACGAAGGATCCCGTTTTACCGAAAGGAATTTCAATAAAAAATTCTTGGTACAATTTTTTTTTTTAAAGGTATTAATAGTCTTACGCCACAAGGGCGGTAAATGAGTTGTTACGAGGCGACGAAGGAGCTGAAAATCCCGTAAACTTCATTCATTTCTTTTAATTTAAAGAAAATAGGCCTGCAGCTGTATTCTGAAAAAAAAATAAAAAAAACGTTATGGGTAACGTGATGTTCCTTAACGTGAACGTTTCTTTTTTGTCAAATTCCTATTCCGATAAAAAAAACGTTAACGAACATCGATAAAAACCAGAGTTTAAATTTATCGCTCTTTTAGAGCTCTTTATAAAAATTTTCGCTCTTGCTCCCAATAAAATTTTTTTTCAGTTTGCTTTTACGCTCTTACCTTCTAATGATAAACACAAAAAAAAAATTATTTCGCTCTTTCAAAGCGATTTAAAATTTTATTTTTAATTTTGCTCTTAAAACAAAGAGCGTAAAAGCTAAAAATATCGCTCCCAACCCATTCTACAGAGCCATTGTAGAAAATACATTAGGGAGCAAAATTTTTTGTAACACACGAATTGCTCTTTGAATATCAATAAATAAAGAAACTTTGATAAACGATATTTAGATAAATTTCTGAAATATGGCCAATCGTGATGGAACTTGGCTGTTCCTTAACCGATTTTAGAGAAATTTAACATGCGCGTTGGAAGTGGGATTTTAAAATGATTTTTAGGTGAAGTTCTGGAATTTGGCCAATACGGATGGAACTTGGCTATTCCTTACCCGATTTTAGTGATATTTAACATTTGAGTTGAAAATGGGATTCTAAAATGATTTTCGGATCAAGTTCTGGAATATGGCCAATTGTGATGGAACTTGGCTATTTCTGAACCGATTTTGGAGAAATTTGACATGTGCGTTGGAAATGGGATTTTAAAATGATTTTTGGATAAAGTTCTGGAATGTGGCCAATTGTAATGGAATTGGCTCGTCCTTAACAGGTTTTCGTGAAAATTTGACATGTGTAATGAAAACGGGATTCTACAATGATTTTTAGATACAATTAGGACGGAACTTGGCTATTTCTTAACCGTTCCTGATGCAATTTGACATGTTCGTTGAAAATGAGATTCTTATATGATTTTTCTAATTCCGCGGTCCTACACTAACATTAGCGTGCTATCACCCATTTTTTCATATTTTTCTTTGAGCGCGACTAAATTTTCCGGCAGATGTATAATAAACATGTCAATATAAGTAATCTATAATAATTATTATTTTATGTAACTGATATTGATATATTTAAATATATCCAGTTTCCGTAATCCATGCAGCTGTCGAGGTTTATCTGCTGTTAGCCATATTCCATAACTTTATCTAAAAACCATTTTAGAATCCCACTTCCAAAGCATATATTGTATTGCATCACAATCGGTTAAGGAACAGCCAAGTATCCATACAGCTGTCGAGGTTTATCTGATGTGAGAAATAATCTGTAATTTCCATCCTAACTAGCCATATTCCAAAACTTTATCTAAAACCTATTTTAGAATCCAACTTCCAACGCATATATTTAATTGCATCACATTCGGTTTAGGAATAGCTAAGTTCCATCTAAATGATTCATATTTCAGAAACTCATCTAAAAATCATTTTAGAATTCTATTTTGATCGCACATGTCAAATTTCACTAAAATCGGATTAGGCATAGCCAAGTTTAATCCTAGTTGGCCTTATTTCAGAACTTCATCTAAAACTCATTTTAGAATCTTATTTCCAACGCACATGTTACATTGTATCACAATCGGTTAAGGAAGTTGGCCATATTCCAGAATTTCATTCTAAAAATCATTGTAGAATCCCGTTCCCATCGCGCATGTCAAATTTCTCTAAAATCCAGAACTTCATTCATCATATTTCCAATGCACATGTCGAATAGCATCACAATCGGTTAAGAAATAGCCAAGTTCCATCATAGTTGGCCATATTCATCTAAAAATCATTGTATAATCCCATTTCCATCGCGCGTGTCAAATTTCACTCAAATCGGTTAAAAAATAGCCAAGTTCCATTCTAGCTGGCCATATTAAAGAACTTTATTCATAAATCATTTTAGAATCCTTTTTCCAACGCACATGTCAAATTTCACTAAAACCGGTAAGCAAATAGCCAAGTTCCACCATAATTGACCATATTCCAGAACTTCATCTAAAAATCATTTTAGAATCCCATGTCCATTGCGCATTTTAAATTTCACTAAATACGGTTAAGGAATAGCCAAGTTCCATCACAATTGTCCATATTCCAGAACTTCATCTAAAAATCATTTTAGAATCCCATTTCCAACGCACATGTAAAATTTCACTCAAATCGGTTAAAGAATAGCCAGGTTCAATCCTAGTTGGCCACATTCCAGAACTTTATCCATAAATCATTTTAGAATCCCATTTTAAACGCACATGTCAAATTTCACTCAAATAGGTTAAGAAATAGCCAAGTTTCACCATAATTGGCCATATTCCAGAACTTCATCTAAAAATCATTTTACAATCCTATTTCCAATGCACATGTCAAATTTCATTCAAATCGATTACAGAATAGCCAAGTTCCATCCCCCATTGGCCATATTCCAGAACTTCACCTAAAAATCATTTTAGAATCCCATTTCCAACGCACATGTCAAATTTCACTCAAATCGGTTAAAGAATAGCCAAGTTCCGTCCTAGTTGGTCATATTCCAGAACTTTATCCATAAATCATTTTAGAATCCCATTTCCAACGCACACGTCAAATTTCACTCAAATTGGTTAAGAAATAGCCAAGTTCCACCATAATTGGCCATATTCCAGAACTTCATCCGAAAATCATTTTAGAATCCCGTTTCCATTGCGCATTTTAAATTTCACTAAAATCGGTTAAGAAATAGCCAAGTTCCATCCCATTAGCCATATTCCAAACTTCACCTAAAAATCATTTTAGAATCCCATTTCCAACCCACATGTCAAATTTCACTCAAATCGGTTGAAGAATAGCCAAGTTCCATCGTAGTTGGCCATATTCAAGAAATCGGTTTAGAAATAGCTAAGTTCCACCATAATTGGCCTTATTTCAGAACTTCATCCAAAAATCATTTTAGAATCCCATTTCCATTGCGCATTTTAAATTTCACTAAAATCGGTTAAGGAATAGCCAAGATCCATCCCCATTGCCCATATTCCAGAACTTCACCTAAAAATCATTTTAGAATCCCATTTCCAACCCACATGTCAAATTTTACTCAAATCGGTTAAAGAATAGCTAAGTTCCATCCTTGTTGGCCATATTCCAGAAATCGGGTAAGAAATAGCCAAGTTCTACCATTATTGGCCTTATTCCAGAACTTCATTCGAAAATCATTTTAGAATCCTATTTTCATTGCGTATTTTAAATTTCACTAAAATCGGTTAAGGAATATCCAAGTTCCATCCCCATTGGCCATATTCCAGAACTTCACCTAAAAATCATTTTAGAATTGCATACATGTCAAATTTCACTAAAATCGGTTAAAGAATAGCCAAGTTCCATCCTAGTTGGCCATATTCCAGAAATATCCATAAATCATTTTAGAATCCCATTTCCAACGCACATGTCAAATTTCACTAAAATCGGTTAAGAAATAGCCAAGTTCCACCATAATTGGCCATATTACAGAACTTGATCCAAAAATCAATTTAGAATCAGATTTCCATCGCGCGAGTCAAATTTCACTAAAATCGGTTAAGGAATATCGAAGTTACGTCCTAGTTGGGCATATTCCAGAACTTCACCTAAAAATCATTGTAGAATCCCATTTACATCGTGGGTTTCTAATTTCACTAAAATCGGTTAAGGAATAGCCAAGTTCTATTCAAATTAGTCATATTCCAGAACTTCATCTAAAAATCAGTTTAGAATCCCATTTCGAACGTACATGTCGAATTGCATCACAATCGGTTAAAAAATAGCCAAGTTCCATCACAATTGGCCATATTCCAGAACTTGATTCAAAAATCATTTTAGAATCCCATTTAAATCGCGCGTGTCAAATTTCAATAAAATCGCAGTTAATGAATAGCCAAGTTCCATCCTAGTTGGCTATATTCCGGAACTTTACCCAAAAATCATTTTAGAATATTATTTCCAATGCCCGTGCTTCTGTTTGCTAATAAAACAATCTGGCTTTCTAAAGAAATTTAGAAAGTTTTGAATGTAACCGTTTGCTGTAATAAAAAGAGCAAGAGCAATATAATAATGACGTTTTTATTCATCAGAGCAGAGCGTATTTATTTTCTCAATATAGCGCAATAACAAAGAGCGAAAATATGATAACACAAACGCAATAGTGGAAGAGCAAGAGCCTTATAATAAAAATATTGCTCCAGTTCTTCAGAGCGATATTTTTTTTTTACAATATCGCTCTTTATAAAGAGCTTTTTAGTAGTTTTTATTAGCGCTCTTGAACAAAAATGAAGAGCGAAGAGCAAAATGAAATCCCATTTTAAACTCTGATAAAAACATAGAATACTGGAAAACAGAAAAATGGTCTGTCAAATTGAAACAAGTCTGTTTGCGAATATAACAGCAATAAAATGTATTTTTTGGTGAACAGGCGACAACAAGAAAGCCACCGAACTGAAATGTTTATTAATTTTAAATTATACACATACATATGCACTTAGTGATGTAAACGGTAATATTCTCGATGATAATGTTATCGGTAAAATCGGTAATTTTAGGTAATACTTTATTACCCAAAGTAGTGTTACCGTGCTAATATCGGTAACACAAATTAAAAATGTTTTTTCCAAACTAAATGCAAAAAGAGTTGTGACACCACTGTATTATACTTCCTTATGTACGAGTATTATTAATCTACTACACCAAATTTTTGCTATAAAATATAATAATCTGCACCTTTTTTCCTGTTTCATTGACATATTTATTTGGCAAATACTTAATAGAGCAGGAATCTGACCCTGAATAAGATCCACAGCTCTGTCTGGTAAAAACACCAATCACTATTTTAACTAGAAAAGTAGCTGCATCGTCTTATACCACGTTTACATTAGTAGAATAAAAGTATGTCGCAAAAAAGTATCGTCATGTGAACTCAAATTTAAATATTTAAATATTTTATCACATACTTTTTTGATATTTCGGTAAAGTATGTATCAAAAAAGTATTAGTTTATTACGTTGTAATGTGAACCCTAACTAATAACTATATGTTAATGTCTTTCGTATATTTGTTGTCAAAACCAAAATTGATTACGTTTTTTTGTTTCTAACTGCAATTTCGGGTGTTAATCAAATAATTTGCCGACAAATCTAATAGAGTTTGGGAAGAAATTCACAACACATAAACTGAATTGAATACAGAAGCCTATCTGTCAAAACAACAAACTTTTATAGTATGCGTTCACACTACAAATCGCAAGACTAAACACTACAAATCGCAAGCAAAAAAGTACATACATATTAGGTACGTATAATGTAAACGTGGTATTAGTCGATAAAAACCTCTATTGTGCTGGAATTTCGTTGACATCGATGAACTATTACTCGAGCAATTTTCGTTTCTGGTGCTCCATTAGGCTCAACTACAAAGTCGATTTGTATTGATTTGTTGAAGAAATTGCGACAGTTCTATAAACTTCCTTCGAGATATCAACTTTCCAATCAATTGTTAGGCCTTGAGTACGATTGCGTCGAAGGGTGAGTCTTACTAAAATTGCCGGCGCATCTGACGTTGCAGACCGGTGGAACATACACAGGGGCTCCATAACAAATTATGTCATCAATACCATACATCCAAAGCCTTTTTCTATAAATCTAATCACTAAGGAAAATTGACATTTGGCTTTTAAAGTTGCTTTTCGAGAAAGTTAAAGCGGTGTTAAAAGGCATCGAGATTAATAAATTTAATGTACTTGTTACTGATAATGGAACACACAATAAAGCGGCTCGAAAAATGGTTAACAAAAGCTATCCCTATATTACCGAGTATGGCTGCATCGGCCATGGACTTAACTTGCTCATTGTCGATATCTTTAAGATTCAGTCTATCAACAGTTTGAAATTTTCAGTCAGTCGTACGGATGGTTTCGGAAATAAGAAAATCTCACTAATTTTTCATTCTACATTCGATCTACATTCATGCTACATCAAGTATGCCCTGAAGGTGCTGGCTATCGAAGACGAAGTGAAGTCAGTTATGAAGGCATATACGACCTCCTATTCGAAATTGTTCACTGTGTACTACCTCCGATTGCTAAATGGCCATCTTTTTTTGAGAGTTTGCTGCTTTGTCTAAAGTGGTGTACTGTTTTGTTAATATAAAACAAACTTTTGAATAAAATAAATGCACCAATTACAAAGAACTTATAAGTATCCCCAAATCACGGGCCGAAAAATGCTTACAACCGCTACATTTTGCCGCAAATTTCCTTGAACCAGCTATTCGAGGAAAGAGTCTTTCGGAATCACAGAAACTTGAAGCGACTGAATTTATTTTGAATGTCGCAGAATTTCACCCAAAACATAAGGACAAAAAATTACAATGTTCGAAGTGAACTTTTTTCATGACCGTTTGTGGTTGCAAGTGACCAGCTCTCTGGTAAAATTTGGTGGGCGGGATTGTGTTTTACTTCACCTTTAAGTGCTTGGTGGTAGATATTTTAAGCATGCCTGCATCGAGAGCTGCAATTGAAAGCACATTCAGTACTTACGGTTTTATACACAAAGCTTAACACATAATCCATTGACTGTTGATCATGCAGGAAAACTAACGTACATTTTGCACAACTTAAACCTGTTGAGATCGAACGTAGGAAGTGTGGATAGCGAAGATAAAGTTGTTCCTGCTGAATCAATTACAAATTATTGTTAACGGATGAAGCTGCATAATCCTATTCGCTTGAAGAAGAGGATGACTTGGAGGAAAGTAAGAATAATTCGGTTATGGATGATGTTGAGGCTGAAGATGGTAAATGCGTTGGGAGAGATGAACCATGCATTGATTAAAGAGTTTTATTGATCATAAACTCATATTTATATAAAATTTATTATTTACTGTAGGCGTTGAAGGCGACCTTGCCATCCTTCGACGTTTATCGAGGAACACCACGTCAAAGAAGTCAAGTTTCGCAACTGCCCTTCGCCTGATTTAGATCCGCTTGACTTCTGACTATTCCAGAAACTCAAGAGATGAAAGAGAAGAGATTCAAGCGAAATCGACAAGGTTTTGTAGGCCATTCCGGATATAGACTTTAACAACTGTTTCGAAGACTGGAAAAAACGTTGGCATAAGTGTATTCTCTCCGAAGGAGATTACTTTGAAGAGGATGAAATATATTTGAAAGAATAATAAGCCGTTTGTGTTTTATTTAAAAATCTTACTACTTTTGTCCAGACGTCAAAATATTACTAGTGCTTATTGGTACAAATTGGAATTAAAATATTGAACAAAAAGTGTGTTACCTATTTTACCCGTGTTACCAGTAATATTACCGGTAACATTACCAAATTTAAAAATATCGTAAATTTTACAACAGTATATGCACTATATAATATAGTAATGCTTCAAGTGGATTCATAATATACGAATATAACATCAATTTTCATATTAATTAATAACATTGTCGGATTGGCCAAACCGTGCTCGAATTTCTTTTGAATCTTTTAAATGAAATCTAACAGAAGGTTAATTAACAAAAATTAAAATAAAAATATTTGGTAATAAGATGTGACTGTTAGTTTTATTTGTTTACTTCAAGTCATCTTAGCATATCCTCTATCCCGCTACCCAACCAAAAAAACGTGGGTTTTTTAAACGTCGGAAACGTGCACGTTTTTCTTCAATCAGAATAGTAAATAACGTTAATTTTGCGATTCACGTTTTTAACTGTCAAAAAAAACGTAAATCAGCTAGTTACGTTTTTTCAGAATACAGCTGCTGGTGTTTTGCTATGACTCGTTTTCCGGTTTGAAATCTGTCATGTAAACATTAGACTTCTGTATAGTATGGATTAAACAGGTAAAGCAATTTTAATTTTAATTTCAATTTAAGGTTTTGTTGAAATTCCAGCTAAGAATTTGTAACGACATTTTATATTTTGCGATTTTCCAGTCATCTTTGGATTTTCAGGAATTCTATGTTTGTATGAAATATAGATTGCAAATTAACAGCCGGATGATTAAAATAAACTGAAGAACATTTAACCGTTTTAAGCTTCCACCTCGAGTTTTGAAAATTCCTTTATACGAATATTGCTTAATATTGAAGCTGCTAGCTGATGGTTGCAGGACGGATAGAAATATATCTAATTTTATTTCAAATTTAAAGTCAACTTGCCTTCCTAAAATGGAATTTTAAATCCAATAATTGAGCTTTCGTATCCGAATTTGGAAATGGTGATGACGATTACAAGTGCATATTATACAAAAATGCACACCGGGCTATTACATGAACTCGCTGTAACATTGCCGTAACATATTATGTCCGGTGGTTAGTAAATCAGTGACAACTTTTGCTCCAATCACTTTGCCATATTGTGAGAATAGTGGTTTTGCTTCAGTTGCTCTCGTTACCATAGATGTACCGGATAATACCGGAGATATTAATGTTGATGAATTTGCTTTGGATTTCACTGATGTGCCTTCTTTGTCATCATTTTTAGTTATTTATTTTCATTTTGGTTGTTGTCATCTGATAAATTCTTCCCCTGTGTTGATATTTTCCTTGTCTCTGGGGTATTTTAATAACGTCTCACTTGTTCATCTCACATTCACTATTGTTGTCGGTTCCAGTACCAATATTCCCGTTGCCCGTTTCGTTCCATTTCCATTTTCATTATCACTGGTTTTATTTTTATCTAAAGCTGTTTTGTTTTTAATTTTATCGTTTGTATTTTGTGGTACATTTAAATATATTTCGACCCTTTGCAATATTATCACTGGAGTTTTTCATTTTCTTCTAAATGTTTTATTTTGTTCAATTGTTTTACTTGGAAGTACTGCATATGGTATTTCGCTTAAGCATATAATTAACTGATGTGCTGTGATCTCGATGCGGATCATCGTCGGAAAGGTGCGGTAGAGCCGATAGATAAACACGGATCACCGTTGAAAAACCGTGTGCTGTCGACACTAGTGTTTTGCCAGGTTTCAGTTGTACCGCCACATCTCGCGTCTTGATCTAGGGTTGTTTATCTTCGAACAAATTCACTTTCAAAGTTTTTTGACGTACTGGTTGCTGTTCCCTGGAATAACATCGAATAATTGGTTCCAATCTAGTTTTTCCCACTATTTTGGCTGTATTCTCCAGTTTTGATTTGATTTTGTTTCAGGATATCACCGATTGTATTAAATAAATTTAAGTTCCGATTAATACCACTATTCTTGTTCTATGATGACGAATTATTAAATGAACCCTCCAGTGGTTTTGGATTTGATGCCGACGCCATGCTTGCCAGTTGGTTCTGTTGGTTGGAACACTATATCAGTGCTGCTTTCAAACCACCCTTTTTTTCGCCTAAATCGATAGACACTTTTTTACAACAATCACTTATCTTACGTATACTGTTATTTATTTTATCATTGGTTTTTGGAATCTCCTCATACGCCCAATTTCCAGGTTTTCCCTGAACTGATCGGCTTATCGATCTCATCGTTTTTGAAAAAAATTATTTTGAGTTTGTATTATATCGTTCATCGAGGGAAGCATGATTTTCTCATGGAATTTTTCCCATTTGATTAGTTGGCTTCAGATCAAATGGCTCTAAAATGGCAAAATAGGAATTCCACCCATCCGTCTTCTAGAAGCGCTCTGCATTTTTTTTTTATTTCCGTTATACGAGTGGTGTCGCTAAAAGTTTTTCACTCGGGCTTTAATGTTTTCAAAGCCACTCAATATGAGGTAAATTTCGCAAAAAATTTTGAAAATTTCACAGTTATTGTTCGAAACGTTCTTAATAACTTTTCACTTCAAATTTCTCACTATCGCAATAACGTTTTTTGTTAATTAATACTCGTATGTATTAAATTTTGTCATTTTGAATTTACACCTAGATTTATTAATAAAGGGCGCCAATCCGACTCGAATGAAATTCAGATATCTAAAGTTTATTTATTGTTGTATAACTGTAAATGTCTCGTGTCAGGTTGTAAGGCGCTGGTCAATTCAATCGTTTGCGAATTCTCCGTATCCAAATTAAGTAGCAGGTCGAATGATCGTGGTAGTTCTCTCGTTTCCAAATCTAAGGCGAAGGTCCATAAATATGGATTTTCTCGTGTCCAATTACCATATTTTAATCTTTATTGTTCCCATATTAATTTAAGTTGAAGGTCAAAATGGATTTCTTCAATCCTATCAATGTCATCCAAATGCGCTTTATAGAATTCGCCATCCACATGCTTTTCGATAGCTAGGAATTCCTTCCACTCGTTTATATTTAATGAAAAAACTTTTTTGGGTTGGAAGTGCCTAGGTACTTTTTCAAATTCAAAGGAGTCAAAAAAGTCCCAATCCACCTAAAATATCATCCATGATCTGTAGTAGTAGCTGAGAAAGTTTCCAATCCCATTAGCTATACTTCGCCAGGACTAACACAGAAAGTCATAGGTACTGGCACACAGATCTACTCGATTAGAACTGTACCTCTGCCGAACAAAAAAATTTTATATATTAGTCGTTTTGATCCATCTGTCACTTCTGATCGAATTGTGGAGTACATTTGTGACAAACTGTAGGACTGTTCATCAGAGGACGTTGAATGTAAATTGTTACTATCCAAGGATCATATTATCGATAACTCACTAACATTCATCTCATTTAAAATCGGATTCAATGAAACCCATTACAATATGCTCAATAATTCTGAGGCTTGGCCACTTGAGGTAATAATTCGGCCATTTACCAGCTATCCACGTGTAGCAAAAAACCGGACTGGGGTAACATTCCCAACCAAATAATATCATCTGCGCCTGCCATCACACCATCTTTTAAGCCTCTCAACTGCGGAACAAATCCCCAGCCTTATTCATTCTTAAATATACATTACCACAATTCGAGCGGCATTCGAACTAAATCTAAGTCTCTATATCTGTCAAATTTTGGAGGAGAATTACGACGTTATTTGCATCACGGAAACGTGGTTGACTGCCTATTACAGAACCGAGGAGTATTTTCCATCAACTTATGCAGTTTATCGGAGAGACAGAGATCTACAGCAAGACACTTATGCCGTAGGGGGTGGTATTATAATAGCAGTCTCTAACAAATACTCATCTATGCCGATAACGTTAACCAACTGTAGTACTGAAGTTGTTGCTGTGCGCTTACGATTTCATTCATACTCGCTGATCATTTGTGTCACATATATACCATGTCATTCAAGCGTCGCGGTTTATGATATGTTTTTGGACACCGTGCACTTCTTCAACCTGAGGACCGCTTATTTATCTTTGGTGATTTTAACTTGCCAAGTATTGTATGGGAGTATACGGATAACAATTTAACTCCCATAAACATGAACGATGATGTAGAAAAATTCATATCTGAAATATTTTCGTTTGGACTGAAACAATGTATAAACAATGTAGTGTTAAACGTCGAGATCATGAGATGACCGCTGCATATTTCAGTCTTGTTTGAATACAGTGAATTAATCGAAAATAATACCGACTCTGTCATCTATAACTTTAAATTGGGTGATTATGTTTCTTGATGGGTATAATTGGCCTTCATTTTATAATAGTAATAATATAGACGATATGTTGATCGAATTTTATAAAATTGTTCAAATGGGCATTGAAACATTCATTCCTAGATTGGTAGTTTTAGGCGCCAAGGAGGAACCGTGGTATAACAATAATTTGATAAATTTAAAACATAGAAACGATAAGGCTCATAAACTTTATAAACTATCTCCGAATACAGTAAATTACAACTCATTTAAGGGTCTACCTAAAAAGTATATATTTCTTAACCGATTTCTTTACAGTAATTATGTTTTGGAGGTGGAATCACAAATTAAATCGAAACCCAATCAGTTTTGGCATTTTGTTAACTATAAAAGAAAATCTGATGGTTACCCTTCCACAATGTATTTGAAAGACCTTGATTATAATCCAGATTCAGGTTCTAATCTCTGCAGCTTGAATAATGGCACGAGTAATAAGAAATGTTCAATGTTTCGTTTGGAAATTGATACAATCTTATCGTAATTGTCAAATCTTGATATTAACCATAGTGCCGGCTTTGATTCGTTTCCGCCTTTATTTTTAAAATTGACCGGTAACGCAATTGCCGCTCCGGTGTGCTTTCTATTTAATAGAAGTCTAAGAGAGATTATTTTTAAATCTGGGATTCGTGGTAATATTGAGAACTATAGGGGTATTTGTATAATTTCAATCTTACCCAAGTTGTTTGAGAAACTTGTTAAAGTTCAATTATTCTTTCACGTGAAAACTTTTATCTCTCCTAAACTGTTACTAATTTACTCTTGCTTACAAATTGTGTCTCTAATTCCTTACATAGAGGTAAAATTGTGCAGGTCGTGTACACTGATTTCTGTAAGGCCTTTGATAGATTGATCACTTGATTCCTTGCATTGTAGTTTTCTCCCACTGGACTGGATCAGATCTTATCTTGATTCCAGAACTCAGACAGTTAAGATTGGTGGTTTCACATCCAGAGTTATTAATGTCACTTCGGGAGTGCCTCAAGGTAGTCATTTGGGTCCTATGCTTTTCATACTATTCATCAATAACGTAGTGAATTGTTTGAGTTATTCCGACATCCTCATCTATGCGGATGACATTAAAATTTTTAAAACCATTTCATGAACCAATGACGCAAAAGACTTCCAATCTGACTTAAATAATTTCAGTATGTGGTGCACAGTTCAGAATTTGACCCTAAACATTTCCAAATGTAAAACAATCCGTTTTACCCGTGCAATCACGCTCGCTAATTTTGATTTTTTCCTGGATGGCTGTATTATTGATAATGTTGATACGTTTATGGATCTAGGTGTAACATTTACGACGAACTTATCGTTCAATAAGCACATAGATATTTGCATTTCTAAAGCGAATTCCATGCTTGGGTTTATTAAAAGGTTTTCGCGGGATTTTCAAGATCCTTATTCTATTAAAATATTATATATCTCGTTTGAGCGTTCGCTGTTGGAATATGGTGCAGCCATTTGGGATCCGTTTTATGGTAACTGTTCAGCCCGAATAGTAAGTGTTCAAAAGCACTTTTTAAGGTTAGAGGTTTCCAAATTAAGTATAAGGCAGCTTAATTTGGAAACCTCTAACCTTAAAAAGGTTGCCTTAGGCATAACTACGGTAAATACGAACCTGTTTATCAATCTACTGTTTCTTTTAATAAAGTTCGATCGGCTTTCGATTTTAATCTATCTAGGGATGCATTTAAGAATTTAATGTCTAATGTTCTTTTAAATTATTGGTAATTTTTCATGTCTGTTTAATTTTACTTTTTTTTTAAATTAATTATTAGTTTATTTTAATGTATTATTGAAATTGTAACCAGATTGTAAATAAGTATAATGTTAGTAATAAATAAATAAATAAATAAAAAACCCTAAACTCAACTTCAAATTAATCCCTAAACGAACTTCTCTTTCAAATCCAACTCAATTTCAACTCAAACCATACTCACCATCATACCAACATACGTACTGGCGTACTATCATAACTTTAAACAATCAATCCATCACCTAGTTTTTTCATTATACCATCATACCATTATGACACTATATTATTAAACCAATGTCCAATCGTTCCATTGTACCATAGTGTCGAGGTCACGATCCCACCATCACATATTCATACCATAATACCATCATATCATCATAAAATTGTACCATCGTACCATCCTACAATCATATAACCATGCCAACATACCATCATACCACTATACCATCGTACCATCATACCGTCCCTTTAATCATATCATCATACCATCGTACCATCATACCATCATATAATCATAGCAGTATACCATTCAACCTCATCCCATTATACAGTCATATACCATCATACCCTCATACCATCACCCCATCATTCTAGAATAAATACTGTAATACCATCGTACGTTGTATCATTTATACATTCATACCATCATACCAATATATACCACCATATATACCACCATATATATACCACCATTATATTTCAAATTGAACCCTTAACAAATTATATGAATGGCCAATTGGGATGGAGCTTGGCTATTCCTTAACCGATTATGATGAAAATTGACATATGCGTTGGAAATGGGAATCTAAATTGATTTTTGGATAAAGTTCTATAATATGGCCAGTAAAAATATAAATTAGTTATTAACCGATTATGATGAATTTTGACGTTTCAAACAAATATAAGGAAATGTGACCCGTCAACTATTTTTAGGCAAGGTTGTGAGAAATATGTCAATAAAGTTTCTATAATTTTGTCTATTTATGTTTCTGTGAATCATGCAGCTGTTGATGACTGCTAAACAATCAAGATTGTCTCCGTAACGATATTCAAGTTCCATTAGAAGTTTTCTTGCCAATCCTTCAGTTTGAACTTTGGGTAATGCTTTCTGAGTATTTGGTGTCAGAGCGATAAATTTTTCCTTGTTTACAAAAATATAGTATGTATCAGACACGCGCCTCGGTATTGAAACTAACAACGGTAGTGCAAAGTTTCGAAATTAAAAATATTATTTTAAATCCTTAAAATCATTTTAGAATCCCATTTTCAGCGCACATGAAAAATTTAATAATAATCGTTTAAGAAATAGGCAAGTTCCATCGAACTTGGCCACATTCCAGAACTTCACCCAAAAATCATTTTAGAATCCCATTTCCAATGCATATGCCGAATTTCATCATAATTGGTTGAGAAATACGCAAATTCCATCATACTTAGCCATATTCCAGAACTTGTAGTACAAGTCGAATTTCATCATAATTTGTTGAGAAATAGGCAAAATCCATCGAACTTGGCCACATTCCAGAACTTCATCCAAAACTCATTTTAGAATCCCAGTTCCATCGCGGAGGTCAAATTTCACCAAAATTCGTTAAGAATTAGATAAGTTCCATTAAAGCACAGTGCTCCGGAAGGTGGTTTAGGTTTCCATACGATAACGAAAAAAACTGAAATGGCAGAATTATGCAGTAGCTGGCCAGGAAATAGGAAAATTTTCGCTGAAATCGTAACAGTTCATGTGCTCGAATTATTCATTATTTTTGGTCCGTTTTTTTATAACTAATATTTCGTGCACTGATTATCACGACGCTTAGCAGAATCGAATCTGTATACGTATGTAATATTTCCAAATTATCCACTGCCCTTGTTTTCGAACAGATGTCAGAAATACAAGGGTGAGGAGTCCTTCGAGATACTTCTTGGAGACAAATGGAGCAAAGATGTATAGTTTTTGGAATTTTTTCGGATGGATCTTGACTCTTCTTAACCCCCGGTGATACTTGAGTGGTGAGATCCTTACATTCCATTGTCGGGGTTAATTTTTATCGATAAATCAAATATTCTGCCAACAGGCAACTTTTTTCATATTTCTTACTCCCTTATGCCTACCAGTTAAACATATATAACAGTTGCAAATGAAATTGCATTTTTCACGTGACTTAGTTACCTTTGATAGACATATATCTCCATAGTTAGGCATAACCTTAAATGGTCTTCTGTTATGATTCTGCCGTTTATGATCTTTAAGAATTTAGCGACAAGTTACACAGATACGTGAAGCGAATTGAGGGTTGGATAGGGCAAAATCCGTGTTTATAAATCTTCTAATATGTAATTCTTGATCTTCACTGATGCGGAAATCTTGTAATTTTTTCGAACCGTGATTTCTTTTACGACCACAAGGAGTACACACCTTTTCGTTGGCACTTTTGAAAATATAATTCACACAGTACGAATGAGGGGTATTTCGTCCATAGGTGAGAGGTAAATCGGCGATCTAACCGGCTTCCCAACTAGGCACATACTAAACAAATAAAGCATTTATTGCACTCGTGTTATATTCTTTCTTTTTCTCTGTCTCTCTGCCTCTCTTTTCGACTAGTTCATCATTCGACATTTACATGCTCTAAAATATAACTCAGGGTCGCACACCTATAAAGACACACATTCACACATGTACATTCACATGTATATCTAAGCGGCTCCCTGAAAAACATCGAGATCAGCTGTGTACTTCTTTGCTCAACGAAAAATGCAGTTCTTCAGCGGGTGATTCCAAAAAGCCTGTGGTTCTGAGTGCAAGAGGTAGTACAAGCCCTACATAGCCATCAAGTCGAGTCTGGAGCGTCCGTACGGGAAAGGCTAAAATTTAGCCGTCCTATTAAAAAAAATTGTGGCAAAAAAGCAGTACCAGCGTTCTTTCAGAAAGAAGTGTCAGAAAGAGCTAATTTATTGGAAGATCTATACATGCACGATATCTTGGATTTTGATGATGAAAAAAGTTCTGTCAAGGCAAAAATGCCTGTTGTCTGGGGTAACGCAGAAGAACTTTTAGAAAATGTAGTGGATAGACGTGGTTTGATTGGTAACAACTCAGTCAAAGTTATGGCTGATGGCGGACAAGGGTTTTAAAAATTTGTATGCCAATTATTCCGGAAAATTACGTTTCTGAAAATCTACATGAAGAAGAGCAAAATTATCAAGTGTAACGCGGATCAAAGAAACCTACGAAAATTTGAAAATATTATTTCATCTCACAAAAATCAATAATATTTCCATGAAATTCGTGCGTCTGACTTCAAGCTGTTACTTCTCGTTAATCGAGAATATCGCAGATGATACCTCGATAGCGAATGATCACTACGACGCAGACATGACAGATGATCTCTTGGCCGCCAAAAGTTATGGCGATTTGCCTGATGATTATGAAAAATGCATATTACTAGGAGGAAAGAAAAGGAATTACATTCAGAGTAGAAGTACTATCAGCCCACCTTTATTCGATGAATCTTATGACGTCAGAGTGATTCAAAAATGTGTAGTGGCAGAGCTTCACCTGCTGCAAGGGTTCGTAAACCATATGTTCCGGAAATGGCTTGTGTAGCACTTGGGCAAAGAGAAAGGCCTTCTATGGCCCCAAAATATGGGTCTGGTCTCGAAAAATTATCATGGAGAGGCGTTTGAGGAGAACTCTCACAGAAAATTACTCAAGGAGTCAGCGAAATTATTGAATCCTGAATTCTGGTGAATTATCACTGCTTCCATTCAAATATATATATATATATATATATATATATATATATATATATATATATATATATATATATATATATATATATATATATATATATATATATATATATATATATATATATATATATATATATATATATATATATATATATATATATATGTATATATATATATATATATATATATATATATATATATATATATATATATATATATATATATATATATATATATATATATATATATATATATATATATATATATATATATATATATATATATATATGGGTTGCATCTGGCGAACCGGCAATCCACTTCCAAGCTAAGCCAATCCAATTGATTGATCGTTTGGCTCTTGTTGGTTGACTCTTGCGTTCTCCGAATAATTTTGTCATTTCCCTAATCTGGTTAACTGAGGCTTGAAAATGCTAGCTGGGTTAATCTCCTTGATTTCCAATTGTATTTTGGTTAAGATATCTTCATAGAAGCTGAGCTTAATGTGGTGAATTATCTTAAAATTCTCACTAATAATATTTCAATTTCCTTGTTTTATTGATACTATTGGGGTGTTGTATTCATAGACATTTAAGGACGTTGCTATTGTCCAAAGGCATGAGCTGGAAATAAATAAGATTCTTCAATAGGTTATGTTTTTGATTTAGGTTTTATGTATCCTCTTTCCAGAGGCGGTGTTCACTGTGACTTTATTATTTTTTGTCACGATTCATTTATTTTTTCCTTATAATTCAGCAAATTCTGGTAATTGATACGTTGTGTTCTTCCAAGGAATATATCACTTGGCTTTTTCCCTATAACCGAGTGTACCGAGTTGTTGTATCTGTCAACTGCGACGTTGACCAATTCTTTTAGTGTAAAATCGGTGTATTCCGTTTGTAAGCATCTCGTTATTTCGATAATAGTTGAATGTACTCTTTCGATAGTTCCATTGACTTCCACTTTTTTTGCGATGGTGTTAAATATATTTGAATCCCAAGTGTTTTGATGTAATTAGTTATAATTGGGCTGATAAAACTTGTCTCATTATCCATTACTATCATCTTCGGTGTTGTAAAATAATGCAAGATCTTTATAATTTTGTCTCTAAGGTGTAGCTCTGATCTGTATTTGATCCGAAAAAATTTTGCAAATTTTGAGAATTTATCTATATTCAAGTAATAAATTTCTCCTTTTTTATCTCCATTATGTCGATATGCAGGATTTCTGACGAGTAGGTTGGAATTGGTGTTTCTTGCAGTTTAGGTTTATTTGGATGACGATCATATTTGTTCTCAATGCAAGTTTCACATCCTTTGATAAACTTCTTTATTTGACTTGCCATCTGTGGAAAGTAATATTTTTCAAGGATGTGTTCCTTATTCTCCTTAAAGTTACGATGTGCTCTTTTATGTTCATCTTGGGACTACTCGTTGTGTTAGTCGTATTTTTAAGTTGAAAAAATGTTCCTGATAAATTTCCTGTAAAAGTTGTATATGTTCTTCAGCGATTGCTATACCATTAAGTAAAGTTGGATGTAATCTTTCCTTTAATTGCTTGCTTCAATAAAAGATCCTTGTTTATCTCTAATAGTGAGATGTAATGACGATGGTAGTTACTGTGAGGTTCTTCATTAATTGATGATTCGCAATGACGAATAAGTTGAGTGCTATCCTCTTCTGCACTGTGTATTGTATCCGTCAGGGTGTTCACCTCTAATTTCAACCTTGATAATGCATCTGCTACTTTATTCGTTATCCCTGGTTTGTACACTAATTCAATAATTAAAATTATATTCCTCTATACGGGTTTTCCATCTTTTAAGTTTACTGTTGTTATTCCGGTTGCTTAGGGCAAACGTTAACGATTGATGATCGATTACTATTTTAATTTTTCCCGCACCGTAGAGATAAAGGTTGTCCAGAGCCCAAACTATCGCTAACATTTCCTCTTCGTTAGTCGCGTAGTTTTCCTCTGTTTTATTCAATGACCTCGATATGTACGTTATCGGGCGATCTTTACCAATTTCTCCTTGTGAGAGAACAGCTTCAATGCTGGAGTTTGAAGCATCCGTTGTCAGTATGTACGGCTTGTTGGAGTCAGGAAATATGAGAAAATCGATGTTAGCAATTCCTTTAGTTGTTCAAACGCTTTCGATTCTTCCTTATACAACTCAATTTTTACTTTCTTGGATTGGTTTGCTTTTATTTGCGCGTTTTCACCTATTGTTAAATTTGTTAAGGATTTCGCGATTTTTGCGATATCCTTGATAAATCTACGATAATATGATGTTAACCCGATAAATCCTTTTAGTTCTTTTAGATTTTCAAGTGGTTTGAGTTTTTTGATTGCAGATATTTTTCTTCGGTCTGCCTTTATTCCTTCGTTTGTAATTACATAGCCAAGGAATTCTCTTTCTTCTTTTAAAAATTCCGTTTTATCTAGGTTAAGCCCAAGATTGGCTTTCAGTAACTTCTGGAATATTTTATTTACGTTATCTAGATGCTCTTCTTTAGTTATTTCCCCCAAAAACGATGATATCGGCAATGTAGACGTAACAAATCTTGCCAATATATTCATTGAGGACATCGTCAATCATGCGCTGAAAGATTGCAGGCGCATTCTTTAATCCAAACGGTAGCCTCTTGAATTCATATTTCCCATTCATGGTGGAAAATGTTGTTTTTGGGATATCACTTTCTTTCATTTTGATATTATGAAAACCCGATGTTAAATCGACCGTTGTGTAGTACTCGTATTTTGAATTTCCCAGGCTTGCAACTGTGTTTGTTATATCAGGTATTGGGTATGCATCTGATATATAGTTACTGTATTTAGCCCTTTGAAGTCGATTACCATTCGGTATTTTTTAATTCCCGATCCATCTAATTTCTTTTCTACAATCCATATTGGCAAATTGTAGGGACTTTTTGAAGGTCTGATAATGCCATCTTCAAGAAGTTTTTTTATTTCCTCATTTCCTTCGCCCCTCATGTTAACAGGGTATGGGTAGGTTTTTGTGTAAATCGGCTCTTCCGTTGTTGTTTTGATTTCCGCTCTAATGTTTGTATCTATAATTTGTTCGTCTTTAATTGGGCCAAATATAGGTAAAAAACTTCTAATAATTGACCTTAGCTTTATTTTTGCTTCGCCATCCAAGTGATTGTCCCTTATTTCAATGTTATTGACCTGAACCGATATTTTCTCTTTTAGCGGAATTTTAATGCCTGGTGCGATGGTTTAGGTGTTCTCTCTCCTATCAATCATAGCCTCCACTTTTTTCAAAGTGTCATCTCCGATTATGCCATCGAATGTACTTAATCCTGGCAGAATAAAAAAATCCATTGTTGTGTCGTTGCCAAATTTTTTAAATATTGGTGCAGTTATTTTCTGGCTTATTCTTAGATCTCCTCCTGCAGGTTTAATGAAGAATGGATTGTTTATCGGTCGTGAGCCTTTTGCGAATTCTTGTTTAATAAAATTTTTATTCGCACCGGTGTCGATGAGGAATGGAATATCCTTTGCTGTTTGTGCGTTTTTAGGTTGACATCTGAATTTAGTTCCCTCTTGAAACTGGGGTTCTCACTTTACTTGTTTTTAGGGACTCGTCTACTTCCATTGGTGTTGGTGGCTTTGGTTGAAATGGCCTAACTGGTGGCTAATTATGATTATGCTGTTGTTGGTTATAGCCCTGCTGTTGCCGATACTGTTGATGTGGATATTGTGGTTGTAATTGGAAATTGTACGCCATATTCCTTTGTTGAAGTGACAGTCTTGGAAGTGGCTTTGGTGCACTTTGTTGAATTTCATTTGTTGAAAATATTTGATTGACCGACACTGGTACTGTGTTGATGTAATTTCTATTGTGTACCGGCAAATTCCTAAAGTTCATGTTCTGGATTTCCAGGCCGAGAAATCGACATTTTGTCGTTTGCGAGCTTATTACCCCCATTAGCCCCTTGAATTCGAGGTTTTCCTTAGATTTTCACAAAAATGTGTACCTGATGCTTTTCCTCAATCCTTTGATAGCTGAAAATTTACTCTGTTGAATAGGCACACTTTATTTTGATCATGTTCATTTCGTTAGGCAGCAAAATGAAACGGGTTTGCATCTCTATAGTTGGTTGCCATTCACCTGAAAGGAATTTATATATTAAACTTATTTAGTACCCAACCCTACTAAAACCCTGCTTAAACCTCCCTTAAATAAACCCACAACTACTTTAGTGCGACAAATTGTAATTACACCCCAACCATAATCTAAATATGTAGTTTAAAACTATCGATTTACGACTGATTGACAGTCAACCAACACAGCACTCCCCTCTTTGTGTGTTATATAAAAATCAGACATCAAATCCTTTTCAAAAACTATAAAATCAAACAAACCGACAGAATCAAAAAAGAAACCAAAAAGATGTTCGTCTACTTATCGTCCTTTTTTTTGTGTATAAAATATTTGGTTGGTGTGCGGTACATAATGCCTATAATCACTACAACGTGTTAACAGAATTTTTAATCGAATTAAAGTTGTAATATTAATTTCCTTTTATTAAGCCCCTCTTGGGTGGTTCTTTGGTCGGGGGGTGTATAGATAGTATATTTTATCACTTAAGGAAATTTTAATATAATAATAATAATAATAACACAACATTGTGTTGACATTTTGACAATATCTGGCAACAAAAATAAAATATAACGGGGGGCTTGATAAAAGAGGTATACCAACAAAAAAAAAAAAAAAAAAAAGGATTAAATTAGTTTATTCCTTTCATTTTCCGTCTTCGAACGATTATATCTCTATATCATGTCTAAGAAAAATAATTTTTCGTTCGAGACTTGTTATCAATAAATATTCTTCTTCCTTTTAGTATATAGTCTTAATGTGCGTGTATAACAGAAGATACGTTTTGTTGTTGTCGGTAAAAAAGGGGGTTTTTTGCTACTTGTGTTTGTCGAAAAATTAAAAATTGAATTTTACACAAACCGAAAATCCTATTATGGAAATTATGTATTTTCCAATTTAATTTTTTTCTTGTTGTTGTATTTATATTTCGTCTCAAAGTCACACTCTTATATACTAGTATACGTATAAGTATATGAGAGTAAGTAGCAATTTGATGTTTAGTAAAAATATAGTAAATTTACCAACTCAAGTACAAAGTACCAATACAAAAAAAAAATACACAAAACTGAGTGAAGTATATAGCACAAAAAGCATTGATAAAAATTGTTTATACTAAAGTAGAAAATTGGTATTTAAATTGAAAATTTATTTTTATGTAAGTTGATATGTGTACCAAAGAGTCGAGTACATGTGACACGTTATAAGTTGTAAAAAAAAAAAAAAAAAAAATTATTAAATTGCTTGTTAAAGTATTAAATATCAATTTTTCGCCCCCCTTAATCTGATCAATCATCTAAATTGTATTGAATATTCGAGAGGGGGGGGGGGATTTGATTGCACTGGACCAAAAACATCTTAATCCGAGAGGCAAAGAAAATATTTACACAACATTCAAAAAGGATCAAAATCGGTATCCAATATGCAATATGTCCTTTTTGGTTAATATTTATTTTATCGAGATTGAATACTTGTTTCACCTGAAAGTTTAAGATTGTTTTGTTGTGTTTAAGCATCTTAAAGATACATTACAGATTTATATCCTTTTAAATATTTATTTTAGTATATTTATGTCATTTTGTTGTTGTTGTTGTTTGTTTTGATTTTTAGTCTAAAATACGAGGAAGGTTGGTATAATTTCAAGCGTGTACAAAATTCTTTCCCTATCGCTATTTGGATTTTATTCAACTTGTTAACTATGCAAATATGTGTAGTATGTAAAAGGGGTAATATTCCAACAGTTTCTTCGAAAATAAAAATTTGTTAAAATTTTTTGGAAGTTTGCTTTTGAATTGAGATTATTAAAAAATTGTGTGATAATAACTGAACCATTCAAACAAAGAAGCGAAGTAGTTCTAAATTTATATTGGGAAGGTTTTCAGTAACAAAAAAAAACAATAAAATCCTTTTTTCTCTGTACTGGAATAGAAAGAGTCCTTAGCCGCAGCTGTTGTAAAAAATTTGGAATTCCAGCCAATCAAAAAGCTTTACATTGGTAAAAGCTTTAATAGTAATATTGTTTTTATTTATTTCTTGCAAATTTAAAATAAAAATGGGAGCTTTTACTTTTATTTAGAAATTTAAAGATTTATTTTAAAAGCTTTTGGTATTTTATTAACTTGAAAGCTCCAATTTTATTTTGAATTTTTTTTTGAGTTTTTATTTAACACAAGTTTCCATTGTTTCTTCTTCAAAGAAAGAAATTAATTCAATTCTCAAGATTAGTGGATAGTGTAGAGCCTCACTCAAGAATAGTGTTGGTGATTGCACATGGGTTGGAGTCTCTAACTTATGTATAAGAGATATTCAACAACGGAATTGGTATCAAATGGCCTCAATCGGTGAAAAAAATCACATCTTCAATATATACTACTAATAGAATAATAACAACGGTACTTCATTCCCGTTTTGATATGGAATTCCTATCAGTAATCAATTTCATTACATTTTACAAGCGAGCAATAAAAACATCAATAACTTAAATAATAAAAATGCAAATTCAAAAAAAATTCGGAAATTTCCTCCTATTATTTCAAAATTAAAATCTTCTGAAATTAGAGTGATTATGAATGAGCTTAAAATTATAAAATATGAATTGAAACTAATGTCAATTGGTTTAATAGTTTTGGTATACGATCCAAACCATTACACTCTACTGAAGGATAAGTTAAAGGAGATGGAAGCAAAATTCTTCTCATTCACTTTGGATGATAATAAAACTCGGCGATTCATTCTATTTGGTCTACCACCCCTTCCAGTTAATGAAGTTCAACAGTATATCAAAGATAAGGGCCTTACTCCAACAAAATTTTTCAAGGCTGATCAAAGAACAGATCTGATGACAGCACAGTACACATTGTTTTTTTTTTCTAAAAAGTACATCATTAAAATATAAAGGGATGAACCTTCATAAGGTGATCAGAACTTCGGTCTTCATTAATTCAATTCAAAAATCATTTTAAAATCCAATTTTCAGCCCACATGTCAAATTTCATCATATTCGGTTGAGAAATAGGCAAGTTCTCTCATACTTGGCCATATTCCAGAACTAAATCTAAAAACCATACGCATACATATATTGTACATATATACAAACATTAACTTATATAAATTGCACAACTGCTCAATAAACACTAATCCAACCCCAGTTCAATCTCAATTCAACCCGCAAACGCCCCCAACTCAACCCTCTTCCCAAACGCAAACTCTCTTTCAACTCAATCCTCAAATTATAACCATATCTTAATCCAACCCCAACTTAAGTCCAACTCAACTTCAACTCAACCCGCAAATTGACCCCTGACTTAACCTTGAACTCAACCCCAAACCCAATGCCAACTCAATATTCAAACCAGCATATATAAAAAATTGGTAAATATTTCTATAACAAGGTATTTTAGGTCAATTCGTATGGCAGGTACCCGACCCTCTTGACGCACAGGTTCCAAAAGCTTTTCGAATCTTGGCCGTAACCATAGAAAAGGATTGGCAAAAAAAAAAAAAAAATCTAAATCGAACAAGGCGTTCTCGTACCATCGGTACATCCAGACATTCAGGCAGACGGACGGACATTTTTTATTTTTTTTTTGCTTTTTTAGACTCATGGACTTTTAAAACGCCAAAAAAAGTGGTTTTGTACCAACCAAATTTTTGATCATTTTTGACAGGACTTTTAGACCACAATTAAAAAATCACAAATATATTGGTAACATTGCGTGTTCATGGGATTTACCTCACAAAAAAGCGACTCAGCCAATATTTAAATTCCATCATGTTGGGTCACACATCTTCGAATTGTAGAATGAAAACCAAGTCTTACTCACTTGGATTGTGCAGATTGTCTGATCAAAGAAACTGAATCTCAATATAAGTGAACCAAGTGCAATGGGAATCATCACTTTCCACCACTTCAGTTTTATGCCCAAAGCATAGCAGGGAATATGCCAACCAAAAAGATTTACCTAAAGCTATGCATGAATTTAAAGTTTTATTTCATAACTTTCCTGCCTTGGTTGGAAAGGCTTCCATGAATTCAAACTTCGACCACCCTAATAATATCAGTTCACCTCCATCATCATCTAACCAGCCGGCTGCCGGAAATGTAAGTGGTAATAAATTGTATAGTGTGAATGGTCTCATGAGGTATCAAAGCCCAGCCGCATCATACATTTCCCAGACACTACCACATTCCATCATTCTAATAGGTTCAATAAAATTACACATGGCACACATGTCATTCATAGCACATTCGATTTTTATTTGGCTAGCCCCTCGTGCCCCGTTGGCTTTGTTGTCACCAAAAATGAGATGAACTTCGACCATCTGCCTGTTTTGTGTTTTGTCAATACAGAAACTTTTCACTCCACCTCGACTGCAAAGACATATAACTACAAAGTCGCAGATTGGTCTTCTTTTAGAAACTTTATTGGCACAAATCCTGAAGCAATTAATTTTGAGGGCAGTGAATAAAATACAAATAAAATTGAGGAATTCATAAATCAATTCACAGATTGTATTCACCAAGCGACATATAGTATATATCTATCTTTGAACAAACTGCGTAATGTTAGGCGGAGACAATGGATGAGAAAACGTGACTCCCCGTTCATCAAAAATATTGTGAAGCTATTGAATCAGGTTATAAGGCAAAAAATCTATGAAATTGTTAATTTCAAATGGCAAAATAAGCTTGAATGTATCGTTAAAGGATCTAAACCTTACTGGCATGCAATTAAACATTTAAAAATTTAAAAATATTCTGCAACTCCACCATTAAACAACCCCAATACAATTCCAAAATAATTGCCAAATCTCATCTGGTTTTACAGAATCTGATGATATCCGCCAAAATATTCAGTGTTTTAGCGGTTCCATTGAAGCCGATGTTTTAAGAGGTTAAATATATTATAAATTCCAGCCGCCCATTCAAAGCTACAGGTCCAGACAATATTCCTAATATTCTCATAAAACACCTCCCGGAATCAGGGTTTGTCTATCTGACCCAATTATTTTCCAGCTGTTTTAAGCTTTTAAGCCTAAAGTGACAATGGCTGCTGGGTTATCAATCTACTGGATTGTTTAAGTAAAATCTTGAATGCGTTATCAAAAACAGGCTCAATGACCACATCGGAACTAATGGACTGCTAATTTCTCAACTATTTGATATTCGTCACCAGCATTCCTCAATATATCAGGTTGGTCGTATGGTGCTACTGGATGTCGAAAAAGCTTTTGATTCTGTTTGGATTAAGGGGCTAATACATAAACTATTCCAATTTTAATGCCTCTCATTTTTGATAAAAATGCCTAAATCTTACTTTGAAAATAGAAAATTATACGTACAGATTCTGAATTCGACTTCGTCTTTAATGCATTCTTTCTCGGGAGTTCGACAAGGTACTGTGATTAGTCCTCATGTGCCCACCCTTTTTTGCTGACGATACAGCCTCGAATACTTACTTTCACGATATAATTTATAGACTAAACGCATATTTGAATTTGCTTGCACTTTATTTCGGAAAATGGGGTCTTAAGCTTAATGCTTAATTTATTTCTCGCGATGTGGATTACCTTCTAATATCCGCTATACGTCCTATAAATTCACAATATAGAAAAATCTCTGAGATTTATGGTCATTGGCTTAGTGCTTTTCCAAATCGATTCTGGTCTGTAAAGAATTTTGGTCAAGCTACCTTTAAGTAGTGGCCATTTTTAACAAGTTAGATTGAAACATGTTTTGCGCTATTTATTCAACACGGGTAAAAATAAATCGACATTTTTATTAAAATGTTTGTATTTTCTACTTTTTCGTGCAAATGCCACTTTTTTGTTAGTTTGTGTAGCAACACTTTTCCATTAACGTTAAATACTTCACACCTGTAAATTTTTAAGCGTTAAATATGCTCGTTGCACATCATAAAAGATATTCCAAGTATTATCATAATCAAAACGGAATGCTAATTAGTTAATTGTACAGCCGCAATAATATCGTCCACATGTCCAAAAAAAATGGAAAATATTTTAACCGAAGATGCTAGCAGTACTTTATGCTCAATGTAACCCATCAGTAAGTTAGCTGGTGCATGGCTAACTGGCGACACCGAATCGAATTTTAAAAATTTAAAAATACCTTCATCTTTTTCCGGACAATTTTATTGGCCGGAAAAACATTTCTAATTTTAATTATTGGTCCAAACAATATTTTTAAAAATTTCTTTAATTTCTTGATCGTAAGGAAGAATTTTTCTAGTTTATCTCGACAATATTTATCGATAAATCTTGTTTAGCAGCTTTATTATTAACCTTCTAATTTTAAGCGGAGTTCTAAATCTCATTAAAAATTAGAAGGTCTGACTTGTTTTTCATGCTAAAAAATTTAAGTTTTTTAAGTTAACCCCAAAGGTTACATTTAATCGGTATTTATATAAAATTGTGACAAATTAATTTGCTTAAAATTGATATTTTTGACAATTCTAAAGATTTTTATAGAAAAATGTCAAAATATATTTTGTAAAACTATTAAATCAAAACTTTTACTCAATTGGCTGCTGGGCATACGTTGTCACCCAATTGTCTGCATTATCGACGTTGCCTACATTGTCGACATCATTTTTTTTTAATTGTCTATACACAACATATGATAGCTGAATCAAATTCTTCTTACTGAAGCTATCCCCGTATATCCCCGCACTACTAAAATGTTGAACACTTTAATTTTATGAACAATATTCATTCTTTAATTTCATGTTTCAAGAACTTGGTGTTCAATTTCTAAATTTTGATTGAAACAGCCAAAAAAACAATAGAAGAAGAAAAAACACAACAGCCACGGCTGTTGTAAAAAATTTAAAATTCCAGCCAATCGAAGAGCTTTGCTAAATCAAAGCAAACCACATTCACTATATTTTAAAGAGACTTTTAATTAGAGCTTTTCCTTCTAATCCACGTATTGTCAGATGAGACTTAACTTTTTGTAAAATGACTTTTGATGGATTTTCAATAAAATAATCATGATATTGTTAAAAGCTCTATTAGTAATATTGTTTTAATTTATTTCTTGAAATTTAAAAAATGGAAACTTTTACTAATATTTAGAATTTTTTTCAAAATACTAAATTTCCTGGAATTCGTAGTATTTATTGAGTACAAAGCTCAATCTGGTTTTCCTTTTTTTTTTGTAATTTGTTAACGTGAAAGCTCCAAATTGTAAAGACATTCTTAAATAATTCGTTCATAATCTGGACTACTGAAACCTGATTAAAAATCATCTAAGTCACACAGATATTGTTAGTTGAAATAAATATTTAAGTGTGCTGATCATAAATATTTGTTTAACCTAACAATGTAAGATAATGATCTTCTTTTTGAACAAAAGCTTTTTGATAGCTTTATAAATAAATAAAAGAAATTGATAAAAAATTTTAATATTTTGTTGTATATATTAAAATTCTAAACTACCCCTAAAAGCTTTTAAACGATTTTTTTTTTTTAATTTACAATTTTGTCAATTAGAGCAAATAAGGAAAAAATGTTTAGGTATTTGGAAAGGAACCGAATAAACATTTTTGAGGTTTACAAAGCCTTAGATATTTCACTAGTATCCGTTTTCTTTAAGGCTGTATAGGTTTAGGCATGCCAGTGAACTTTATCTTAAAATAATACTAGATAAAACCACAACAAAATTGCATATGTGTGTGCTTCTAAAAGTATACATTTTGGCGAATTAGCATAAAATAGATTTTTCGAAAATGTGCAAACCTTAAGCAAAACCTATCGCAAAAAAATATCGCAACAAAAATATTTCGCAGACAGAAAAATGTACGATAAAACACAAAGTCACTTATTTTTCGCATGCAAATAACATTCCAAATAAAAATTCTAGCTGTAAAAAATATAGCATACAAATATTTTGCCACAAATTTAATTGCTCTCTTTATGAATTTTACGATACTTGAGTAATAAATATAACTGTACATTTTATTATTTTACAATCAATTATTTGTTAATATTGAAATTGTGTGTCAGTTATATCTGAAAAATCAATAGATACAGTCAGTGCAATATTTAGACCAATTGTTCTTATTAAATAAAATGAATTATATAAGGTGCAGTGAAAAGTTCAAAAGAAAATGTCTAAAAGTTCAAGCTGAAAAAATAGCGAAAACACCAGATCAAATAATTTGTACAGTTTCTGCCAATTTGGAGTTTACAGTTGCGGTAAAACTTCCACCTGTAAACATTTGTTAAAAACAACTATAAATAGAAAACGAAAAGTTGATAGCGGTCGCCTTGCCGTATCTTCATTATGCGAATTGTATTTACCCAAAAACGTTTTATGATTTATGACAACACCGCAGAGAAAAATCTTCAAATTTTTGGTGAAAACAACCAGCTGGTAAGTGTATGAGCTGCCCAAATTTATTTCAACAAATATTTACTATTTACTGTTAAGTAATTTAGTGTACTGTACAGTATAGTGGTGGCCAAACTATATCATTGGTATTTTCGTTGCTACCGTGTAAAACATATTCAATTTACTGTGAAAAATTTTAATCCTCTTAATATACCATAATGTCGGATTTTGAATACAGTGTAATAAAAGCTATAAAAGAACACTTTCCACGTTAGTGGAAACGTTTCGATAGTGTTCTTCAAAATATACCGAGAACAAATAACTGCCTAGAGGGCTGGTTTCGCTCATTTAATTAAATAGTCAGAAAGAATCCTTCCAATGCAATATTTCTGGACAGCGATAGTTGTGGTTGCCAACATTTTTAGTTTGAGATATTTGTGTTTGCGCGATATTTTCATCTTGCAGTACATGTGTACGCAACATTTTTTTTTTTGCTACATTAATTCTTGCAATTTTATTTTCCTTCGAAGAAAACGCTTTAGAGATTTTTGTCAAGCGCTTATTTGACTGCTAAATTTTTATTGCGTAATTTGGTTATCGATAGTAAGGTAGGGAGCCGAAAATCGATATCTCGAGATTTTCACCTGTAGGCAAACATCTCAATATGATATTTCGGTAGGCCTGTCTGTGTACTTGGATCGTGCCAATCTAAATAACAATTTATTAGAGTTTACTTAATTATTCGAAAGATTATTCGGAATTTTTTCAACATTTTGTCTTAATCATGTCTGAGAAAATCGATATCTTCAGATTTTTACCGATCAGCAAATATGTCACTATAATATTGAGGTAGGCCTGTGTATATACTTAAATCATGCTAACCCGTTTTAAAAATTATTCTTAATCTTAGATTATTCCAAATTCATATTTAAGAAAATCGATATCTCGTGAATTTCACCGATCGGCAAACATCTCACCATGATATTTGGGTGTCGGTTTATAACTCGTTTAAAAAGTTATTGGGATTTACCTAGTTAATCGTAGATTATTTGAAAATGTGAAAAATTTTGTCGTAATCATGTTTAAGAAAATTGATACCTGGACTATGATATGTGATTTATTCATGCCAACTCGTTTAAAAAGTTATTAGAGTTTATTAGTGAATCTTAGATTATTCGAAAATCTAAAAATGTTTATCTTATTTGCATGTCTAAGAAAATCGATATCTGAAGATTTTTATTGATTGACAAACATCTCACTACGATATTTTGATAAGCCTATGTGTGTATCCCAATAACTTTTAAAAGGGTTGCCATGATTCAAGAACACATAAAGACCTAACGAATTATCTTAGTGCGAGATGTTTACCGATTAATAAAAAACTCGAGATATAGATTTTCCTAGATATATAGTTAATATAAAAATTGCAATTTGGTTGTCGTTATTTAATCCAGTTTTATTTTAAGGTAAAATTCAGTAGCATGTTTAGGCATGATATTTTTCCAAATGCCAGCCAAAAGTCTTTGCTCATCGTTGGTGTTTTCTTAACAACTCTAGTGGCTCCAAGAAGCTGGCCGCTTATCTAGGGAATTGGTCAAAAAACAAGTTGAAGTTGTTGGTCATAATTGCTGGCCAATTAAGTGATGTTAGAAAACGTCAACCTTTAGAAAAATGTTAACACTAAAAATAATCGATTGGGCGCAAACGATGAAGCTTTGAACGCCGATAAATTGGTCAGCCAAACTATTTTATCACAAAATAAATTTTTTTTATAATGTTGCGCATGCGACAAAAATAAGTTTGTTTCGCGAGTCAACTTATTAGATTATAAAATTCCGATCCCGATCGATAATATCTCATCTGTAATATTTTTTTATTTTATTTGAGAAGCATAACTGATTATATCTTATAATCTAATAAGTAGACTCGCGTGACGAAATTGTTTTTGTTGCATAAGCAACATTTTAAAATGTCTGTTCTATGGTAATATAACAAAACTCCTGCATATGAAACATTATAACTGAATAAATTTTAGCTGTTTATTTAATTAATATACCTAACCAATTATTAATTATTGCTGACTAATTATCGAAGTTTCGTTCCTGATCGATAATATCCATTCTTGCATTTTATAATATTATTTAAGAAGCAAAATTTAGTATGCCATACAACTTTTTCAATTATATTTGTGGAGGTCATAAATGATTTTAAACAATTTGAGAAAATTTGATTACGTCATTAATGTCTAAAGCAAGCTCTATTCCACAAAGGGGGAAAAAATTTCTTGTATAAACAAAGATAAATTGGGTCAATCATAATTTGAATATTTTTGCTTTCAACGCCATGATAATTATATGGTACAACTAATTGGTAATGTGGCGTTTTGGTTGGGCCATTGTAGAAATGTTACTTTTTGATATGAATAAAAAAATAAATTTAAGAGATTGTATTCTATATTATTATAAAAACTTAAATTATAAGAGCACAATCCTCTTCGTAATAATCACAAATTTTGACAAGTGGATCAGCTTGAAACTGTTCAATTCCAGGAGTTGGCCATTAGAAGCTATATTCCCTTACTTTTCATTACTTTCATATATGAAATGTTCATAGGTTTTAAGTAAGCATTGACGGTGATTTTGTGATCTTTTAAAAAATATACGCTTCATGTTTTGTATACCATTTATCGGTTTTAGTTGTTGACCTAATGTCTTGACATCATACAAATGCCAATCATTTCCCAAAATCTTTACATTGCCATGTTTGGAATAAATTTCATAATAGTGATCCTTTTTTGTAATAATTGCCACTTTTCTCAAGTCTTTTTCGATGCGGGCAAAGACTCGATAGGCTGGTAAAAAACTATGTCCTCTAACTGGGAAATATAGTTCAATTTTTTGCAGTGATGAAGGTGCTTTGTGTAGGAGCCAAAACATCAAGCTGTGAAGTAAATGTTAATTTTTGTTTTGACCCCCCACAGCCATCGCAAAACAATCTCAATATTTCTACATCTTCAAATTCAATATTCTCTAGATGATTGAGCAATGCTGAACTTACAAACACTGATCCATCAGCTTGATCTCCAAGCCACTGGTAAAACGTAGGGTCTTGAGTATCCCTTGCAGTCACACACATTGTATAAAGACTAGTTAAGTGTGTTAAGTTGTCTTAAATAAAATGTATCCCCTATCGGAGATTTAGGTAATGGCTGTACCTGTTGCAGGTCGGTAATTTATAAAATGTGTTCGCTTTTAATTTATGTAGCCTGTGCTAATTTCTGTATGCCTGCTCCTTCATTTCATCTTTCTCTGATTTTATTTTGTTTTTAAGCATGAAACAAGTTCCACAAACATCAGATGCTGGAGTAGAAAATCCAATATTTAAAGTATTAGATATTTTCAAGAAAAATGTTTTCTTTACTTTTAGTGTTTCATCAACCGAATTATTATAAATTTTTCGTAGTTTTGCTAAACTCAACTCACTTGACAAATAACAGCGAACAGATTTCTATCTGTTGTAGTGGCTCTCTTTTGCATGAATAGACTTCAAAATGATAACTTTTTCTCGCTTGGCGATGTGTTTTGTTGCCTTTCTATCACCACCCCGGTTTTTCTTGGGTATGTCTCCATTGTACAACGTCTTTGCAATGGTATTTGTTCGGCGATTATTAATTAAAAATGTCGCCTTAAAGAATTTTTTGCACACATAAGTCGGCTTCTTTTGTAACTTGACACAAAATAGACACATGTAAATTTTTGGGGTTTATGTTTTTCAGATGTAGTTGGGCGATGCTGTTGTGTTCTATAGGGTGCAATAAATCGTGTCAAAAATTGATCTTGTGGAACTTTGCCTTTATCCTTATATAGAAATTCCCTTTGTTTTATAAGGTCCATAATACTGATAGTTTGACATTCAAATTTACTTTTTCGTTTATGATCGCAGGGCCTCTTGATGATACGGTCTTTTAATCAAAATCTCATTAAACACTATATTTCTTCACAAGCAAAGCTATAATGTTTTATTTTGTTTTCTCTCTGGGGCATCATGAAATCCGGACGGTAAATTTTAGCGGTAACACATAATTCTATGAAAAATTTAGAATAAATTCAAAAAATGCTCAAAGTTACTCAAGTTATTTAGTATTGTTACGTTTTTGCCTTGTCACTCAAGGTTCGTATTACTGGATTGTAAATAAAACAAAATCAATTCAATTTTTCAACTACGAATTTATTTATTTTCACACGAAAATTTTTACAACACAATTTATTGATTTTAATTCACAAAATAACTTTATATAAATTATTCACACAATTTTACGGTACACTTATAAATTTTATTTCGCACAAAATCACTTTTTAATTCCTTTTTAATCTTTACACTATCGCTTACCAAATACTAATAATCGACTTTTCTAGTTAGAATAGCGTAGAAACATTTAGAACAATTTTATCATGGAGAATTCCATTTTAGTACAGTTAAACATTCAGCTATTAATTTAACTTATTCTATTTCATACTAGGTGTCACCGTTACAGTATAAAATTGCCAATAAGTGAAAGTTATCGACAAATTTGTATGCGACAAACAAATTTTTATGACGATCAGAAATTTGCAATTTGATACAAATTAAGTTGGGTAACTTTCACCATTTTTTGAATTTATTCTAGATTTTTCATAGAAGTGTTTGTTACCGCTAAAATTTTACCGTCCGGATTTCATGATAGCGCCCCAGACGATGATCCCACATCTATTCACATTAACAACCATATATATTCTCACTAATACAATCAGCTGCTACGTGCCTCACCGTTCGTTACACGTTACTGATTTTTATTTAAACATGCTAAGCATAAAGTTGGATTATCCTTCCTTTGCCTGCAATATTTTGATACTACTACGTTCTAAAATCGCAAACGGGAGTATCTGGATTGGATTATAATGTGAAAAGATTTTTTTATGGTGACACTCATGTGTTAAATAGGTATCTGTATGTCATAAAATAATTTTCTTAGAATTTTCGCATAGAATGGGTGCAGGTGGCGAAGTCCTCCAGTTTTTTTTTTTTTTGTAAAGGAAAATGTTACGTTTTGTGGGGACCAGTAATGGCAAAGTACGTAAAAGTACGGTGAAAATGTTACGATTTATTGTGACGAGAATAGCAACAACTTTATCCAGTAAAATTGTTACGTTTTGGTGCAATTCGTCGATATTTGTGTGTTTGCAACTTCAGTCAAGTTTTCGATAGAATTCAGTAATTGGAACCGATCTGCATACGCAACTTATTTTCTAAGCAATATATGAAATGTAGCGTTTTGGTGTGGACTTCCACATTTTATTTAATAAGACCAACTAAATGTTTGTTTTAGCTGGCCAATTTAACTGACAAGCAGATATTTGTTGCGTGTGCAACATTTGTCTGCGCAATTATTTATTTTTAGCAGACAATTCTTGACTGAAGCTAATTTTATTTATTGAAGCTTAGTTTTTACTCCATAATCACACCAGATGAGAATCCTGCCAGTACGCTATTTTATATCCAACGATGCACTCATATTTTCCCCACCAAAACGAAGTGGTGGGGAGCGGAGTAGGGGAGTTAAGTAATCGCGAAAGAATTTGTATATAAAATTTTCTCAATTTTTGACGATACATATCACCAGGACTCCGAAATATCGAGTTTTAAATTGTGTCGCCCCTCGTTCTTCCGGTCTTATATTATTTTTGTTTGTATTATTCTCCATATTTGGCCTTTAGTTTTATTAATATGCCATTTATGTTTGCTTGCTTTGTTAGCTGACACTTACCGAAAAAAAATCGATAATGCAGAACCTTGTTACTGTCAGTCAAAAATTTCCAGACGAAAGTAAAAATTGGTTATGAAGATTATGTTATCCCAGCTGAAAATAAGTCATAATCTGTCGATAGTCTTTAACCAAAAATTATTATGGATGGATGGATGGCATTGTAGACTTTTGTCAATATTCTTAAGTGACAAGACCTCACTGTTCGTCGCTGAAAATTGTGGCAAATTCGCGAAACGCAAACTAGACTATTATATATGGATAAGAATTGCATTGATGTGCTTTTTCAATGGCTATTGAAGGGAAAAAAATTCAGCTCAAAGTTCCCGTAAGAAATCTGGGAAAATTCTAATTTCCAAAAATCATTAGAACTATTATTAGACAATACATCTCAAGACATAACACTCTAATGCTAATTTTATAAAAATTTTGCCACGGTAAACTTGAACCGAATTTTTTTTCCAGCGATAGCCATTGCCAAATCACATAGAAACGATTTATTTTCAGATATACACTCTAGAGAGGTTAATTTTAATCAATTGTTTGGATTCTTTGATATTTTCCACGAATATTCTTTACTTTCGGCTGATAACGTAATCTATATTATCGACTTTTTTACTGACGGCTGGAAGCTTTGCGCTAACTTTAACATGGTTTTCTTAATACATATGTATGTATTGTATATTAGTAGGTAATTTCATATGAAGAAACAATTTGGCAAATTTCGATATTCTGGATTTTCAGGCTTCTGAGCGGTAATTAACTTTTAGATGAAATGTCCAACAAAAAATCTGCGTTTAGGTATAAATTATTATTCAACGGTAAAAAACAGAATATAATTTCAATTGCTTATCGCGTGTAATTAATTGGATTATCACGATTTAGCTACAAGACAATTTTCATATTGAAATGACATCAAATGTTTATCTATCAAGCTGTTATCTGAGGTTTATTTATAAATTAGACATTTTCCAAATAGAAAATTTCAAATCAACCATAAAATCTGTTGTATATAAATAGCCTAAAGATAATAAGTCAATTCAAATACTCAAACTTTTGTATTAACCAAATTTTTTTTTTTACCTCCAACATATCGAATTTTGCAAAATTTTCTCTTTATCTAAAATTGCTATGGAGAAATGGTCTCGAACTTTGTGAAGCAACTATATGTTGATCGAAATAGAAGGCATGGACATCAGACCCAGTTACAGTATCTTTTGTTGAACCTAATGCCATCTATGAATGACTAGTAGATGCACAGGAGTAAAGTGTAAATTCATGGGCCATTATAAAATATCAACATTTTTAAAGCACCATTGTTTTTATTTCATATACCAGACACAATATTTTCTTAGAATTACTATAAACATCTCTCTGCATCGAATCGAGGTTCGTTCTTTTACTTACTAAAGAAAATCGAAATCTTTTGAAAAATAACAAACATTTGATTCGAAATAGTTTCAATATTGAGTATAAGGTGCTTTAAACAATATGCCGATGGAAAAGCACCGCACACGTAAATTTAAATCGAAATAACCATTTATATGTCGAACGAAAATTTTAAACATAACATTTGTTTCAATTTCAATTCATTTTGTTGTTCCCATGCCCTAGGCTATTTATTATATTCCATTCTTTCTGAATTATTGTGAACGTATTTTGCCCCCAATATTTTCCCAGCGCACACCACATATACCAAATTTTTAATCGCATATATACCCACCATCAATATCCCGAAATTTTCATTTTGGTTTTTGTATAGCAACATCATCTCGATATATCTACTCGTATACATACCATGGACGAATAAAAAATTTTCTTTTTATTTTTCCCAGTTTTTGTTAATTTTAATTTTGTTAAATAAATATTTTGCTTATAACCAAAAAACGAAATAAAATAAATAAAAATCGCAACAACAAAAATTTTTTTTTATTGTATTACAAAAAATTGTGCTGTTGGTGAATTACACGTACCAACTACCTTCTGTACATATGCCATGTAATTTTTTTTTTTTTTTTTTTTTTTTTTTTTTGTACAGAAGACTACACTTGTTAATTTACCATTAAGTTACAATACGCGAGTACATAGTCAAACAAATTTTCGTTTGGTTATTATTTTAAATTTTCCATTTTTTTCGTTTTTAATCAAAAAAAAAAAAAAAAAACTGCGAAACAAAACGAAAAATGGCAAAGCGGTAAACACAAAGCATTGTACCTATGTAGGTATATGTACAAAGTTTAAATACAAAAAAAAAATATGTTTATTATGTTTGTACATGATGCTCAAGAGATTTGGGTATATGATAAAATTGTAAATCTAATTTTTATTTTTTTTAATTTTATTAAAAATATAAAATTTCCATAAAGGGTGGTGTACCCGCATGCAGTGGTTCGTATTGTTAGTGATGTATGTTTGGCAATATGCTATTTACAGATTGATTGCTCAATTCAATTTTTTATTTATTTAAATAATGTTAAACTTACTTAGGTATGGTTATCACAATTTCCATACAAGGAAAAACAGCAAAAGGAGCGGGGATGCAAGTCTCCGCTTCAAAAATTTGAGAAGCGGCTAATTAATATTTTACTGCAACAAGTGGACATTTACAATGTTCACACAGACCTAATAATAAAAGCTTAGATCAGCTTTAACGATTTCCTGCGTCTAAGCCTAATGCTATATCTAAAGTGAAAAGCTTGTTGAGCTCTGTATAGCCTTACATTTCATATCTTAAATAGTTTACCATTTTAATAGCTCTTATTAGTAATAGTTTGGTTTAGCTTTAAATAAGATAAACAAACTTAATTTTGTACAAACTTAGCAGAAAAATTAAGCTCAAACCTTAGGTTAGGGCTTAAGGAAGCACATATTATTAATAGGCCTAATAATCTTAGCAGACAATTGAGGGTCAGTATTTGGAATTTTATTAGATCTGACAACAACACCACCTCAAATTGGTCTAATTTGCCATTTGACGTGAAATGGAGCTGAGAAGGTCAAAAAGCTACTAACATGCTACTATTGCTTAAACACTCTCAAATTTCGTATTACGCTTGTTAAATAATTTCAACAAGTATAAAAGTTTGTAAAAAAAAAGCTAATTGAGCTTTGAAACTTGCAATTTCTTTTTTTTTTATAAGAATGCTAGAATCTTAGAAATGTTATTCTAAAATTTAACTTCCATTACTTTAACCGTTAAATGTACTTATCTGTAGAATAAGCTAATACGCTTATAAAGCTACTATAATGCTGTTTCTGCTTATACACACTTAAATTTCATTTTATACTTGTTAAATAATTTTAACAAATATAAGACTTTAAATAAGCAACAGCTTAATTACGCTTTATAGACTTTAATTACATTAAAATTGTGATAGATTTGGAAAAAATACAATATATTTTAAGTTTTACTTCATATAATTTAACCATTTAATATGTTAAGCTTTAGAATAAACAAAAAAGCTCTTCAAGCTACGAATATGCTATTACTGCTTAAACACCCTTACATTTCATGATAAGATTGTTAAATAAGATCAACAAGTATAAGAGATTAAACTAGCAAAAGTATATCGAGCTTTGATACTTTAATTGTATTCTAGAATGTTATTATACAATCTGAAGCTGGATACCAGAAGTGTTACTTCCGGCAATTTAAATGTGAAACGTGTTTAGTTTTAAAACTAATTAAACAGCTCATTAAAGGTATCGGCATGCTATTACTGTTTACACACTGTTAAATTTTATTTTATATTTATCAAGTAATGCCAACAAGTATTAGAGTTTAAACTAATAAAAGGTTAATTTATCATTAAATTTGACTTAGTTTTAGAAAAAACTAAAAGCTCATAAAGCCACTAACATGCTTTGGCTACTTACACATCCTTAAATTTCATTCTATGTTTGTTAAATAATTTCAACAAGAGTAAAAGTTTGAACTAACAATGCTTAACTAAACTTTGAATCTTTCATTTTAGTTTCAGGAAAAAATTGTAAAAACCGAAACAATCCGAAATGAAGCTATTACTTACACACCCTTATTTTTCATGTTATGCCTTTAAAAAATTAAATAAGTTTAACAAGTTGGAACTAGTAAAGCTTACTTTTATTTTAGCAGAATTCTAGAATCCGAAAAAAGGGTTATTATTATTATTATTATTATTGGGGGGGCCAAGCGGGCGATTAGCCACTTCGCACTGCGACCTAAAAGATCTATTGTGCTGGCCCCTGCTTAATTATCCGTCCAGTCAATATTCAGGTTCTTAATAAACCTGACGATACTGCCTCCCGGTACGTGATACATACTATCTGGGCTTATTGCTCTCCCTCCTAGATATTTACTACAGCATGTAGTTCCGCTAGAAAGACGGTAGCATTGGAGCTCAAGGACCTCGAGAGGGTTGTCCCACTCTCGTATATTCCTACTCCTGCCCCGTATTCCGTTTGATTTTACTCTTACGAGTTGCTCGGAATTGCAAATCACCTGTAGGTCACCCAGCTTTACTACAGGAAGGCTAAATAAAACTGGAGGGTGCCTGGTATCCAGAGTCCGCATATTTTGGGCTGATTAACCTATCAGCCATTCATCTTTCGGCATATGCTGTTCCACCTTAGATTAGGGTTTTTTGTCAAGGTTTTCTCCTTTAGCGCCGTACTTTAGCCTGTGCCAAGTGGCCTAAAATGTGCCAAATGGCCTTAGTTACCAGTGGTTGCCACGAGGAGGCAGTACGTACACTTGCGAATTGTGAACAGGTTACCCCTTCCACAATTGTACCCATCACGCAGCTGCCTAATGACAAGACCAGAACAGCTCACGTGATGCGCACCCTACTGGAAGGTTACGGAGCTGGTAGATTAATCTACTCAACTTTGATCGCCCCCCTCCAATAGACGCCAAACCACCGAAAAAAAGGGTTAGGTAAAGTTTATTCTCCGATAATTGAACCGGTAAATGTGATTTACTTTAGAATAAGCTGAGAAGCTCGTAAAGCTAGCAATAAGCTACTTTTGCTTCCACACCCTTAAATTTCATACAAATTTCACTTGTTAAATAACTTCAACAATTGTAACACTTTTAAGTAACGAAAGCTTAAACGAGCTTTGAGATTTTCACTTTAATTGTATTCAAATATTTGTAGAATCAAAGGCAATATAACCAAAAGTTTTACTCCGATAATTTAGCCGTTAAACAGGTTTAGCTTTAGAGTAAGCTTAAAAGCTTAAAAAGCTGTAAACATTAGTTTCGTTTTATGATTGTTAGCATACAATTTGAAATAGGATTTTACCTAAGATTTTCAAGTTTGATTATCGGTTAAACTTTCAAAAGCTATACTAAGTTTTGAGTTGTATGATTCACTTTAGTTGTATTAAAATAGTGCTAGAATCTGAAAAACAATTATATAAAGTTAACTTCCGATAACTTAACCGTTAAATGTGTTTAGTTTATGTGTTAAGATGATATTTCTGCTGATACACCTTTTAATTTCATTCTATGCTTGTTAAAAAATTTTATCAAGTAAAACACTTTGAACTAGCAAAAGCATAGTTGAGCTTTGAAACTTTTACTTACATTTCGTTAAAAGAATGCTAAAATCTGAAACACAATTATCTAAAGTTTAACTTTTGATGATATAGCCGTTTATTGTGTTTAGTTTTTGTATTGGATAATGTTATTATACCGACAATTTAAATATGCAATTTATTTAGCTTTAAAACTAATTAAACAGCTCATAAAACTAGTGGCATGCTATTACTATTTACACACTGCTAAATTTTGTTTTATGTTTGCCAAGTAATGCCAACAAGTATTAGAGTTTAAACTTAAAAACGCTTAATTGAGCTTTGAGACTTTCACTTTAGTTTTATTAAAAAAATGCTAGAATATGAAAAGAATACCTAAAGTTTAAGATCCAATAATTTAATCATTAAATTTGGCATAGTTTTAGAAAAAACTTAAAGCTCATAAAGGTGCTAACATGCTCGGCCACTTAAACACCCATATAGTTCATTCTATGGCTGTTAAATAATTTCAACAAGTATAAAAGTTTGAACTATCAACGCTTAACTAAACTTTAAGTCTCTCACTTTAGTTTCAAGAAAAAATTCTAAAATCCAAACAATACATCTAATGTTTTACTTTTGGTAGTTTAACTGTTCAATGGGTTTAGCTTTAGAATAAGACGTAAAGCACATGAAGCTACAACCCTCACACATTTAAATTTCATCTTATGCTTGTAAACAATTAAACAAGTGTAACAGTTGGAATGAGTAAAAGCTTAATTGAGCTTTGAAGCTCTTACTTTTATTTTAATAAAATAATTCTAGAATCCAAAAAAAGGGCTAGGTAAAGTTTATTCTCCGATAAATGTGATTTAATTTAGAATAAGCTGAGAAGCTCGTAAAGCCAGTAACAAGCTACTTCTGCTTCCACACCATTAAATTTCATGTTATAGTTGTTAAATAATTTCAGCAATTGTAACACTTTTAAGCAAGAAAAGCTTAAATGAGCTTTGATTTACTTTAATTGTATTCAAATATTTGTGGAATCAAAAGCAAGATAACCAACACTTTTACTCCGATAATTTAGCCGTTAAACAGGTTTAAATTTAGAGTAAGCTTAAAGCTTATAAAGCTATTAACATTCATTTCACTTTATGATTGTTATAATACAATTTGAAACAGGATTTTACCTTAGGTTGATTACAATGTTTGATTACAGTTTAAACTTTCAAAAGCTTAAATGAGCTCTGAGATATTCAATTTAGTTGTATTATCTCATATCTAAAAAATAAGTACCTAAAGTTTAACTTCCGATAACTTAACCGTTAAATATTATTAGCTTAAAAATATGCTGAAAAGCTCTTCAATCTTCTAAGATGATGTTTCTGCTTAAACGCCTTAAAATTTCATTTTATACCTTTTAAATAATTTTAACAAGTAAAACACTTTTAACAAGCAAAAGCATAATCGAGCTGTGATACTTTAATTGTATTAAAATAACGTTATAATATAATCTGAAACTAGATACTTAAAGTGTATAATTGATTGTTTAGTGTTTAGTTTAAGAATTAACTAAAAAGCTCACAAAGCTATGGACGTGCTCTTACTGCTTACACACTGTTAAATATTATATTATTTTTATTAAGTAATGCCAACAAATATTAAAGTTTGAAATAGTAAAAGCTTAATTGAACGTTAAGACTTTCACTTCAATTTTATAAACATAGTTGATATAGTTTGAGAAAAAACTTGAAGCTCATATAGGTAACAATATGCTTTGGCTATTTAAACACCCGTAAATTTCATTCCATGGTTGTTAAATAATGTCAACAAGTATAAAAGTTTGAACTAACAAAGCTTAACTAAAGTTTAAGTCTTTCGCTTTAATTTCAAGAAAAAATTCTAAAATCCGAAACAAGACATCTAATGTTTTACTTTTGATAGTTTAACGGTTCAATGAGTTTAGCTTTAGCAAATGAAGCTATACTTACCCTTAAATTTCATGTTATGCCTTTAAACAATTAAAGAATTTAAACAAGTTGGAACTAGTAAAAGCTTAATTGAGCTTTGAAGCTCTTACTTTTATTTTAGCAAAAGAATTCTAAAATCTGAAAAATGGTTAAGTAAAGTTTATTCTCCGATAATTGAACCGGTAATAGTATATTGTATAACAAGTGGAGAAGCGAGGGCTGCAATCACTTGATTATTGCAATTAGACGTTTTCACACGAGTTATACACACTATTTTTTCTACTATACAATAGTCCTGTAATATTTATAATTTATAAATAATTAGCAACATAGAAAATAACAAACTTGTACGGATCAACTAAACATAAAATAAACGATCACAATTTCATTAAAACATTTGGGTTTTCACCAAAATCGTGTTGTAATTGAGAAATCGTTGTGTAATGAAAATTGCAACACGATTCGTGCAATACATCCTTATATAATTTAAATTCAAAAATCATCGTCGAAAGCATAGGTTACTGGACGGTCGTAGAAAAATGAATTTTGCTTTAGAATAAGCCGAGAAGCTCGTAAAGCTAGTAATATGCTTCCACACTCTTAAATTTCATGTTACACTTGTTAAATAACTTCAACAATTGTAACACTTTTAAGTAACAAAAGCTTAAACGAGCTTTGAGATTTTCACTTTAATTGTATTCAAATATTTATTGAATCAAAATCAATGTAACCAAAATTTTTACTCCGATAATTTAACCGTTAAGCAGCTTTAGCTTTAGAGTAAGCTTAAATGCTTAAAAAGCTATTAGCATTAATTTCATTTTATGATTGTTATAATACAATTTGAAATAGGATTTTACCTAAGGTTATGAAGTTTGATTACAGGTTAAACTTTCAAAAGCTTAACAGAGCTTAAAAAAATTCACTTTAGTTGTATTAAAATAGTGCTAGAATCTGAAAAACAATTATCTAAAGTTAACTTCCGATAACTTAACCGTTAAATGTGTTTAGCTTAAACATAAGCTGAAAAGCTTTTCGATCTACTAAGATGATATTTCTGCTGAAACACCTTTTAATTTCATTTTATGCTTATTAAACATTTTTATCAAGTAAAACACTTTGAACTGGCAAAAGCAAAATCGATATTTGATACTTTAATTGTATTATAAGAACGTTATAATTCAATGTGAAACCGGATACCTAAAGTGTATAATTAATTGTATAGCGTTTAGTTTAAAAATTAACTAAAAAGCTCACAAAGATACGGACGTGCTAATACTGCTTACACACTGTTAAATTCTTCTAATTCTAATCTTTTATGTTTATTAGTAACAACAAATATTAAAGTTTGAAATAGCAAAAGCTTAATTGAACATTGAGATCCTCATTTTAATTTTATTAATAGAAAGCTACAATCTGAAAAAGATACCTTCGGTTCAGAAACAATAATTAAAACGTTAGATTTGTTTTAGCTTTAGAAAAACTAAACGTTCACAAAGCTACTAACATCCTGTTTCTACTTACACATCCTTAAATTTCATTTTTTTCTTATTAAACATATTTTGAACTAGCAAAAGCATAGTTGAGCTTTGAGACTTTCACTAACAAATCTGAAACAGAATTATGTAAAGTTTAAATTTCGATGATTGAACCGTTTATTGTGTTTAGATTTAGAATAATTTGAAAAGCTCATAAAACTATTAACAAGATATCTGCTTAAGCATATTTAAATATAATTTTATTCTTCATAAATAATTTCAAGAAGTAAAACATTTTCAATTAGCAAAAGCTTAATTGAACTTTTATGTTTTAATTGTATTAAAAGGATGTTATTGTACAATCTGAAACTAGATACCTAAAGTGTTACTTCCAATAATTTAATTGTTAGATATTTTTAGTTTTACAATTAACTAAAAAGCTCATAAGGCTACTAACATGTTATTACTGTTAACACACTGTTAAATTTCATTTTATGTTTGTTAAGTAATTTTAACAAGTATTAGAATTTTAACTAACAAAAGCTTAATTGTATTTTCATTCATTAAAACATACGTCTGTCAAAATCTCGAGCGCAGTAGAAAACATCAAAAAATACACACTCTCGTCTTTTCTTTTGGCGTGGCATCATCAGCCATTAATTTATCTATCAAGCTTGGCTTTTCTGGATTTGTGCGCAACATTTGAGAATTACCTAATTAAAATTAACATGTGAAATTACAAAAAATAATAAGACAATATCAAAATTGTTTATTTAATAATTTCGCGGTCGCGCTTTTATGTGTTATCAGTGGTATGGGTATTAACAAATTTAGTGTACATAATAAACATTGTGAATATTTTTTCTGAAACAAATTTACAGTTTATAATAAAGTGTGCAGTGTTTAATTGCAAAGTTATACAGGATTGGGGCCCTACCATAATTACTGTAGGTATTGATAGCCCGACGAAAACTATAGAGTTATACTTTCATTTTATTAAAAGGATAGTAGAATTTGAAAAGGAAAACTAAAGTTTAACATCCGTTAATTGAATCGTAAAATGTGTCTTAGTTTTAGAAAAAGTTAAGCTCACAAAACTACTGATACGCTATTTCTACTGACATATCATTAAATTTCTAAACTTTAAGCCTTTCACTTTAATTTTAGTGAAAACTTCTACAATCTAAAACAAAAAATCTAAAGTTTTTCTTCCGAAGCTGAGAAGGTCTTAAAGCTTCTAATAAGCTATTTCTGCTTACACATCCTTAAATTTCATTTTTTGCTTGTTAAACAATTTTAACAAGTAAAACATTTTGAACTAGCAAAAGCACAGTTGAGCTTTGAGTATTTTACTTACATTTCGATAAAAGAATGCTAAAATCTGAAAAACGACTATCAAAAGTTTAACTTTCGATGATTTGACCGTTTAGTGTATTTAGATTTAAAATAATCTGAAAAGCTCATAAAGCTATTAACAAGATATTTCTACTTAACTACCCTTAAATATAATTTTATGCTTCTTAAATAATTTAAACAAGTAAAACACTTTCAGTTAGCAAAAGCTTAATTGAGCTTTGATACTTTAATTGTATTTAAAGGATTTTATTGTACAATCTGAAACTGGATACCTAAAGTGTTACTTCCGATAATTTAATTGTTAGATGTATTTAGTTTTATAATTAACTAAAAAAATGACAAAGTTACGGACGTGCTATTTACTGCTTACACACTGTTACATTTTATTTTATGTTTATTAAGTAATTTTAACAAGTATCAGGGTTTTAACTAACAAAAGCTTAATTGAGTTTTGAGGGTTTTACTTTAATTTATTTAAAAGGATGGTAGAAATTGAAAAGGATAACCACAGTTTAACATCCGTTAGTCGAATCGTTAAATGTGTCTTAGCTTTAGAAAAAAGTAAAGCTCACAAAACTGATACATAATTAAATTTCATTTTATGCTTGTTCATCAACAAGTATAAAAGTTTGAAATAACGATAGCTTAACTAAACTTTAAGCCTTTCACTTTAATTTTATTAAAAACTTTTACAATATAAAACAAAAAACCTAAAGTTTTGCTTTCGAAGCTGAGGAGCACTCAAAGCTTCTAACAAGCTATTTCTGCTTACACATCCTTAAATTTCATTTTTTGCTTGTTCAACAATTTTAACAAGTAAAACATTTTAAACTAGCAAAAGCATAGTTAAGCTGTGAGCCTTTCACTTACATTTCGTTCTAAGAATGCTAAAATATGAAACACAATTATCCAAAGTTTAACTTTCGATGATTTAACCGGTTAAGGTGTTAGGCTTAATATAATCTGAAAAGCTCATAAATCTATTAACAACATATTTCTGCTTATCTACCCCTAAAAATAATTTTATGCTTTTTAAATAATTGCAACAAGTAAAACACTTTCAATTATCAAAAGCTTAATAGAGCTTTGATACATTACTTGTATTAAAAGAATGTTATTGTACTGAAACTGGATAACTAAATAAAATTGTATTTTATATTTGTTAAGTAATTTTAACAAGTATTAGAGTTTTAACTAACAAAAGCTTAATTGAGTTTTGAGAGTTATACTTCATTTTATTAAAAGGATGGTAGACTTTGAAAAGGATAACAAAAGTTTAACAACCGTTAAATAAATCGTTCAATGTGTTTTGGCTTTAGAATAAGCTAAAATCCCGAAAAACTACTAACATACTATTTGTACCGACACATCATTAAATTTCATTTTTTGTTGTTAAATAATTTCAACAAGCCTAAAAGTTTGAACTAGTAAAAGCTTAGCTAAAATTTAAGCGTTTCTTTTAATTTTAATAAAAACTTCTAGAATCTGAAACTGGATACCTTACGGTTTACATTAAATATTTCAACAGTTAAGTAAATATATAAAGCTTTAGAATAACTGAAAAGCTCTTGAAGCTTGTAATAAACTATTTCTGCTTACACATCTTAATTTTCATTTTACGCTTGTTAAATAATTTCAACAAGTGTAACACTTTGAACTAGCAAAAGCTTAAATGAGCTTTGAGACTTTTATGTTAATTTTATTAAAATAATTAATTTTATTAAAATAATTACCAAAAGAAAGAATTACCAAAAATTTACTTCGACAATTTAAACCTTTAAAACAGATTTAGCTTGAGAGTAACCCTTTAGACTCATAAAGCTGCTAACTTACTATTACTGCTTATACACCCTTAAATAACGTTTTATGATTGTTAAATAATTTCAATAAGTATTAAAATTTGAACCAACAAAAGCTAAACTGAGCTTTGAGACGTGTACTTTAATCTGAATAAAAGAATCTGAAACAGAATACCTAAGATTTTACTCAAGATACAAGGTATTTCTCAAGTAAAATCCTTTTTTCTAAAGGCGCTCACCGAGTTTAATTGATACTTCGACAATATTAGGTTTATCCTCGGGTCTAGATGTAAGATTCAGGGGCAAGGCGAGCGGCTACCAAACTTGACTGGATAGTTTGCTTGTCTAAAGTACATATATCCATTGGTATCGGTTCTTATTATGAATAATTTCTCTGTTTCTCAGCTTCAGACTGTATAATTGGCGTCGATCAACCTTAGAAGAATTATTTGCAGAAACGATTAAAATTATTTAATAAATATTTGGTTAATAAATATTTGAATGTGTCTTCATTTCAGAGAAATACATAGAAAACATTTTTCCAGGATTCAAGTAAGCACAATTTTTTTTTGTACGATGTCCGCCAGCATGCAACAGGCTTTGCTTGTTATTTCGAATTGGTGCACTGGGGAGGGCCTTTCGATTAACCCTAGCAAAACAGTCCTGGTGCCCTTCACCAAAAGACGTAATTTGAACCTTGGTTCAATTAGTCTTAATAATATAAATATCGGATACTCCAATGAAGTCAAATATCTGGGTGTTGTCCTAGATAAGAAACTAACTTGGAACTCTCATATTACTTCAACTACCGAACGCGCGGTCAGGGCCATGTGGGCCTGCCGGCGTATGTTCGGCAGGACCTGGGGCCTGAACTCAAAAATGATTTACTGGATGTACATCATGATAGTGAGGCCAATTGTAACATATGGGGCAATAGTTTGGTGGCCTAAGGTACAGCAAAAAGTTATTATGAACAAGCTGACCTCATTACAGAGACTAGCATGTCTCGGAATTACAGGTGCTATGCGCACCTGCCCTACGGCGGCAATGGAAGCTCTCATCGGGCTCACTCCACTTCATATCCACGTCAAAAAATCAGCTGCTACCTGTGCAGCTAGATTGAAGCTCGCGAATCAATACAGTCATGATGACCATATGGGTCACCTGGACATTTTGAATGAACTTCCAGACCTGAATATGTTCTTTAGTGTCCCGGACGTTATGCCGAATGAACTCTGCTTTGGCAGGAATTTCGTGGTAACAATCCCCGATAGAACAGACTGGGATACTGGGTTACCGCAGATGGAACCTAACAGCCTAGTCTGGTACACTGATGGATCAAAAATGGATAGTGGAGTCGGCATTGGTGTCTATGGACCCAATCACAAAATATCGAAATCACTGGGTACTTACCCCAGTGTTTTTCTAGCCGAAATTCACGCCATCGAAATCTGCGCCTCTATTATTATGACCAAAGGTCTTAAAGGCGCATCCATCCACATTTTGTCTGACAGCCAAGCAGCACTGAAAGCATTGGCTTCTAACTGCTTGGTTTCCAAGTCGGTTCAAAGTTGTTATAAACTGCTACAATCTCTCTCTTGTCAAAACAAAGTAAGGTTGTGGTGGGTGCCTGGTCACATGGGCATCACTGGAAATGAGATAGCCGACGAACTTGCACGGGCAGGCTCGTCGACTACACTCATTGGCCCTGAGCCTTTTTGTGGTATCCCGTGGGCTTCTGCAACCTACACAATCAGTAAATGGGAAAAAATACAGTGCTTGACTTATTGGAACTGTATTCCCGGCCTTAGACAAGCCAAATCTTTGATCAGACCATTTCACCACAAAAATTTGGCGATCAATTTCAGCAAAGGAAATATTAGGAAACTTGTGAGTTTTCTCTCAGGTCACTGTAACCTGAGATATCATTTGAACAAAATGAACCTGTCCACAGAGACGGAGTGCCGACTCTGTTTGGAAGAGACAGAAACCGCAGAACACATACTATGTGAGTGTGTTGCTCTGTGCACACGGAGGTGGATTCATTTTGAAGAGAGGTATCTGACCCCGGAGAAATGTAAATTGGCCTCTATAAATAGCATTCTCGCCTTTATTAGAGAGGTGGAGAAGCTCCTGGAGTAACAGTACCCAACAGCACAAAAGATCTTTTAGGTCGTAGTGCTAGCCGCTTTTGGGCAGGGACGAAAAAAAAAAAAAAAAAAAAAAAAAAAGCACAATTTTTACCGATGATATGGGTCAAACCTTTGACTCTGTATCTAGAAAAAAGATCTCGAAATTATTTGCTTTTGAAATAGTGCGCTCTTTAGACAGTTTAGCTGAGATGTGGTAATTGAGAATTATCACTTATAGGGATTTCATTTCTTTGGAATCATTACCAAGATTTTTGAACCTTTATAATTGATCAACTTTATTGTATGGCCACCAGCTCTTTGTTTACCTATTCTCCTATCAACTCCAAACACCCCTAATATACAATAATTATAGCAAACTCCCTCTTCGACCAAGCCCTTCATTTCTATCTCCTTGTTTGATTATTAAGAAACTTAAGAAGTTCTTTAAGTAATTTTACAATGCAACATTTTTTTGTAGAATTATGTTAGACGTTGTTTGTAATTTGATTAAATCTGAAAACGGAACATTTCCATTAAGTAACAATAAGTTGTTAACTAAACTTATATCTGTTATCTTATAAACTATACTAACTACAGTGTGCACCTAATTACCGTTTAATTAAAAGACATTTGGATTGCATCTGCATTACTGTTCCAGTTAATAAAATAATTAATTTTCCATCTTGTGTGTGCATGTCACCTCTCCACGTTTCGATACAATAAATTTAATTAAGTTTCTACAGTTCCATGTGCAGATACTAATTGATAAACACGATTCAATTAGAAAATTAAAAAAAAGATGTGGCAAATACAATTATTTGGAACGGAACAAATTGCACTATTATCGTTTGCTCAATTAATAACGAAATTAATTGCAATAGTTATGCTTATGTTGTACACACCACTGTACCAAAAAAAAAAAAAAAATTGCTACACAATATCAATAAAATTACAACCGACTTTCGTACAATAACTATAAAATACTTTGACATCTTCATTCATAAGTTGAACGATTACCAAATTTAGCCAAACTTTTATTAATTAATTTTTTTTTCTGTTTCATTTCAGGTAAGCACGATTTATCAACGATTTAGACAACCAAAAAAAAACTAATCTTTATGTAAGTACAATGTGTTCTTTAAACAGTCTTGAAACTTTTAATTTTTTTTTTTTTATTTGAATCCTTTGACTTCAATTATTTTCCGAAAATATTCCAAAAAAAGAAGCTTTTTAATCTGATTATAAAAAAAACATAATTTTCAAAAATGAAATTATATTTTTTGATCTTTCAAGAAATTAGTTCGATGAAAACAAGAAAGTTATATAAGTTGTGGTTGAGTTTTCCAAAACAAAACAAAAAAAACAAATATTTTTTGTTGCCCATCCGAAACATAAACTGCAAACAACAACAAACAAATAAAAAATAAAAAAAAATAAAAACAGCAAACGGGTATATAACATTTAAAATAAAAACGAAGCTTTTTTAGACATAAAACAAACTTTTGGAATAAATATTCACAAACACATAAATAAACCATAACCAAAATCAAACATAAGATTAATCCGTTTTTTTTTTCTCTCTGTTGGATATTTGTTGTTGCCCTACTATTATGGCTTATACTCAAACCTGACAAAGTTTGAAGAATTAACAAAAAAATGATTTTATTTAAATATCATTTGTAAACCAAAAAAAAAAAAAAAATAAAAATATAAAGCTCAAAAAAACTGAACTTTCCATTTTGTTTGTGAAGGATGAAAGTTTTAAATTTTGTTTTTAAAAGCTTTTGTTGGTTTTTTGTTAAGGTAAACAGTTTTTGTCGTTGCTTAATTTATCTATAAATGGGTGAATTAAAAAGTTTTTTGCTTTGTGGGTGCGGGACTTTTCCTATATAAAACGGGGTTTGTCCCATTCAAAAGGTGACTGGTGTGAAATAAATTAAATATAGGGTGTGCTGTTTGTATATTTGTTTATCATAAAGACTCCTTAAGCTTTATGTGGATAAAATGAAAGAAGTGGATTTAAAAGTTATCAAAGCATTAACGGTTATCTGGAAAAAGCTCGGAAAGTATCAACAATTCTCGAAAACCTTACCTTTGACAAATGGTTTAACTTATCAATCAACAAGCCTACTAAATTAAAGCTGTTCAAATCTCGGAAAACTAAAAAACCTCGCAGAAATCCATAAAATATCGAAAATACAGTGTGAAAACACTTTTTACGAGTATTCTTAAATTGACACCGGGCCCTCCGTACACCCTCTACACCATAACAAGATCGAAGGATAGGAGAGCTATCCTAATAATTATAGAAATTGGCCCGGTTCCAGACACCTGAATAGTCAACATTTAGTATGTTTTTCATTGAATTTTTTTTTTATTATTATGGGAAGGTGCAAAGACAACACAATCCCCTAATATAGCGATCTTCTTTAGAGCGGCAAGTTGTGTGGAACTTAATTAATTATTATTATTTTACTTTATACTGCCCTCTTCCTTTTCTCCTTCTTCGTCGTTTCTTCTTTTTTTTCTGTGTATTTTTTCTCCGCTGTATTTCCATCAACAGTTGCCCCCATGCGGTAACCACTATTTTTATTAACCGTAGCAAATGTTGCTTGACGTTGTTGTAGTAGTTGTTCCGTCTCTTATTTCTCGTCTGCTCGCCACCCTCTTCCCCTATGCATAGAAAAGGTTTTACCAGTAAATGTAGATGTAAGTTCCTCAGTTCCTCTGTAAGTTTACTTCGTGAGTTCTGTACAATTGTCACTGATTTCATGAAGTCTAGACGTTTTTAAAGAAAATCATTTGCTAAGGATTCACGGGCTCGACCCACTAGACATGTTCCAATTTTCCGACTATCATTAACAAAAACCTCTGCGAGGATCTGATAAGTTTCTCCGGTTAGCAACTTGACCGAAAATAATGCAAGAGCAGTTTCTAGATGCATGTGTTCTTGAGGAAGAAGTAATCGTATTAACGCCCATCCACTTCGGTACAGTTTTGTCTGTTATATCTTCTACATACTAGAACCTCACCACCGGTCATTTTTGGTTGTCTTTAAGTCGCTGTACTTCGTTCCGAAGATTTTCTATTACAGTTTGAATTTGCAGTTTCTTGTACGTAAAAGTTGTAGTTGGAAAAAGTTTAGTGTTTATCATTAAAATTCAGTGCATGTCACATGTTCTCACTCCCGGATGTATACAAAACCTTCTTTGCACCATTATATTTGTGATAACATTATCAGAAATGTGACGACCACCAGAAGGTCAACCATAAATTCATTTTTTTTTTTTTTTGGGGGGTTCCAGCTGTTTGGGTTCGTAGTCGATATCGTTTACAACAAGCATGGAACAGAAAGTGATATGACTGCACTGGAGTCGATGGACTCCTACGTGGTTCGTTCCAAAAAAATGTTAAACTTTTTCCACTATCGCCAAATTTGCATTTTCTTTTTCTACGTAATAGGGAACCATTTGTTAACAAACCATTTAATAATTTTTACATCAAGGGCATACTATGGACATTCGCGAAATATTATTTGACTTTGGGCCTTTTTATGTTTGTTAAACAAATTTCGCCAGCGGAAGTTCGTACAACATTTGATGTAAAAATTGCATGTTTTCTATATGACCAACCCCAGGGACCGATAATTTCCTAATTTTTACATCAAGTGCATGAGACGGGCAATGGAGAAAAATTTTGTTTGGTTTCTTTTCAGAACAAAAATCGTCACTGAAACGTAAACATTATATTATGTTGGGTATTGATTACTTTGTCCACATTCAGGCGCATAATTTTATTACCACTACATATAAATACGTATAGGGGCCCGGGTATGTGAGAATTTTAAAGTTTTCCAGAGATTTTTTTATTATTTAAGATTTAAAACCGACAGCACATGCCTCGTCCACCTGTAATTCTTACCTGTGTGCAATGTACTCATGTATGTTCCTTTCAATAATATTTGGAATTTAGCCAGGGAAAGCCTGCTATCTTGCGAATTCACCTAAAGTTAAAGAACATCGTAAGATTTAAAAACATCTTTTCTAGAGCTTTTCGAAAATTAAGAGCTTCATACTTGGTGTTACTAATCGTAAATTTTACGGTTACAGGCCTAAATTACATTTTGTGAATCGGGGGGTAATCTTGCAGCAGCGAAGCAATTGTAGAAAATGCGGAATAAATTTGTTATAAATCTATAAGTATTCTTCTTAGTTCATCATAACCCTCTCCGCCAATCTCCTCTAGCGTCAATTACATTTGTTTGTTGAGAGCACTCATGCAAACGGAAGTTCATTTTTAGCTATAGCTTTTGTAGGCTCTTAAAAGCATCTGGATATTTTGTAGGAACATAAAATTTAAAAAAAAATTATTGGTTTTAGAGTTTCTTTAATTGAATCTAAAAGCTCAAGTCAAAAATAAAAAAAGAAATCGAGCCTAAAAACAATATAAAAAAATGGAGAATCATGTAATCCAACTGTAAAAGTTGCTGGAATTATTATTTGGTACGAATATCCAATTGATTTCAAGAACATTTAGAGTGTGGAAATTTCATCGGTAAATGGGCCTTTGGATTTCAGAAAAGAAAAATTCGGTTTTTCTAATTCTCACATCAAATTACAAAAAATTTAAATATTTTAATTTTTTAAATATAAATTCTAAATTTTCAGATTTATTGAAACATTCATGGTACTAAATAATTGACCTAAATTCTTTTGTCCTTTTTTATCTTAAGTAAATTACCTAAATGGCTAATACGATACGGCAACAGTAATTCATAAAGCAAAGATTTCTAAAATATTGGGTTTTAATCCAAAATTAGCGTCGTGAAATGCTAAATGACAAATGTCGTCAAACGCTTACTCGCTGTAATTGAAATCCACTGGAATTTGCACTAATCTTTCCGCACATAGCACATTAGATCCGCACAGAAAATATTAACTACGAATATGGAATCGTGATTTTTTTTTTTTTATTTAATTTTTCAAAATCGAACCAAGAACAAATTTAGGGACGTGAGAAATTACCAAAAATAATTTTATTTCTGAAGTGAATACTAAAATTATGGCGATTCTATTGTAATTTCCATTAATTTATGTTGTTGTTCATAAGGCGTCTTAGTATTTTATATAGTCTTTGGTTTAAGGGCTGAGCTATTAACATCGATTTTCAGCTACCTAATCATATGATGCCGTTTTTGTTCCGGTAGATATGCAGCTATATAGTACATTATGTGTAACAGATAACATAATTCGTATCTCCCTCTTCCGCAAAAAAGATACCGAACAGATGATTCCTTCGAAATATGAAAAAGGTTAGCAATTTCTTGATTCATTTCGTTTTTGATTCTTCTGAACTGCTCCATGCCACAAACTAGCAATGTGAATTTTGGAACCGAAACCGGTTAATTGATTAATTCTCAAAACTTTGAACTATTTAGAGATAAGTTAGTCATTTGCATAGAATACTTATAATTAGAGAATATTAAAATTTAAGCCCAAATAACCAATATAACTTCAAAACATTCCAAACTCTGTTAAAATCGGAGAGTAATAAAAAGCTTGGAGTTGGTTTGCCTTCTTAACCATTCTGAATTTGAATGAACTTTTGAAATGTTTAATCGTTTATCGATTTGCACAATCTTTCTTGCCATATGGAAATTTTAATATGCAACACTAGAACTGGCCCTGTTTTTTGATAGATTAAAAATGTATATATTCCAAAATGTATATTGGGTTAATTCCAAGAGTAAATATTCAATATGTTTGGCCAGTTGACCAAGATTCATAATGAAAACCAAAAATAATTTGCCTAGTTTTATTTACACATTTTGCACCAAATTTGAAATAGATCAGTGTCTTGTTGTTGTCAAAATACTAAATGAAAAATTGTTGCTGGTAAATCTGTTAACACTTCGAATTTTAGCGTTAATCAAGCATAGCCCTTATTTTTGTGAAATGTTTGATCGAACTATCGAGTGTTTAAAATTTTTAAATAGGTTAGAGCTTTCTGAGCACTGAAGTTTTTAACTAGCCACAAGCAAACTACGATTAAATTGCCGTCAGTAAAAGAAGGGCATTTTACCAAAAATCTTCTTTCAAAAATTTTAATCGGGTACCAAATATGATTCGCTCGGCGTAAAATTTTTTCAATTGAGAAATGCCTACTTTGGCAACTTATGTTAACTACTGTTGTGCTCCAGCTATAGTTCGCGCCTTCCGGAAAGTTTATTTTAAGTTCTAAAATTTCACAGATGCTTAAAAGTCGATTAGACGTCTTAAAATTTTAATAAATTCTTGAATTAAACAAAATAAAGTTGAATTTGATTCTTAATTTTAATGGAATTAATTATCTAATAAGTTAACTTAACCTAAAATTTAATCGAATTCTGATGTTCTAATAAATCCTGACTCTATCCTAACTGAATTAGAGGGTTAATGCCACAATCAGCCAATTTGGAAGATCTGCGCAAGATTGATTAACGCTAGTTGCCCTATTGGGACAGAACAATGAGTTTAATTCAAAGTTAAATTTAAAATGGAATTCAGACTCCAAGCTCTAATGATCAAGCAAAATTCACGTTCAATTAATTAATTGATGCCAAATCCATTTCTAATCATCATAAATATCTTTATATGTTTATATTCTTTATAGTTCAGCCCGAAATTGAATTGAAGGAATGATTAATTATTGTCAAAATGTGTTGGAATTTGATTTACAGAAAACACTGAACTAAATTTGCCAACAGCACCAAAAATATCGTTATTGAATAAATCAACAGCTTAACTAAGTTTCATAAATTCTAAACACCAAGGGTTTGAAACTGATGAATTTTGAAAAATTTTAAATTTCTATGTTTCTGAATTTCAAATTTTATAAAAGTTTCTGAATTTATAAACTCATAATATTTGAATTCGACTAACTTAAATCTACTAATTTTTTTTTTAAAGTATTAAATGTATTCCCAGCATTTAAAATTTGTAAAATTCTAGAATAATTAATTTATAATTTATAAGCTCCATTAGTCAATGGTCCGAATTTTCTATCACTAAATTTCATATTTCTAAATTTACTGAATTTTCAAAATTTCTTAAAATTGAAAATGTTTTTAGTTTAGTTCTAAATACTGTTGTTTCAAAAATGTTTTTAATTTATTTAAATGATTTAATTTCTACGGACATTTCTGAAAATAGAGGAAACTAGAATAATGTCATACTTACACTGATTCATTTAAACGTGGCGCCAAAAGCAAAAGGAACTGTAGTTATTGATATGGCGAATTTGTTTGATTCTAAAGATAAAGCGCCTTGCGGTGGTCATACAAATTTTCTAAAAAAAAATATTTTGGAAGGCTGACGGAGCAGACGAGGGAAGGACGTCTGATCAATAATGGCCATTGGATGGGGATGGGTATTCTTTTCACACAAATATTTGAAAGCATTGTTTATATTTTAAATAATTGTATCCATCCAGTAAAGGGAGAATGCAAACAAAAATTTGTTCAGAGATGGCGCTGCAGGCAGTGCAAATTTAAATCAAGTCCCCTTTGTGTTTCCATATAAAGTTTAATTGTTTTGTAACTTTTTTGGAGATTGGCGAACTCAAACTAAAAATAGATTCAAGGTGCCTTCACAGAGCGAGATTATAATCTGAGATTTCTTATCCCACTTTTCTACCAATTAAATTGCTTAATTTTCAAATGTAAACGCCTTTTTTTGGCCAACTCAAGTTAAATTTTTTTTATCTTATGAGCAAATAATCCAATTCATACCAACATAACAAGAAAAAACAACAATAAAAAAATAATCTCAGATTATAATCTCGCTCTGTGAAGGCACCTTCAGTGCGACTTTACGACCATTTTCTGATGAAAAATTTTCACCAGATTTAATTTATTTTATACTAGTAGGTTACCCGGCCTCGCCCGGGCAGATCACAGGGTGAATAGATCTCTGAGGGTGCTCAAGTAGGGGTGTCTCGGTTTGGCATAGGGGCTTTCTAAGACGGCTACCTAGATTTAAGTGTTTTCAATCCGCTTAAATGAAACTTTCAATCACTACTATTCCTCGCTTATTCTCTGGTTTATTCTCTGGTTTATTAACATAAAAAATACATAACAAAACATAATAAATATATCTGTTCAATTTAAAGCGTTTTGATAAACAACATTTTTGGTTTGGTTTTCCGGAGCATAAATATATAAAGACGATGGCTTCCCTACACGTGAGCATGCGACATATAGTTGTCCATGCGAGAAGCATGGAAATTCTAAATTAATCCCGCAAACTTCCAACGACTGGCCTTGCGACTTGTTTATGGTCATCGCAAAGGCCAGGCGCACTGGGAATTGTAGTCGCTTAAAATCGAACGGCAAGTCCGTTGGAATCATTGGGATACGTGGAATCAAAACATCTTCTCCTTTATATTTTCCTTTGATAATCGTTGCTTCGATGACATTATTCATTAATTTTTTCACAGCCAATCTCGTTCCATTACATAATCGAGGTTGATTAATGTTACGTAACATAATGATAACTGAAGCAATTTTCAATTGTAAGTTGTGAAGTGGTAAGCCAGGCAGTTCCAGTGAATTCAGAAATTCTGTTGGATAGTTAACTACGTCATCCTGATTGATAATTGTATCGACAGATTTAAAGGAAAACAGCTGTCCTGGAATTAAATTTTGAATGGTTACGTTGAGGTCATCGACGTCTTTGTTTTTCGCCGCTAATATTGCTCTTTCGCTCAACCAATTATGGTTTTTAAATTGTTGCGCTACATCTGGAAAAACACGCTGAATCAGCTTCTCTTTCGAATCTGTCAATAGACAAAAATCGTTGGGGAATGTAATGAATCCGGTCGAGGTGTCAACTGCGCTAACGCTAGGGCAACTTCATTCTGCGATCTAATCTTCGCCAAAAGCAATGATATCAAGAAAGTTTTTCCAGTTCCTCCAGGAGCATCCAGGAAGTAAATTCCACCAGTTCCATTGCTCACAACTTCTATCAAAGAGTTGTAAACAATTTTTTGTTGTTGATTCAATCGCGGAACATTCGTACGAACTGCTTCAGCTAGTGCTTCGGTATCGTATTGGCGTTCCCTTTCTAACTCATGGTTAAATGCATCATGCATCGGACGATTGGGCGATGTCATACCTAAAGACGATAACCCTTTATTTGCCATCAATAGACAAATGTCTTCTATCATAATTAATGTCTCATTGTAAATCTCTTCAGTTATTTGTAGTGTTGGATTTGAAGTTTGACAGCGTATACGATGTAAAATATCCTCAGACATGTCGGCCTTATATTTAAGCCATAAATCGTTTGGATTTGAGGGGAAACATGTAGATATAATGATCGCAAATAATGTGCGAATTTGATGCGGTGATGAAGAGATGACGGAATCCTTAAGCGTGTTATCCCAATGTGAATCGTTCTCGAGCAACTGTAATAGTTGACACGCCTCACGGTAAGTCACACACAAATGTCCATTAACGGTTTTTAGTTGTTGAAACGACGTTGGACCACGAACATTCACCAACAAAAATCGAAGATAATAACATTCGTCGTTATTTGGATGCACAGCGTAGATCCGTCCCAGAGCATCTGAAGCAAAAACATTGGGATGTCCTTCAACTGGTACTCCTTTTTTCCGACGTTGAAACGATTTCGATGATGCGTTCCATGTATAGTAGCGTGGAATTTCAGCATACAGTAAAGTGCGAGCAAAATTGTCTGTTTCGCAAATTGAGAAGAAGCTCGTTAGTGTCGTTGATGGAGGCTGTAGTGCTCTGAATGCCGCGTTGTCTGGATTGAAATACACCCGTTGTCCATTTTCCAGATGTACTGCCAAATGGACTACTGTAGGGTGTCTTTCGTGGATTGGAAATGAAAAGATACGCCAAATCGCCTCGTTGCTACTGACATAGCGACCCATCTGATACTGAGATACTTCGTCATTTTTATCTGTTACGGCGAAAACGGCCATATCACTGCCTTTATTTACATATTTACATATGTACTTGATTGATTTGACGGAATTGCAGTATTCTACATTGATGTGAGCGTCAAAAGCTTTAGACAATATTGGTGAGTATGGGACAATCCAACGATTGTCTACATATAAATGTTGTCCTTTAGTCTTCACAACAACAAATCGTCCATTATCTTCAACTGATCGTCTACGATACAATGGGTATCCGTCATTACCTGTGATGGTATCAGCATGCAAGTCTCTCGGGTATCTTTTGGAACATTTACCGTCGATCATACAGGGAGAAGTGGTATTGAAAACACCGCAAGGCCCATGGATCATGTTTTTAGTTACTATACTGCATGCAATTTTGGATCAACAGTTTCATCGGGGATTTCAGCTGAAATAATATAATCGATTTCATCTGGCCTGATTTTATCAACTAACCATATCAAAATGTGCGCATGAGGTAGACCACGCTTTTGCCATTCAACGGAATACATCCAGCAACGGACTTCGCCATACACACGTTTCTTTATAATAAAATCCATGAGAGATTTCAATTTTTGTTTAAAAACTCTGGCGATGATGTCATGCCTATCGACTGGTGTTTGACCTGGTAATAGTTCCTTCTTAATTTCAATCCATTGGGGATTACAGGTAAATGTAATGAATAGGTATGGCCGACCAATACTGTCTAACATACGACATTGCATCTTGCGCGTACTCGTGCATATGGCGCGGGCTTCCAATGTAAGTTGCCGGCAAAATTGTCATTCTTCCGACGTTGTTTGCATCTCTGTCAGCATTGATAGCATCGCGGAGATGAATGTATTCTTCAGATCGGAGTTGCTGTTGGTTTAAGCGGATGTATGTCAATCGTTCAGTTTCAATTTTGACATACATGTCAACCGCGAACTGATGGAAAAGACGGCGATACATCAGAATGTGATTCATTTCACCTTCCCGGATCATTAGTCTGTATGAATAAAAATTCATAGCACTAACTTTTTTATTGGTTTCAACGCCTGCAATCATAATGGAGGTACGATTAGATGTATTAAAATCAATGTCAATTGTTATATCCGGGTTGTTATATTCTTTCGGACATAACACAATTACCTGTTTCATGATTAACCATTTTAATGTTGAAGTGGTATCCATCTTCACCTTGCCAAAAAATTAATGGGTATTGTAGCGCGTCGTAAGTCCTGTGCGTTTCGGATACACGTTTTAATTTATTATCTCGACGATGAAGCACAATATCTCTAGATTGCAAATTTTCTCCGACAATAACAACAGCCACTTCATCAATTGTAGGCGAATTAAATCTCCTTGCGTGCTCACCCGCAGGCGTTTTATCAGCCCGTATGACAATATTATGGCTGTCAGATGGCATTCGATCTAACGCCATTTTGAAAGTTTTAATTAATTCATTGTTCTGATGAAGAAACGTTTGCAATCGTTTCACAATATCTCGCTTTGTCGTTGGATTGTGAGCACAACGCTGATCAACTTCTGCATCTGAATTTCCCATGAAATAAATTTGTAAAAATTGATAGTCCGCACCTGGTACTGGCAACAGTGCTCCAAGTAAGTGATATATTTGTCCCTGGATCTGTTTTTTTTTTTTTGAATATGTTAAATGTTGAATGAAAGATAAGGATTATGTTGTAACAATTACCTTGAAAGTGGGCATAAAATTCCCCTGCACAATATGCGTTGCACCAAAGGACGTCATTTGAAAACAATTATTGTATTTTTGAATATTGGTCAAAAAATGTGTAGATTCACTACTCGTTCCAGAGATTAATGATCGTAATGGATCTGGTGGTGGAACCAATTGTGGCAATTTCACTTTTCCACTGGCACAACACAACCCAGAAGATTCGCCGCTGTATTTTAATGCCTTACAGTACCGACAAACGACTGACATTTCTCCAATTTTTACTGATTTTTCATCACTGTAATCGATTTCCGGATTGTAACGGTACGCTGCTCGTTCCAGATTTACAGGAGCGATACGTCGGCGCAATCGCTCATGTTCATTTTGTCGCGCTCGCTGTTGTCTCAAACGTAATTCAGACATACCGATACGACTATTATCATTATCTGTCGCTCGCTGGTCGTTGGTGCGATTAGCTCGTGAGGTAGCTCTGCGAACATTTGACTGACTTCGACGACCAATGTTAGCCGTTCTTCTCTTTGGCATGTTATTAAAAGATACACAAATTACAAAACAATAACAAAGTTTTTCAAGATACACAAATATGATGTCATCACGGACACACAATCACAACAAAGTAAACACAAAATTTCTTATTTGAGGTTAAATGAAAATTTTTTATTTTTTGTTTTTTTTTCGCATATATAGAGAAGATAATAATATATAGTGTTTCCCATAGCCTGCTTAGTGAAAATTAATCATTTGGCACAATATTATTCTCTATTCTCTATATATATATTTTTTTTCGCTGAACTTGGGGGTTTTTCAAATTTTTTTTTTCTAAACCATCCCTGAACTATAGCAAACAAAACAAACAAAAAATTTTGAAAATCGGTCCAGCCGTTTTTGAGTTTTAGCGAGACTAACACACAGCAACCCTTCATTTTTATATATATCTAGATGGAAAACAAAAGAATTATGTTCAGAAGGCGAAATTTGTTTACAAAATAGACTGCGTCGATTGGTTGCCTGTTGAAAATTTTTTATCAGGAAATGGTCCTAAACTCGCACTCAGGGGCGATCGGCAATATACAACTTCTGAATAATCTGTTTCTGAAGTATCGAAGAAACCATGATATCCAACTTTAAATTTAGAATTTAGGAAAACCTGCCTCGGAATAAGAAGGTTAGCTAAGTGTGATAATTCATCTCTAAATATGAGAGATTTTGCATTGAGGTAATATATCATCACATCCTGCTTTAGACAACCACAATAATTGAAATAGAATTTTCAATGTTACTGTAACCAGAGGAATCCAACATAGAGGATGGAAGATCTTTCTTATCTCTGACAGAAATGGATGTTTTGTTAATTTTTCCTCGGACAATTCTGGTACTACAAACGTGAATGCATCGAATATAATACTGCATCTCTTGCCGACTATTCCCTGGTATTTAATTCAGAAATTTGGCGCAACTAGAACTCCACTTCCTGATTTTTGAAGAAACGATCTATTTCGCTTTGAAATTTTAAATCCTATTCTAATGAATCGCGGCTAGACAATAAGCCATCGATGTAACAGTCGGATTTTATTGCTTTGGCGACAGAAAAGGCTGAAGGGCAATTTTGTGGCTCCGAAAGCGGCAAATAATTGTAAATAAATTTGTTATGTCTCTATGTTATATGAAAAAGTCGAATTTTCACTTCGCCTTTAGTTTTACCAGCAGTTGTTAAAGACAACTCGTTTATTGTTATGCAAGATTGTCTACGCCTAAACTTTAATTTGGTAACTTTTTTCAGCTATAAAAGTTGCTTCTGAGCCTGAATCTAAAAGGGTTCGAAAAGATTCAGTTTCTCCATGTTCGTTCTTGACTACCATCGTAATTATAGGCAATATCGTTTGATTAAGAGGGCAATTAGTCGAAGTACAGCCTTTTCTTGACTCTAACCATGTTTTATGTTGCTGTCAGTGCCGCTTGGGTCAACCTTCTGAATGTAGTAGTTTTTTGTTAATGGACTCTACTTCCTTTTCAGCGTCTGGAAGGTGTTCTTGTAATATTGTGTAATTTCTTGCATATCATATGTTGCATGTGTTTAACGACGAGCAAGTCGTTTCTACGAAAAACCAAATCGAATCATTGAAACCGGAAGGATCGGGAGAGAGGAAGCGGCTTTTGACAGCAAACACAATATATCACGATGGTAATGGTATGAGATTGCTTAACACTTTTAAATTCCTTAAGGTCGGAACTAGATGTATGATTTTCAAGTACCTTCGATGGAGAAACTCAAACAATTCCTGGAATGTGGGCATGTTTATTAAAACCGATTGTAAGGCCCATTGTTGTTTTGTTTCCTGGTCGAGTTTCTTTAAAATTAAATAAATTATCGAGGGGTCTAGCTTCTCACATCCGACCTCAAAGCCCATAATCCACTTACCAACTCATCTAACTTTCAGTGAGCGTCCATACAGCCTTGGATAGTGGACGGTATATAGCCGGTTGATTTAAAAAGTTAATGATGGTGGTATTGATGCTCGTTCCTTTTTTGTCGTAACGCTGTTACATTTTTTCCCAGACCTCTCAGCAAGCCTTTCAATAACCGGAATTTATGTGCGTTCGACAAATTATCTTTAAAGTGTAGTGTAGTCTCCATCAAATGTTTTAATAAGGGCAACCACTGATCTGTCATCGAAAAAATGTGTTGTGTTACCATTTGGTGTACCGTGTTATTAAAATCCGGGTTAATCTCATGTCCCGTTTGACGATTCCGTTTTTTGCGCATCATTTTTGCTCGTACGTTAAAAAATATAGTTTCGAATTAATCCGATTTGGAAGATTGATTTGCAAATTTTAATAGCTCATCATTGACTACGTTACAATTGTCCCAAAAAGTGTTTAATTTTTCATATCTGGATTCATGTCATTTACCGTCATTTCATCTACAAGACCGTTGATAATTGTACCGGCTCTAGTCAATGAGCCAAGTATGCGACCACGTTTTTCAATTAGCTCATTTCCCGCCAATAATTTGTTACTTTGCGCTTTATTAATTCACTGAGTATTCATTAATTATATAACTAAGTTAATCAAAGTCAAAGTAAAAGGTTTCACGTTTATATATCGCTTTAATTTTTCTGCACAATTTTTATGGTTTTTAACAATGAATGTTAAACAAAAAATATAAGGGCTGAAACCTAATGAGGTAGTCAGAACTTCGGTCTTGTTTAATTCAACTCCCACATTAATCCCGAAATGAATCTCTTATATCGATCTTCAGCTCAGTCTTCAACTCATTATATAAATCAACCGCCATCATAATCGGAACATAATTCTAACTGCAACCACCAAACTAACCGCCAAACAAACCCTCAAATCAATCATCAAATCAACCCCAAATCATTTTTCAAATTAACGCTTAACCTAACTCCAAATCAACTCTAAAATAATTCCCAACTGAACAACTCACTTAATCCCAATGCAGGCTAACTAAACCTAACTCAACTTCAACTTAACTTAGCTCGAAGCAAATCTCAACCCTCTGCTCAACTCATACCATTATATCAGCATACCATTATACCATCATACAATCACCATCATACCATCATACCATCATCATCATCATCATCATCATACCACCATCACCATTACCACCACCATCACACAATTCTTATACACAAACCATCATACCATTATACCATCATAACATCGTACCTTCATACCATCATACCGCCATCAAAAATCGACTCAATTTTTGAAGTTTTAGAAATTTCTCTGTAGTAACTTTAAACCTTATTATCATCTATCAAGGAGGAGATGAATGTTTGAGATATTAATATTGGCCTTTCTTAAGTCTTAAATTATATTTGTGTAATGTTTGGTTCAAATCGTTTAATGCGTGTGCATTTTGATTTCACTCACTTTTAAATACAGTGCAACTTAATTTCAACAGACACTCAATTTAGCGGAATCCTCAATTCAACGGACAAACTTTTAAGTCCCATGCAATTAAAGTTTTCCAATGAAAAACTCCCTTAAATCAGCTGACACTTTATTAGAGCGGACACGGACAGACATTTCTGCGATGATACATAAATTGAAACTTTACCACTTTAGTTTGTTCCTTTTACAATTCAAATATAACCATTCAAATATAACATTTCAAATTGAACCTTTAGTAAATTATATGTATGGACAATTTGGGTGGAACTTGGCAATTTCTTAGCCGGTTTTAGTTAAATTTGATATCGATGTTTGAAATGCAAAGAGCAGAACATGAAAAAAATTAATAAATGAAATTTGGCATGCGCGTTGGAAATGGAATTCTAAATTGATTTTTAGATCTAAAACTGAGTTTAGAACCAAATTTCCATCGCACATGTCAAATGTCTTCATTATCGGTTACGAAATAGCCAAGTTCCATCTTACTTTGGCATATTCCAGAAATTCATTTAAAAATCGTTTTAGAATCCCATTTACAACGCACATGTCAAATTTTATCATAATCGCTTAAGGAACAGCCAAGTTCCATCTTAGCTGGCCATATTCCAGAGCTTTCTTTATCCAAAAATCATTTTAGAATCACATTTCCAACCCACATGTAAAATGTCATCATAATCGGTTAAGAAATCGTCAAGTTCCATTGGACTTGTTCATTTTCCAGCACTTTATCCAAAAATCGTTTTAGAATCCCATGTTCATCACCCACATCAAATTCCATCATAATCGGTTTAAAAATAGGCCAGTTCCGTCCACATTGGCCGTAATCCAGAACTTTATCCAAAAACCATTTGAGAATCCCATTTCCAAAGCACATGTAAATTTCATCATAATTGGTTGAGAAATATCTAAGTTCCGTCCTACTTGGCCATATTCCAGAACTTCGTCTAAAAATCATTTGAAAGATCGGATAAGATATGGAATCCCAATAAAATTTTTATAAAAAAAAAATCACAAATCCTCAGTTTAACGGACAAGGTTTTTGGTCCCGTCGGTTTCTGTTGTAGAGAGGTTTCCCTATATATATAGATGGCTCAACTGCTCACTAAACCCTAATCCAATCACAACTAAACGGCAACTCCACCCTAATTCAACTCCCATACGGAATCCAACTTAACCCTTAACTCAACCTCAAACTTTACGCCAAACTCACTCTTCAAACCAGCATATAAAAAATTGGTCAACACAACTCAACTCCAACTCAACTTCAACTCAACCCGCAAATTGACCCCTAACTTAGCCTTCGAATCAACCCCAAATTTAATGCCCAAAAAAATCATTCAATTCAAAATTTCGCAAATATTTTTATATCCAACCCGAACTCAAGTCCAACTCAACCCCAAACTCAATACCCAACTCAATATTCAAACCACCATATATCAAAAATTGGTAAATATTTCTATAACCAGGTATTTTGGGTTAATTCGTATGGCAGGTACCCGACCCTCTTGACGCACAGTTTCCAAAAGCTTTTCAAATCTCGCCCTTGTTCAGATGAATGAAACAGATTGGCAAAAAAAAAAAATTCTAATTCGAATAAACCGTTCTCGAGATACTATAGGTACAGATATACAGACATTCAGACATACAGGCATTCAGACATCCAGACAGGCGGACGAACATTTTTTTTTTTTTTTTGCTTTTTTAGACTCTCAGGGACTTTCAAAACGTCGAGAAAAGTGGTTTTGGACCAACCAAATTTTTGATCATTTTTGACAGGATTTCAATACTTAAGTAATACTTTTTACCGTATGGGTTAGTAACTGAGCAAATTGTTTTTTTTCCAAGAACTCCGATCAATTTATTTGGGAGAGATACAGATGATAATTAATGACTCTCATTCCCAAGTAAAATATAGCTTTGAAAACAACGCTTGCAGGTCCGTTTAAAGAATTTTAGAATGCTTGTATCCAATGCTTAAACGAATAATTGCAACCATGCTCGAATTGAAGTTGATTTCAAATCAAACTTTTAATATAAAATATTATTTGATTTTCTATTGGTATTAACTCGTTGAAAGTTGTTATAAAAAAAAGAAAGATTTTTCTACCTTTGCAATAAAATTTTCCTCAAACCTACAAGTGACGTATAATTTTATGGTATAAGCGCTAAATTTGAAATAGATCTGTATAAAGCTCTAATCAAACTAAATTAGCACTAAATTGCTTAAAGCACTAACTTTTATTAATTGTCGTTTAGCTAAATACGTATAATACGACATATTTTACTTCTCCACCAATTATTGAATCTCAGTTAAAGCTCGCTAATTTGATTTCAAGTAAATTGTAGTGGAGTCATCCTATATAGATGTGCATCGATTCTTCTACCAATCAGAAAGTGTCACGTCGTTAAAACTTTTTGAACTTGTTTGCTAAAAAGTTTAAACTTTGGCTTCGATTTGTAACTTGGTGATATCGTTACTTGCATATCAGTCTTTGCTGCTAAGCTTTCAAAAATAACTTTGGTAAAAGCACTAATTTTCCGAAGACGGTAAACAAATGCTTTTAGATTTAAGCAAGCATTTGCAACTGCCGCTTAATTGTCATAAGAAGTTCTATTGCTGTTACAATGGGATTGGTGCGGCCTAGGTTCTCTGAAATGATAAATTTAAGTTTAAATATTTTATTTAAAGCTAAATGAATTTATTTATTAAATTCTAAAAATGTGTCTTGAAATGGTTTGCCTCAAGTGTCGAACAACGAATAGGTACATCAAAACTCGTATTCGAAACATTTTAATCGTTTAAAACAAAAAGTTGAAACATACATAAATACCAGGGTAAACGAACACCTATCAACATTTGACATTTCAATATTTTTAATTGAATTCAGATCCGAAATAAAAAAACAAAAAAAAAATTCTTTAAACCATGAATACGCTTAAAACCCCGTATCTCTCGTCTGTCTAAATGTATATGTAACATATATTTTATACATACCAACCTGGCAAAATTTTCACTTTCGCCCGATAAACAATATTTTGAAATTTTCAATTTTTATATATTGAAAATATTGTATACCAACCCTAACAAATAACATAACCTCAATAAACAAATAGGTATAGACAGAGAAAATATTGTTTATATCGGACTTAAAAAAAATATTGCAAAATGTATCCAAAAAAAAAAAAAAGTTTAAATAAATAAACATTTTTTGGCAAGAAACTTTTTTTATATTTTTGAATGATAGACAACTAGAGCACCCTTAAATATGTGATTGGCATTTGGAATATTTTTTGTTTTGTTTTTTACCAAAACGACATTTCTCATTTTAAGTTATCTAGAAATTGCGAAATAAAAATAAATAAATAAAATACATAAAAACAGCCCTATGCTGCTGTCAAAATATATATTTCATATACGTTACACTTTTTTTATTTTTTATTATTCCCATATCTCACCTGTTTCAGGCTAAAATAAAATATAAAAAAAAAAATTTGTAGCTGGGGCATATGAAAAAATAAAAAAATAAATAGACCAAGATATGACGTTTATACGTTCATTTCTCAAAATAATGATTTTCATTTTTGTGTACATGTTTGTAATGCGGTATTCATGAGACCCAGTAAATTTATGTGGTGCCCAATAATGGATTAGATATATTATGCTACTGGGGAAGAAGGAATTGGAGGTACTCCAAAAATATTAAAATTAAAGGTTCGTTCCATTCTCTAAACATTTTCCCAGATGTACACATTTCCAAAGTGATTATAAAAGGGACAACCTTCTGTTTTAACAAAGGAGGTTGTATTCCCGATTGAGAATATTATCGGTGATGTCGGTCACAAGATTAAATTCGAAATTATTGGTTTTTGATGGAAATGGGATTCTAAAATAATTTGACCGCAACACGACTTTCTTTTTCATATTTTAAACCGAGGTAATTTCAATTTGATGTGTACTCGTAAAACCTGTATCATCGCAGAATTACCTGTCCGTATGATGGTAAGTTAGCTTATACCAACATACCATCATACCATCATACCACACTATCATACCACCATCATTATTGCCATCACCATCACACGATTCTTATACACAAACCATCATACGGACAGGTAATTCTGCGATGATACAGGTTTTACGAGTGCACATCAAATTGAAATTACTTCGGTGTAAAAAGACCAAAGTATTGAAATCCTGTCAAAAATGATCAAAAATTTGGATGAATGATCAAAAACACTTTTCTCGACGTTTTCAAAGTCCATGAGTCTAAAAAAGCAAAAAAAAAAAATGTCCGTCCGTCCGTCTGTACCCATGGTATCTCGAGAACGGCTTGTTCGATTTAGAATTTTTTTTTCCAATCTGTTCCTTTGGTCAAGGCCAAACTTTGAAAAGCTTTTGGAATCTGTGTGTCAAGAGGGTCCGGTCCCTGCCATACGAATTGACCCAAAATATCTGGTTATAGAAGTATTTACAAATTTTTTATATATCGCTCATGACATACAAGAGTGACACAACTCAAAAAAACCAAATTTTTCAGGAGAGCAAAAATAAAAATTCGTCTTTAAGAAATTTTATTTTTTTGCAAGTCGCAGGTTAAAAAATCTATCGCTTGTATCAAAGTTAGTTTTCTGACATAATTGAAAATCCTTCTGCGTTATATTTTTAGAGGTTTGGTTGGCAAACAAGCGGCAATAGTTTTACAACTTAGCCCCTACCCAAGTTATGTCACTTTTATCCGATGGGTTGTAATTCTTTTTTAAGTTATGACAGTTTTAAGCTAGAGAACAACTAGTAAATTAAGCAAATTTAAAAAATTCATTTATTTCAATATAAGATACACAAAAAACTTAATCATAATTAACATAAATCACATTTAATTCATTTTTATAGAAAAATTTGAACTTATTCTTGGGTATAGAAAAATATTTAGGCATTTAATATAGATGAGTAGAAACTATTATACGTTTTAGGAATATGGTTAGATTTTATGAGGTCATTTATATCTGATATTTTACGGTCAGAATTTTTTTTTTTTTTTGTATATGCTCGTCGCAACTCACAAGATGAGTTTTTTGCCTGCGATTTCCGTTTTCTATTATTTAAAGCAATTTTTTGGTATTCTTCCTGCTCGTACGAGGTTTTCACGAAAAAATCTCCAGGTTTATCCTTCTCCACTTTTATTACTTTCATTTCTCCCATTTTAATTTGTTCTCCATCTTCCGTTAACTGGAAATTGGTACCGTAGTGTTGACAAACATCCTTAAAATCAACGAAGTCATCATAAGAAAATTCAGTTAAGGTATACGGTTTGCCGGTTTTCTTCGCTCCGCGAAAGATTGGTATATACTGGTGTGGTACATAAATCGGTCCCGATCTTAGAGATTTTTTTACAGCTTTCTCGATAACGGAATGTACGTTATCGCCCTCATTTTGCGTATATCCCTTAATTAAAAATTTATGGGTTATTGATTTAATATTAAAAGTCGCTACTGCATGCATATACATAGTGATGGTAAATTTATTCTTTTGTTGACCAGCACAATTGTCGGAATAGAAAACAATGTCTAGATTTTGTTTTTGAGCAGCTGGTGTTATCGATAGCTGCTCCAAATATTTATAAATACATAAATCGATTTCTATTGCCCCTCTATTCCCTTCGCCTTCATGCCAGAAAAAGCAAGAAACATTATCACTATTAAGTTCGGAAATAGTAAAATTGAAGCTGTTTATTTTAGATTTATAATAAAAGACGGAAATGTCACCTCTTGGAGCAGGTAAGACAGCTTGAAGGTCATAACAAGCAACAATGTAATTTTCGTTAGACTTTTGTTTGTCATTATCTTTCTCTGTACGAGATAATTGCTTTTCCAATTGATGTTCATCATATTGTTCTTTAAGGGTCTTCTTTTCCTCACTATCTGCATTCATGAACCCCGCGCAAAGCTCACATTGGTCTTTTTTTGGAACAAAAAATGAAATATTGAATTCATGATTAAATAAATACGTGTAGGTTGATAATGACGCACTTGGCTTATGTTCTTGTTTGCAGTTGGCTTTGTAATCCCTGAATAAATCCGCAATTGTTTTGCCACCATCAATATACTCTCTAGTGGTATGTTTACGGAGGTAATAGCTTTCAATCCATGGAATGGAATTAATGTGCTTACGAACTCCATCCTTAATTTCTAGTGCAAGCTTCTTGAGTTGGCCATGCTTGCCTCATTTCATTCTTTGTAATAACGGTTCGTATTGGCCGATCATTTATATCAAGTGTGGCCTTAAAAAATTGTTTGCATACCTTTACCATTTCTCCGTCAATTTCAAAATGAAATGAACTATTGAGACGTCTTTTGCTCCCAGGTTTTTGATAACGGTATGATGGGTTGACTTTAACAATACTTTTAAAAATAAAGTTTCGTTGTTTTATTAAGTCTTGAAGTCCCCAGTATTTTTCAAAGATTTTAACTCGTTGCTCCTCTGATTGTATTATTTGAACATTTCATTCTGCATTTTTCGCCACAAGGCGGTCGTACCTGTCGATCTCGAATAATTTTCTTTGAGTGTGGTGAACGGTATGACTTTCCGCTATTTCGTAGGATTGACGCTTTATTTCTTATCCATTCATCTGGGTTTGAGTATCTGGATTTAAATACTTTCTGTTCCCTGGTTGAAATATCGGAGTCAAGCACAGCAAACGAGTTTTGTATATCAGAGTCTACAGACTCTGATTCACTGGACGATGTTGAGCCTTTTGAAGAGCCTCGGAAATTAGGATCGTCTAACGAGTCATCTGAATCTTCTTCAAATGAGCTTCCACTTGAGAGCTGCGCGCTTTCATTGCACTTACTTTGTTTAGACTTCACCCGATGTAATCGAATTTTCAGGGCCATTTCTGATACTGTTTTGTCCGTTTCCCACTGTTCACTAATTTATCCCGTCGATGTTCCGGCATTATATGGACAGATTTGTTCAGTTGCCACATTTATTTTCTCCTTGTCGGTCGTTTCACTAATTTGTCCCGTCGATGTTCCGGCCTTATATTCACAGATTTGTTCAGTTGCCACATTTATTTCTTCCTTGTCGGTCGTTTCACTAATTTGTCCCGTCGATGTTCCGGCCTTATATTCACAGATTTGTTCAGTTGCCACATTTATTTCCTCCTTGTCGGTCGTTTTTTTAGAATTTTTATTTTCTAGCCTTATTTTCTCTAAAGCTGCCTCTACCATAATCTTGCCTCGTGATGCCATCATATTATCTTTAAAAATAAAATAAGTTATCCGAACTAAATAATACTAAACTCAATAATATAAATAGGTCATTTATTTGAAAACAGTCCTAAAGACCTAAACAGGTTAAAGAAATTACTCAAAATTAAAACAAATTTTAGTTTGAAATTAATTTGACATTTTGTTTACTTAAAACTGGATTTTTAATATCGCTAAACCTAAACCTTAATAGGGAAAATCGTCACAAGTCAAAATGAAACCATTACAAGTTATAAATTTTTTTTGTCACTTTTTATGAAAAATGACACTTTTTTACTTAGAACTAGCAATATTCATGTAAATATCTTACCTTATTAGTGAAGACAGTCACAACTAAAAATGAAACCGTGTTTTTGGTTTGAATTTAATTTTCACCACTCGACAAAAGTGACACTTTTTGAGTTTCGACTATATTAACAACCAAATATTGTTTTATTTATTAAAAATATTGTCACAACTAAAAAAGTGTCGTTTTGCTATTTCATAAAATATGAACCATCCCGAATGAACTCCGAAGTGACACTGTTGTATAATTGTGAAAAGAGAGAAATCAAAAAAGAAAAAAGACATTTGGTGCCTTCTTGCGCTAAATAAACGAAACACAATTATGTCGTTATTCCAGGTTATAAAATCGAATATTGCGAATCTTTCTAGCGTATTAACTCAAAAACCCGATTTTTTGAGTTGTGTCACTCTTGTATGTCATGAGCGATATGCTGGTTTGAATATTGAATTGGGCCATTATGTTTGGTGTTGAGTTGAAGTTTAAGTCAGGGGTCAATTTGAGGATTGAGTTGAAGTTGAGTTTGACATAAGTTGGGGTTGGATTAAGATATAGTGAGCAGTTGGCTAATTTTTATATATGCGGGTTTGGGGATTAAATTGAAAGAGAGTTTCCGTTTGGGTAGAGGGTTGAGTTGGGGGCGTTTGCGGGTTGCAATGGGGTTGAATTGGGGTTGGATTAGTATCTAGTGAGCAGTTGAGCAATCTATATAAGTCAGTGTTTGTATGTAAGTACAACATATGTGTTTGATTTTTAGATTAAATTCTGGGAGGCGAAGTAGGAGGGAACTTGCCTATTTCCCAACCAATTGTGCATTGGAAATGGGATTCTAAAATGATTGTTCGAAGAAGTTCTGGAATATTGCCAAGTGCGATGGAACTGGTCTATTTCTCAACCGAATATGATGAAATTTGACATGTGGGTTGGTAATTTGATTTTAAAATTATTTTTGAATTAAATTAATGGATACTTAATTTCTGATCACCTTATAAGGTTTCAGCCCTTTATATTTTTTACACTTCAATTTGTTGCTTTTTCACTTAAAACTGAACCATTAACATTTCAAAATTGAACCTTCAGCAAATTAGTTGTATGTCAAATTAAGATGAAATTTGGTTATTTATTTGCCGGTTTAAGTGAAATTTGACATCCATGATTGAAATGGGATTCTTAAATGATTCTTGGATAAAATTCTGGAATAAGGCCAAAAAAAGTAAATAAATGAAATTTGACATGTGCGTTGGAAATGGAATTATAAAATGATTTTTAAAAGAGAGAGCAACTTTTTTTTTTAGTTTTACAAGTAATTTTGGAACCCCATTTCCATCGCATATGCCAAATTTCATCATAATCGGTTAATAAATAGCCAAGTTCCATCTTATTTGGCCATATTCCAGAACATTATCAAAAAATCACTTTAGCATCACATTTCCATGCAGATGTCAAATTTCACTCAAATCTGTTAAGAAATAGTCAAGCTCAGAATTTCATCTAAAAATCATTTTAGTATCCCATTTACAACACAAATATAAAATTTAAATCATCGGTTCATCGGTTAAGGAAGAGCCAAGTTCCATCTTACCTGGCCATATTCCAGAGCTTTGTTTATCCAAAAATCATTTTAGAATCCCATTTCTAACGCACATATAGTATGTCAAATTTGATTTTAATCGGTTGAGAAATCGGCAAGTTCTATAATATTTCTCGATATTCCAGAACTTCGTCTAAAAATAATTTAAGAATCCCATTTCCATTGGAAATGGTATATTTTATCAAAATCGGATAAGACGTAGAATCCGGACACCTCAGTACAATGAACAACTTTTTTGGTCCCTACGATTTCTGTTGTAGAGAGGTTTCCTTGCATATAGATTGCTGAAATGCTCATTAAACCCTAATCCAACCCCAACTCAACCCTAATTCAACTCGCAAACGGAACCCACCTTAACCCTCAAGTCAACCGCAAACTATATACGACAAAACTCCATCCTCAACGCATATATGTATGTATATGCAGCATATATAAAAAATTGGTCAACCACTTACTATATCCTATCCAACCCCAACTCAAATTCAACTCAACCTGCAAATTGACCCCTAACTTAACCTTCAAATTAACCCCAAATTCAATGCCTAATTCAATAATAAAAATTCTTAAATATTTTTATATAAACCAGGTGTTTTGGTTAAATTCATATGGCAGGTGCCTCACCCTCTTGACCTACTGTTTTCAAAATGTTTTCAAATCTCCGCCTTAACCATAGAAACAGATTGGCGAAAAGAAAATCCAAATCGAACAAGCTGTTCTCCGAAATACCATCGGTACAGATATCCCGATATCCAGACGTTCAGACGTCCAGACAGATGGACGGACATTTTTTTTTTTTTTTTTTTGCTTTTTCAGACTCAGGGGATTTTAAAACATCAAAAAAATGGTTTTGGACCAATCAAATTTTAGCGTCATTTTCGGGCGAAATTGCTTTATACAATTAGGTTAGCAACCCATGAATGTTAAAACTAATTTTGTCATCTCTGTAGATCGCAGGAAATATTTTGACAAAATCGCTCAGCACTTCGAAGGCTGTATCAGGATGTTCTTTACAATTTTTGTGGCCTGAAGGAAGAGCCTCAACGAGAGGGCATCGACGTGTTTTATTCGGATACCTAATTCTTCGAGAGACAGCGCCCATCTTGCCACTCTAGTCGTTAAACTTGGTTTTTTCATCGTCATCTCGGTAACGGCACAGTCCGTAATAATCTTAAAATGCGTGCCAATCAAATAAACGTGAACTTTTTTAAGTGCGTAAATGATGGTCAACACTTCCAACTCATAACTGCTATACTTTTTCTCTGCATCTGTCGTCTTGCGGCTTGCATAATAAATTGGATGAAACTTTCCATCGTCATGCTGCTGCATCAATATGGAACCGTAGCCGTGCATTGAAGCGTATGTATAAAGTTCAGTGGGCAGTCCGTGTCTAAATAATTGAAGCACAGGATTATTCGTTAGATGTCGTTTTAGCGAGTTAAACGCCATTATCTCCTCCTCTCCAAACCCAAAATCCACACCCTCCCTCAACAAATCGCTTAATGGCCTTGCGATCACTAAAAAGTTGTATACAAATTTTTTTCGAAAATATGCCGTCAGACCGAGAGATTGCTGAAGCTGCTACTTTGTATTGGGCTGCGGAAAATTCCTCACGGCCCTATCTTGCTTTCCGATGGACTTATCTTGGCGTCATGAATAACATGCCCGATATATTCCACTCATCTAACAAGAAATCTGCACTTCTTCCAGTTAATATCGAGCCCATATTCAGAAGTCAATTTCAGTGCAATTTTCAAATTTTCAATCGCTGATTCTTTATCAATTGCCAGAATAATGAAGTCGTCGAGATAAAGTAACATTATCCCTTTACGTATTAAATCACGAATCTCATGAATACACCAGGACTGTTACATAGCCCAAACGGTACTTTCCTAAATTGGTACTGCCCCGTTGGTGTCACAAACGATATTTATTTGCGACTTCTGTCTTCAACAGAAACATGGAAAAATCCGTTCCGCAAACGATCTTTAACAATTTGGCGGTTAATCTTCCGGTAATCCACGCACAAACGTTTTGAGCCGTCTTTCTTTGAAACCAAAACAATTGAACTAGAAAGCTCCGATGAACTAGGTTCAATTATTCCGCTTTTCAGCCAATCTTCCACTATCTTATCAACCAGCTCCATCTCGTAAATCAACAAACCTCTTGGATTCTGACTAATTGGCTTTTCATCCTTCAAAATTATTTTGCAGTTTACATCTAAAGTTTTCGTCGGTGTCGGTGAATACTGCCGATATAATTGCTTAACGACCTGAGCATCACTCCGGTCGATAATATGCGTAACATCAATAAAGTCATCTTTAACTTCTGATAGTATCGAACAATATTCGTCGTTTTTACGGATATCCACACCGTTCTCATCGATAGTCACTTTTGCTTCACAAAGCAAATCACAGCCAATCAAAAGATTTACGGCGGCACATGGAAATTGTTACCGTTAATAACGATATTCGCACGAATATCGATATACATACGTCAGATCGGATCAAATTTACGAAACTTCCCGTATCTATCAGAGCACACACTTTCATATCGTCAATTAATACGTCAATTTTCGCTCGATGTTTTTTTGTCGTACACAAGCTAACATTCGTTTTCGATTAAGTAGGACATTCGAAATTTTCGTGTCCAAACGTATTACACTTAAAGCACTTTACGCCATCGAATTTGCCTTTGACAATCCTTCGACAGATGACCGTATTTATTACAGTTGTAACACGTAATCTTATTACGTCGGGGATTTATTGATTTATTACCATTCGGCACTGGTTGCTCCAGTTGTTGATTGGATCTAACATTATTTGAGGTATCCTTGTTCATCGATTTAATTTTTAACTTTTCAAATGCTTCATACTTTAGTCGAAGATCTTTAAAATCGTTGGCATTAAATAACCAAATCTTATTTGAATCCTCAATACGAACACCATTAATGATGTATTCCAAAATTTCTTCATTCTCGATGTCAGCCAATGCACCAATTTCGCGCATACGCAAAATGTACTGATGTATATAGTTTCATTCATTGTAATCCCATTTGATGATCCCGAAATATAATGGATGTCAGTAGAAAGTTGTGACACGAAATCGAGATGTTGAATCTGCTTTGGAGAAGCTTTGTTTAGGTTTTACAGGAATGCAAAAATTAAAGGTTTATGATCTGTGTAGATACGACATTGTCTACCCTCAATCATATACCTAAAATACTTCACGCTTAAGTACATTGTCAGCAACTCGCTGCCGTACGTACTATAATTGTGTTGTGTTTTATCTAGTTTCTTTAAGAAAAAAAGAGGGGGGGGGGGTAAGGTTCTTGGTTAAATGCCAAAATAGTGATGTCATCCCAGCCGAGCGGTCTTCTGTTGTTTTTCCTATTGCACTTAATCATTTTCTGCCGCACTATTTGATGATTGACTGCTTTGCCAAAAATGGTTTAAGTTCTTTGGCAATCGTTGGAAGCTTTAGCTGCCAAATAGCTTCAACCTTTTTCGGTAATGGTTGGATACCAGCTGATGAAATTCGATGACCCAGGAAATTTGTTATCGGCTTCCCGAAAGCACACTTCGATAGATTGATGCATAAACCAAACTCCCGTAGACGTTGAAATACTTGACGCAGGTGAATATAGTGCTCTTAAGCATCGGATGATGCAACTAGGATATCGTAAATGTAAAAAAAAAACAAATCCAAGCCACGTAGAACTTCAGCGAATAACCTATGGAACGTGTGGGCCGCATTGTATAGGTCAAACTAGCCAAAAGGCTTTGATGGAAAGTCTTTTGTAGATCAATTTTTGAAAAAACTGTTTTTCATGTGGAACGATGAGGACCAATAACTCTTCGACGGTCTGCAAATTCCTTGGCGCAATAAGTCTTCGAATTCGGATCTAGCTGCTTTACATTTTTCCAGCGAAAGTCGTCACATATCACAACGATAGCTGCAAACGGGTTTTGGTTATCGTATTTTTTATTGATACACTATTTCACATGACGTGATGCTATCAATTAATTTGTTGTGAGTAAATTGTAGTGTGATAAATATCCGACCACCCGATTATTGGTTGTTTAACGTCAGCAATCGTGAACGTCCATGGAAGTGATCTTCTTAGTCGCAAATTTGATTGTAATCGCTTGTCACCAAAAATTGGAAATATGGTACCATTAGCAGCATACAGAAATTTTGAAAACGGGCTTGCTGAACGTAACGCTTAATACCGAGCAAGCACCGAAATACATATGTGCCCCTGTGTCGATTAAAAAATTGACTTTGCTTGTGTTGGTGATGCCGATTGAATTAAATCGTCACTGCTCCTAATAGCTGATGATTTCGACGTTTTTAAATTTACCAATGATTTTGTTGTTGTTTGGCAACCTGATGCTTGATGTGATTTGTGCAACCTGATGCTTGATGTGAGCTATGCTTGCTGAGTATTTGATTGTACTGGTTGTGTAAAATTACGTGGTTTAACGGATTTTTTTCGTTCTGTCTCGCTTAAAAAATTGATTGCGGTTCCATGATTTTGATAATTTTGCACCGGGACCTCGCCATTTATCAAAAAGCTTAATTCTGAAGTTTCACTGATAGACTAATAGACAGACTGATACCATTTCGAAATCCACTTTTTCGGATTCAGGGGACCTCAAAACAGATAAATCTCCAAAAATTTCATGGACGAAATTTTACCTACACATAAATTTAATCCAACAAAATTTTTTCGGGAATTTTGATAGTTTACGTTTAAATAAGCATGCCCCAGCATCAAAAAGTATTTTCAAGTGATCTATTTAGTGTTTTTAGTAAATTAGGAATACAACCACTAAGTAAACCGAATTTATAACTTTTTGAAAGGTTGTTAGCTCAAAACAAAAATTAGAGTAAATCTTACGGAATCTTAACAAGTCTTCGAACGCCATAGGATGTACGAATTAATCCTTCCAAACCAGACAATTTGATAACCCCAATCTTATATAAATACAACAAAGAAACAATCATCAACAAGCACAAAATCAAATTTAAATAAATAAGAAAATCTAACAAACTTTTCTATGTAGTTTCCCTTCCGATCAATTTAATTTATTCTTCAAGCAATTTTCCATTCTTTTATATTTTTTATTTTTTTTGCCATCTACTAACTAAATATATTATTTTTAAGGAATGAATCTCTAAATTGGTGTAAACAAGAACAAAAAATAAAGACTTATTTAAATAAGAAAAACTATAAAAAAGCATAGTAATATGAACAATTTAATTTGTTTACCTGAGTTGAGTAATCATGCTTAAAATATAAAAGATTTGTTTTTGTTTTTTTTTTTGTGTGTGTTCTCTAAACTATAAACTAGGTATACTCGAAGATATTTCAAACCCAATTTAAATAAATCTTTAAAAATAAAATAAAAAACTTTTTCTTTTTGATTTAAACAAGAATATTTGGTAATTTTTTTTTCAATTCAGTTATCTAATAAAATAATATCCTTAAGGGTTATTGTGTGGAATGTAGGTGAATGGGTTTGGATTTAGTTTATTTAGATTAGGAATCATTTATAATATAATTATGTTTGCCTATTTGTTTGTTGGGTATACAAATTAATTAATTAAATTTTTTAGATACCACTGTAAATCACTTAAGTCATTTACAATACAGTTTCAAGTACTATTTTTTTAAGCTGTGCTTAATTGCAACATATCGTCTATTGTCATTCCAAACTTTCAAATTTTCCGTAAGACTTACATCACTTAATTATTAATACAATTTTATTATGTTTCTCTTCACAACTTAAAAACCAAAGAATAACCTTTCATTAACAAGATATTGTTTTAACTTTATGGGTCAGAAGACCGGATTCGGACGTTCGTCCTTTGTCAATTATTTACAATTACTAAATTACTATTTTAATTGTATTATAAGATCGTATATTCGGTTGATTTTAGTATTGATCTTGTCATTTAAAATGTTTGGATCGAACCGGTTTTTATAAATTTCAAACTCTTCTAACCGATCAAGAGTGCACCCCTTTTTAACTTTATGTATTATTTTCAAGTTGTCACTGATGTTACTACAAGTGCGGTGTTCTGTCGCTAGATGTAGCACATAGCTAGATTTGAACTTAGTATTGCTGTTGGAGTTGCTCAATTATTGTGAATGTACGTCCAGTTTGCCCAAAATAATAAAAATTAATATTTTTGACAGTCATTGCATTGATGCTGTCAATGATGTTCTATTTTTTTGGTTTTAGTTTTTCCTGTAATTTATTATTAGTTTTGAATGCTGTATTGTATCCAAATTTGTTGTTGAGTTTGTTTAGTGTACGTTTAAGGTGCGTACATGCTCCAATTCTGGTGAAAAAATATACACAACGAAGTTAGCAAAACAGTAAAATTTTTAGTTAAAATTCATTACCCTGGTGAACTTTTTGTTCTAGTTGGAAATAATTCAACTCATACAGCAAACTTCGTGGTGTACATTTTTTCACCAGAAAAGTATAGCATCAAAACCATTCTGATGGCTATATAAACAATGGTGCTGAGTTCCTTCGTGTAATCATATTTATTCATCGGAATGGTGTTCAACCTGTTTACCATATGATAATAATCAGCGATTTTATGTTGCGGCGGGTGGTATGAAGTGTTTTGTATTGTATGATCCGTTTGTGTGGGCTTCCTATATATGCTAAAATGATGTGACCGATCTATGTTTTTAATTGTTAGGTCGAGAAAATTAATAGATTTGTTCACCTCTAATTCCAAGTTGAACTTGATGTTCTGACGAATATGATTTATGTTTACCATTTGGTATTAGATCATTGATGATTTTATCAACTATTTCAATGTTATTTTTGACAGATCGGTTATCATCCAATTGTATGTTCTCATTGAGCCATCTATTGAGATATTTTGCAATTTTATATGTTGGAGATGTTGTGTAGTTTATCAAAGGTCGTAATGGTGTATTGGTTTTGTGAATTTTCAGCAATCCGGTGATGATGGGGGCGGTTGGTTTAATCATTTTCCTGTGACGTATCTGATAATTATTTAGTAAATGTGTAGATTTATTGATGAGTTGGTTGATGTTCTTTAAGAATATCTTATTTGGATCGTTTGGCATTCTTACGATGTTATTTTCCTCGATGTATGTGTCTATTTTCCGGTTGTATTCAGATTTGTGTATGATGACCACAGTGCTTCCTTTATTCCCTTTTGTTATAATCGCATTGTTAGCGAATAGTTTGTACCTCAACGTCATAATAGTTTTCATGTCAACTTTATTCTGATGTTGGCTGTGGGTTTTTTCTAGTTTTCTATGTATGGTGTTTATGAATAAGGCGCGTATATCATCCTGGTGGGTCGGTTCCGTTTGTAAGATTGCATTCTCCACATTTAACAAATGTTTTGTAATTCGATTCTTGCTATATTCAGGTTCAATGAAACCTTTTCCAAGCAAAGTTCTTTGACTGTCGTTTAACTGAATGTTAGTCAAATTATGTATGCGTTCAAAGAATGTATATTAAATATTATTGTGAGTTTCGCGATGAGTTTGTAAGTTCTCCTTAGTTTGTGCTCGCAACTTCTTTAATTTTATTTTTATAGCTAGGAATTTTTCACTTGTTGAAAAATGTTTTCGTATTCAAGGCGGTGAAATCTTTTTGCAAGGTACAATTTTGCATTGTATGTTTTTAATATAAGCAGATTAATTTTGGTGTACAAATCTTTTACGGTATGTGATAGCTGACCTGGATTTTATGATCACCTTGATGTAATTGGGAATAATTTTTAAACGTTCACAAGATCGGTTAGTTGAAAGACAAATTAATCTTATTACGGGACAATTTTTGTAGTAGATTATAGTAATTGATCACGGCTTTGAGTGATTCCTCATCATAACTTCCAAATAAATGGTAGGCATCTTTTTTTTTCGTTGGTTCCGTAGGCCTTATATCACTTAATTATTAATACAATTAATAATCAAAACGTAATATATAAAATTTTATTATGTTTCTCTCTACAAATCAAAAACCAAAGAATTAAATATCGCAATACACTATACCAACATAATCTACATTGCACCAAAATGACCTAAAGAACGAGATATACATATGTGTCGAGTATAACCACAACACTAATCACATATTACAAACATTTCTTCACAAATTTGGATACAATACAGCATTCAAAACTAATAATAAATTAAAGGAAAAACGAAAACCAAAAAAACAGAACATCTTTGACAGCATCATTTACGGACGTACATTCACAATAAGATTTAATGAACACATAAAAGAATTGAGCAACTCCAACAGCAATACTAACTTCAAATCTAGCTATGCGCTACATTTAGCGACCGAACACCCCACTTGTAGTAACATCAGTGACAACTTGAAAATAATACATAAAGTTAAAAAGGGGTGCACTCTTGATCGGTTAGAAGAGTTTGAAATATATTAAAACCGATTCGATTCAAACATTTTAAATGACAAGATCAATACTATAACCAATCTAATATACGATCTTATAATAAAATTAAAATAGTCATTTAGTAATTGTAAAGAATTTACAAAGGACGAAAGTCCGAATCCAGTATTCTGGACTACTTTAATGGAAGTTAATTCTTTGGTTTTTAATTTGTAAAGAGAAATATAATAAAATTGTATATATTACGTTTTGATTTTTAATTCTATTGATGAAAGATTTGTTTCAAAAGTGTTTAGTCTCTTTCTAAGATTGCATTGGTAATTTGTATAGATAGTTGTACTCATTACAATTTCACTGGTTGTCTATATCGTTATAAATGTTTGCAACTTTAAGGCTGTTCAAATGAATAGTTTATGTAGCGCAGTTGAATTTCAAACAGTTATTGCTCTGTTTTGGTAGTTTCAAACACCCCAATTCAATACCAATGGAAACCCCAACCCAAAACACAACCACCACGTCAAGTCGAAATCAACTTTAATTTTAACCGATACTTGAAGAAATTTAACCCTAATTATTTTCCCAACTCAACCACCAAGCTTAAATCTGACCTAAACCCCCAAATTTAACTTTAAAGAACTTTAGGGGGGCGGTGGGGGCAAAGGTATTTTGGGAAGGTATCACTCTAATTCTACGGGTCTTTGGAAACCCAACCCGTACCCGAGTTTCTATAGACCCATAGAATTAGAGTGATACCTTCCCATACTAAAGTACCTTAGTTCTGATCGAAAAAAGGTACTACATAGCACACAGTATTCAAAAATATGTGATCCTTTGCAATCCGGATTAAGAAACATGTGGAACCAATTAAATAGAAGTCACTATTATTCGGTATCTCGCGCATTTCAGGAAATATGAACGTAGAACTGGACAACATACTTTAACGGAAATTAAATTCTCCGGCTATATCGTTGGCAGCAGCATTCTACAAATCCGACGGTTTTTATAGGTATGAATGACGGTATCAGTTAATTAATTTCTAAATTCGCAGAGCTTATTCTAAAGCATTAACCAATTTTTGAGGTAATATACTCAATTAATTTTGAGAGTTAAATCAAATAATTCCTTTGTGAAGCCTATGTGTACTTTGTCCACTGCATCACTTTCTATAACCAGTATTTTTCGGCACTCTTTCATATTTAGGGTGACACAATTTATATTTGTGTTCCATTAACTATTTATCGACCTAATTGAACCATATCTATTTGACCCCTGGGTCAAAACTATCATTATCTACAATTTGGCTGTTTTAAACCAAGGCTGATTCTCACTATATTTCTGTAACTGAACTTGATTTACTGGAATTTCGTTTATTCTGGCCTCCGGAGGAAAACAACTTTATTTTGCTTGCCTGCATGATTGCAAAGTGAAACACGATGATCGTTATCAGACATACATTTGCCATCAGATATCATGAAATCTAAACAGAAATGAAATCTTAAGATGCACATCAGAATAAAATAAAGTTGTCTTTCTAGAATATAGGCTATTGCGTTTAAGACCAGTCCGGATACTGGGGTTTCACTTTATTTGAGAAATTAAGCCCGCAAGCATGTAGCTAGCTAGCAATGTCAAAGAATAAAAATAAAAATTTTTCACGAACTCTGATATTCGGAAGAATTAATTTTAATTCTTCTTCACCTTACAGTTCGAAAGAAAAGAAAATTATAATTTAAAATTACTTTGTTAATTATGGGACAAGTGTCAGTTGCAACCAGCCTAGGGTAAAGGATGAACTAGAGGCCTATTTCATAGACGCTGGGCAGTTTTGGAGAATATGTAGGATTGATTTGGATCTGTTTTCTTAAGAAATTGATATATATCGTCTAATTATTTACTTAACCATTAAGAAGATAGCCGTTGAATAAAATTTGGGACCCGATTCTCGCACCATTAAATATTCCTTTGCTGGATGGTATGGTTCGCGCAGTATAGCACGTTTTATCAGAGCGTTATATTTACGAAATGGGATATTTTGCCAGATAATATTTAAAATCGGTAATATTTACGATAAATTACGGAGTAGTATCTATCATCGCAGTTTCAGCTCTACCATCCGTTTAATCCACGCTATTGTTTGCTAGCTTAGATTTTGTTAGGTATTCGATACGCCTAAATGTAAGCAAATACTTCTACACATTTCGAAAAATGTATACGAGTTGTTTCAGAGCCTTCTAGAGTATAGAGCCATAATCATAATGACCTATTTTTTTAGAAACTTTTTTAGTGGTATAACTTTTCACTGATTTCCATAGCAATCCTTGGCAAAAAGGGTGCTTTTCTGCTTCAAAGTTTTGAAAGATAAGCGCAATTAAATAAAAAACGTCTCAAGTTTATTTTCCAAATAGTAACAGCGTACCTATAAAAAAATAGTGAGGGCGTTTTCTGTATTATTTATTTTAAATTTGAATGATACGTTAGTTATTTTAACCATAATTCAGGTAAAACATTGCAGTAAGCTCATTTCTAAATATTTTTTTACTTTCTAATAAAGCCATGAATTAAATTAAAACGGCCTGAAAAATGTGTATGCGCGTGACTGTTCAAAAATTATAACATGGAAAAAAGCCTTAAATTTTATTATTGTTATAATATCGTAACATAGATGTCTCTTAAACAGCTTTTTTGATATATACAAGTTGAAATACGCAGCTGTTTATCTTTCAATTTTTGTGACACTATAACGAATATTAAAAAAATAGGTGCAAAAAATGATCTATGTTCAACAAGTCAATTAACGATGATACAAGAATTTATTTCAAGTACAATGGTTAATACAACAAAGCTGTCTTTATGGAAAATAGTGAAGCAAAATGATTTATTTTATATTAAAGAATTTATGTTATAACAAAATTAAAATTATATTCCACATTAAAATAAAAAATGAGTGGAACAGTAAATAATTAACTTTAATTTTGAATGTTAATTAATTACACGAATTAATTAATTAACATTCAAATTTTTTTTTTTTTATTACGACTGAGTCTTGTACCTATTTAATAATTTACATTGCATAATAAAGTTTTTGATTAGTAGGCACAATCAAGTGATTATCCCCCGTTTCGTGTAACTCCTCCTCAGATTTTTCACCACGGTAAGTCTACTGACCTCCTGGTCGCCGATAAGTTCAAAGGTTTGGTTATTTGCAGTCTTCTTGTTGGTGTGGTATTCAGCATACAGCGTATGTCCAAATTTTCATGCTGGTGCAGACGTTGTTGGTGTTTTCGAGCTCGATCTTTAGATCTCGATGGAGGTTGTCGTTTCGAATGTATCACGGTGCATTAACAATACATCGTAGGATTTTATTTTGAGCTGTTTGTATTATTTTGATATTTGTCCTCTTGGCACAACCCTAAAGTTGACTACCATATGTCCGTACAGGTTTCAGAATTTGTTTGTATAACAACAGTTTGTTATGAATCGCCAGTTCAGATTGTCTCCCTAGGAGCCAATGCATTTTTCTAAATTTTATGTTTAGTTCTTCTCTCTTCTTTTTTATGTGTTCCTTCCATCTAAGTTTAGCATCTAAAGTCATGCCAAGATATTAAGCAGTGTTCGCATGCGGTACTGCTATCGAATTTATCATTATTGATATATGATTAACTTTAAGATTTGTAAAGTTTACTGGGATTGATTTTGCTTCATTTAATTTAATTCGCCATTTCTTTGTCCAATTACATATCCGGTTAGTAGCCTTCTGTAATTTACTAGTGGAGTCATTGATGTTTTTTACTGTTGCAAGTATGCAAAGTCGCCATTGTTGCTTCTGCAATTGGTATATCTGTAGTATATAGAAGATAAAGGATTGGCCTAAGAACACTTCCTTGAGGAATTCCTGCTGTTATCCTTTTTAGTTGGGAGTATTCATTCTCATACTTTACTCGGAAATGCCTCTCTGATATGTATGATTTTAGAATTTGAAAAGCTCCGGAAGATCTCGATGAGGTTTGAATTTTAACCCCTGGTGCCATACTTTTTGAAATGCTTGCGCTACATCAAGGAATATAGTTGAGCATATTTGTTTCTAATGATTTTTCGATTAAATCAGTAATTCGATGTACTTGTTCTATCGTAGAATGTTTTTCCCTAAATCCAAACTGATGTGAGGGGATAAGATTCCTTTCTTCGATAATTGGTTTTAATCTTTTAAGAAGAACCTTTTCAAATAGTTTCGATAATGTTGGTAGCAAAGAAATTGGCCTATATGAAGCTTTATCGTTAGGAGGTTTATTCGGCTTAAGTATTATAATTACTTCTGCAAGTTTCCATTGCCTTGGTATATATGTTAGTCGAAATGCTGCATTGATTATATGCACTAGTTTCCTCAACGCTTTCTCCGGTAACACTTTTATTATCTGACCCGTTATGAGACCATATCACGCATTCAGATTATTCTTGATTTCCCATTTTAGTTCTTTCAACGTTAAAGTTGTAATTTTTATTTCTCGGGATAATATTTTCTTCTTCCGTTTGTTTTGGGTAAGGTTGGAATGTTTCTTCAAGGTGATTTCCAAACAAAAGTGCTTTTTGTTTAGCATTTCGAGCCCAATTTTCTTTGTTTTTAATTGGAGGAACCTGAAGTCTTTTAAGATTCTATGTTGCTTTCCATAATGAATAATCAGTATCATTTTGCCCAGTTAGAGTGCTGAGGTATTTATTAACTGACTGATTTTTAATGTCTTTTATTAAATATTTTAATTTGTTACACAAATGATTAAATACCCTCTTATTTTCCGGGTTTCGATGTTTTTGCCAATTCTTCCGTGTTTTTCTTTTATTTTTAAGAAGTTTTCTCACTTCCTCTGGATAGCTAATATTGCGCTTCATTTCCTGATTGTTATTAGGAGTGCTTTCTCACGCAGCACTTTGGATATTATGGATGAGCTTATCTAGTTCGTCTTCTATTTGGACTGGTCCCTGTATTGGGTTCTGCAGATTAACTCTTTCTGTTAATCGTGTTTGGAAGAGATCCCAATTGGTTTTGAAGCTCGTTAATTTCGGGTGGCTCTCTTTCATAATAATTGTTTGGCTAAGTATCATAATTACTGGTGAATGATCTGATGATAGACTTTCACTGTTCTTTATATGGATATAATTATCTGAAATCTCTCTTGTAATAAAGAAGTCTATCAGATCTGGAGTCTTAGTGATATCCGAGGGCCATTAGGTTTCTGTACCGCCCGAGTGAAAATCGCATTTTAGTTGTTTGCCTGCTGCGAACAGTTCTTTTCCTTTAGCGGTCGTTAACCGTGATCCCCAATAGGTATTTTTTGCGTTATAGTCACCTCCAATTAAAAAGATACTTCCTAGTGTTTTGAGAAGATTAGTATAATCTACTTGTTTGAGATTGTATCTTGGGGGGCAATAGATTGCTGAGATACTGCAGGTCTTAGTATTGTTTAATTGTATTTTGATTGTTGTGACTTCTATGGAAAGCTCTTCAACTTTAAGTTCTTCGTTATGCTTTATATAATCTTTTATGAGGATAGCTGATCCACCTCTAGCTTTGTTCTCTGGATGTAATGCATGGTAGCAATTATATCCTTTTATTTTACAGAATGAAGTTTTGGTGAAATGGGTTTCTGATATAAGACATATATCTATATAATGCATGTTTAAAAATATATCTAGTTCTTGAATGTGATGCAATAGCTCATTTGCATTCCAGATTACAATTCGTAATGTTTTATCCACTCGATCAAGGTTTTCTTCTACTCTTTTATTGAAACTAGTTTATGATTTCATTCCTTCTAGTGCGTTCTGCAGGCTCATTTCCTGCGAAGTAAGTCTTATGTTGAGGTTCTCTAGATTTCTCAGTATGTCCTGTAAAACGAGATCCACTTTAGTCTGTTTCTGCTCTGTTTGCTGAACTATTTGAGCATAAGTAACGTTTTCATTTACTCGCTTTCTTTGTAAGTTAACATTAGGAGTTAACGATTTTGGCTCCGTGGTTTTTTTGATAGTTTGTACATTTCTTGATGTAACTGGTTTACGTATTTTATCTCTCATTTTTTGCGGTTCTACTGCAACTTCGCATCCTCTGTAATTGGGTGGATGCTGGCCATTACAGTTGATACACTTCGGTGTTGTATTTCGGGAAATTGTGCAGACATTTCCTGCATGTTTTCCTGCTCATTTAACACATCTTGCTTCTCGATGGCAGTATTTTTATGTATGATTATAATCTTGGCAGTTTTTACATTGCGGAATTTGTCGAGTGACCTTTCTCGGTGTTTCTCATTCAAAATAAAAGTAAAATTAGCTTACATAGAAATAGAGCTGCGTGAATGTCGTGAAGAAGAAAAAATGGTACAAGAATTTAGCTGTATTTGTATAATTCGCTAGTACGAACAGTATATTCTGTATAGAATGTAGATTTTGGTATAAGCAGTCCAGTCCCCGCGGCCTTTTCATAATCAAAAGCTCATCAGTTCGAGAATGGACTAAATTATCTTACAATCTTCGGAACATATTAAAATCATATAAATTAATAGTAAATAATTAAATTAATGTTAATAAATGTATATTAGATTAAACAACAAGGAAATTCATTTAAATCAAATATTTGAACTTTATGGTAAATTAAAAAAAAATCTTAACACACAAAATTTATCAAGGTTTACAGTATTCGGGCTTTCACAAAGCCAATTCCCTTAAACTTAATATTGGCTCAAAGCGTTAACCTAACATTATCCATCTCTACTATAAGAAAATCGACATATCAAAGTTTTCTATTATTGGCCAACATTGTACATTAATCATGCTCATTCGCTAAAGTTGCATATTAGGTTTACCTGAAAAACCAGATGTTATGCATGTCTAAGAAAATTGATGTCACTATTATATGCATGGTTAAAGTACCATCATAGAAAATCAAGTTTAGATGTTGGCCAATAATAGAGATGGATAATATTAGGTTAACGCTTTGAACCATTATTAAGTTTAAGGGGTTTGGCTTTGTGAAAGCCCAAATAGTGGAAATCTTGATAAATTTTGTCTGTTTGGATTTTTTTTTTAATTTACCATTAAGTTCAAATATTTGATTTAAATGAATTTCCTTTTCTAATAAATTCGCCCGAATCATGCTTCTTGAAATGTATGTGTTTTTAGTATAAGCGTTTTTGTTGTTGTAATTTTCGCATCAAAATGTTGATATGTTGAATATGTTAAACCGTAACAGAAATTTACAAATAGTTAATTTCCTTAATTTTTATAAACTAATATATTTACCTAATGTCTTTCGATATACACCCGTATTAATCGTTTAACGAATCGCTATAAACGAATAAACAATTTTGACAGCGCCTGAAAGCTTGTCTGCCATCTGTTGGCGAGTATTTAAGTAGTTAAATTTATTTTTTAACACTACGGAAAGTTTCTAATTCCGTTATAAAAGCTCAGATTTTTAGATTATGACTCTATATAATACAGGGTGCTCAGGTTGTGTACATGAAATGTATACAAATTCCTCAAAGGTATATTTTTGATCCAAAGAAAATTTTGCGGCCTTGATACGATTGATCAAACCATTTTGGAGATATTAGCAGTAATTTTTTTGGACCAAAAACTAAAACGTGTTTAGTAGTTACTTCATAATTCGTACAGCAAATAGCTAATTTTCGAATTAAAATGTCAGAAATCCAGAACTTCACTCAACCTTCATTTATTTTTATACGGTTGGGATTAAATTTGACATGTACGAGGCAAATGGCATTCTAAAACGATTTTTAATGAAGTTCTGGAATAAAGTCAATTAGGGTGGCTGTTTTAACCGATTTTGTAGAATGATTTTTAAATTTATTTGGAATGGAAAACCAAATAAAATAACTGAATTTGTATTATTATTTTAGCTTTAATCATATTGGACCACGTCCCACATTTATTTATATTTGTGAATTTCCTCAAAATTTTACAAAATCTAAGTTAGGGCCTTTGTTAGTTAAGCGATCCATTTGCTCTATTTATCTTAAGACAAGCAGAGGTTGAACAAGTGGCTTACATCACGATTTAAAGACATAAGATCAAACTTTTAAATACTAAATTTATCAAACAAAATAAAACAGAAAATTACTTCGATGTCGATCGTAATCATAAGGCCAACCTGGCTATAATTTTATCCCATCTGGCAGCGATAGATAGCCTAGAATCGATTAACTTGATGCTATGTTATTGTTAGACAAATCAATTGAAACTTGTTTTTCAGGTAAAGCACTAATGGTAATGTTTCTTTCGCTTATTTTAGAATTTATTGTGTTAAGACAAGTTCGCGGCATAGAATTGAATAAAAGCTCTGTAGGATTTCTTCCGGTCACCGTTGATGGAGTGTTGATGTACGATCTAAGTAACTTGTCCAACATTTCTTGAATCGAAATTTCCTTTTCTTTGTACTCCGCGCTCTGCACAACCATTATACCGAAGATGATACGGAAGAGAATTTTTAAAATCTATTTAATTGAGTTGTAATATTCCGTAAACATATGAGAGTTAAACGGACGACCATTATCCAGTACGATTTGATGAGGCAATCCATAATAAACAAACAAATCCTTCAATTTTTTATGACTTCTACAGCATTTGGCGACGCATTCATTAGCTTAACATCTATAAATTTACTTAAAGAATCTACAGTGAACAAAAATGTTCGACTTTGAAAGTAAAATAAGCGTATGTGAATTCTTTCAAACGGAAACTCTGAGGGAACCCAGTTAGAATTTAGAATTTCCTCTTTTACAACAAAATCTTCCATGTCTGTATTGAGAGATTTTCACCAAAATATTCCCCGAGCCAACGAACTATTCCTTCATGATTACTATGAATTAATTCCATTATATTAATCCTATTCCATATTTCTTGCTCAATTTACTAAACTTGGATACTAAAATTATTCCGTAGCTGATAGAAATATTTTTAATTTCCTGCACTTTTACAAGCCACCCAATCTTGGTATACTCATAAATAGATGATAATATGGGATCTTCTTTACTATATTTTTCAATCGTTTTCGTATGAACATCAATTTCTTTAGTCATCTCCTCCAATAAATTCGGAATTTACATCAGATGCTACCGAAATCACAAACGTGATAATGCATCTGCATTTGCCAATTGTCTTGCAGGTCTGCATTAGAAATTGTAGTCATACATCGAAGGTAGAACTGCCCATCTTTGCAATTTTGATGCAGCCACCAAAGATGTACTCTTTTACGGGTTAAAGATCTCTCTCAAAGCCTGTGAATATTTGTGAACCTTTTTCATTGCAAATACTGCTAAAGCCCCTCGATGAATTTGAGCATAGTTTTTTTCAGAAGGCGACAGTGTACTCGACGCAAATAAGACTGATTTCTTCTCACCATTCACTATATGGGACAATAAATATCGATCCCACTCCGTAAGGGCTGGCAGCAGCCACTACAACTATTTGTTATGTATTGGGTCGAACAGTTCTAGCAAATTATTTTGAACTATTAGCAAATTATATAATTCCCTCAATTCAGCCGATAGGTTCGGAATAAATCTTCCGTAGTAATGAAGTAACCCTAGAAATGACTGCAATTGCAATAAATTTGTAGGACTTGGTGCTAATTGCATCAATTTTATCTTTATTTGAACGTATGCCTATATACTTGATATACTTGAACCTTTAACTGAAGATAAGCTCCACTTAAATCTATGACGAATCAATGAGCAAAAAGGTCATCTATTCGAGGCAATGGGTAATGTTCAATTTGCACGAAACGATTTATTGTAACCTTACAGTCAATACATAGACGAATGCTATCATTAACCTTTGGTATTACCACCACTGGTAAAGCCCATTCGCTAGTTTTCACTGCAACTAATATACCCCCAAAAAAAATATTAATAGGTTCTGCAGCAGTTGGAAGTACGTTTGGACAAAATTTCGTAATATATTCGTTTATCGGCAAACTATCAAGACAAAAATTTCGAGGCACCTGACTGATGAACAAAAACTTACCTCGCCAACCAGGAATTAATATATCGACCCGTATTTATTCTTATGTTAGTAATCACAAATAATAATATAAAATTACAGAATGTATATATGTACATAACAGGTAGATACGAGTATGTCACTAGGCGAACATTTATATAATTTTCACAAAGCTAATTTTTGACAGTTGGTAGATATTTTAATGCAATTTAAGGAAATGTCAATACAAGACGATTCCGCAGTATGTTCCTACATAGGCGCCAGATTTACTAACAAATGTGAAAAATTGGAGCTGAAAGATATTTTAAAAATTAATTTAACCTTAATGCATGAAAGTTTAGATTTTATGCAAATTATACGCGTTGAATTCAATATGCTTAAATTTTTCCTTTGGCTTCGCAGACTTCCAAACATCTTTCTAGTCTGGATAGGTTAAATGACTGCAGAAATGATTTAAGATGTACTGTATTATATACAAGAATGAAAAGGCCTGCTCTCTCCCAGAATACTAAGATTATCACAAGCAGAAGCCGATAAGAAAAATAATACGGCTACATATATTTGTAAAAATGCTAATTCTGGTTTATACGAAAATTGATTTCCAACTTAATTTAAAACCGTCAAAGTTATAAATCGATTGCTGAAATTGCGTTCACTCAAATTAAATATAAAATGTGTAACCCAAGAAGATTTACGAATTACTTTGAACACATTTATTCCCCCTTGCCATACATTTTTAGTTGGCCGCTATATTTTTCCAATATATGAAATTTGTTTAACACAACAAAGCAAAACAGTTGCGTACCATTTCCCAGAAAAAAACTTTATGGAATCACAAATATTTTTTTGGTTTATAATTTTGTTGACACTTTTCTACTCTGTTTGGTTGGTAAATAAACATTACACACACACCCCTACAATATACATATATGTCGTTTACTCGGTTTAACTTTAAATTGAGCACAACATGTCACCTCAAATATATAAAAAAAAATAAAAAAATAAAAATATGTATTTTGTAGGTATATAGACAGAAGTTTTTTTTTTTTCGTTTTTTAATTTGATTTGATACCAGCTATGTGTTTCACATATTATGAAATATAAATAAATAAATAAAAAATTCAACCACGGCGAACAATAAAACCAACAAATAACAATAAAAAAAAAAATAAAGGATGGAAATTGTATACGTTAAGGTGAAAGGTGGAAGTGGAAATTAACGTAAAAACGGAAGGTTACAAAAGTTTTTCAAGTTTTAGTGTTTCAAAATAGAGATTCGCCGCTTTATCGGGTGTATCGGCACAAATAAATAATTGTCCGGAACAAAAAATCTTAAGGAACCTCCTCACCACTAAGTAACCTTGAAATTGACCTCTAATTAAAATATAACATTTTTATGAATCGCCCTGCGTATAAATATTTCTACTGTAAACTGAACCTATACCTATGTAATATGCACAAAAGAAAAACCAAATATAACAAAAGATGATGGCAAAAAGTTTTTCTTTTCAACGAATTTTGCGCAAACAATATTTTAGTCGACTATTGTTACAGAGTACGATGACGACAAAAAGTTTTTTTTTGTTATTTTAGTGTGGTCGAAACAAACTTTTATTTGAACGAACTGTTACAAGTGTATTGTTTGAAAGATAAATCAAATTACAATTAATTGGATTGATTTTAAAAGTAGTTTAGGCTCTAACTTAAAAGCTTTGATGTGGGTCGACGATCACTGAAGTATTAGTGTTGTCTGCTAAAAAGAGGCCTGGCCCTAAATATTATACAGAGTAGAATGATCTTAATAGAGACAAACTTATTCTTATTACGTATTACAAAAAGTTCAATCATTATTTTTACCAAAGTATTATATATTTACGCATAACCATAAATAAAAGGAATATATTCCTTTTATTTATGGCATAACCCAATGTGCTGGTAATGGTTGTAGCCTGGTCATATCAAACCCATTTATTAGGGTATTAAACCTGATTGGTTAAACTAGTTTTCTTCCTTTTCTCATTATTGTGAAATCTTAACATTTTGATTTATATGACGACCTTTTTATATTTAGGTGAACTTTGGTTCACTATGCGCACATCAAGAGCTCTCTACTGGCTAAAAATCATACGCGCTTAAACTTTCTACTTCCTTTTTTTAGAGTTTTATAAAAGGATTTGGCTTTTTCACTCATTAGGTTAGAATAAATAAGAATCTATTTCTTGAAACATTTTTTTCTGGTGTAGGTAAATTTTCGGCATTGCGAATGTTCAGTTTCTTTGTGGTAAATTCTCTTTGATTCTCTTTCGCTCTTTATAAACGGATTAGGAATTCAACTTAAAAACAAAAATATTTACTTATGGGTACGAAAATTTAGGTAAAATTAAATAATAAAAACCAAACTTATTTTATATATTTAGGGATGTCCAATAGTTTTATTCTCAAGGGTATTCTTATAAGTATTGTACAAGCTGTTATTTACGACTTGGCTTTTTAAAATCGGTCAATCCATCGGATTTTTCGTTTTCACAGGGTTTTGCGAAACCGAACTTTCGCCAAAACTATTATGAGATAGTTTATAGTTGTAGTGCCACAAAAGCACAGCTCTTTTGCCAGAAGACTTACATCCAAAGATGTTAGTTAGTAATTAATGACAATACCATATAAAATTCTGGAAGACAGGAAAGGTATCTTAGTGAGAAAGATGCGACCCGGTTTCAGACACGCAAGTAGTCGATAGTTAGTATGATTTAGTTAGTAATGCGTATTGTAAATTATTAGCACAAGATAACACAACTTCTATATAAAAAAAACTGCAAATGTATATACCGCTTACCAATGCTCCTTGAGGATAGTTCTGATTCATCAAAAATCCTAAAAATAAATCGCCCTTACTTCTTTTAAACTGTTCAATTAAAGTTAAAATAAATTAATAAATTAATTGCATTAACAATTGGGTATGGACAAATAATTTTGTTAAGTGCTGTATATGGGCTATTTCCAAATAAAACTCGAACGTATTCGATTATACGAAGTATACGAATCCTATTTGAATCGAAAAACATGTATTTTGTTTTGTATAAAGAGTATCTTATTGTCTCGAGAATACAGAGGGTGAGAATATAAGAATATATATATGTATATATATATATATACGTATATATATATATATATATATACGTATATATATATATACGTATATATATATATATATATATATATATATATATATATATATATATATATATATATATATAATATATATATGTAAGTATTAATACTACAGTACTATAATTCTAAACTACCCAAATACATAATAGCAAATAAATACTTCCATCCAATTTTCCGTGGATAGAGGTATTCTATTTTACATGTATTCCATATATTCTAAGGAGAGATGGGAGGTATAATACTCGTAGGGGTATTCCTTATTTTCTAAGGAGGGATGTAAGGTAAATCTTAAAATGGTTTAGACAGGGAACACCAGTCTACAAATCTTTTAGTTTTCAGTCATTTTAATATAAATGTAAGGAAGAATTCTAGCTTTGTCATAAATGCTAAAACTTTTCTATTGTTATTCAACCGGCCTGAATTTAATTCAACAGTTTTTATATTTCCTTTAACTTTTAGTGATCATATGGGGCTTCTACTCCAGGTTAAGGTTAACCTAAGATGTATGATCCATAAAGCTAAAAGAATCTTAAATAAATAAAATGGTCCACAGCTGAAATTGTCCGGCTTCTGAGTAACTCAATTTTTGAGTACATTGATGTACTTATTTAACAGTTACAGTTGCAAATATTTCAGTATTATAAACTGACGATTAGTGTGCTTGGGTGTCACAGTATAAAAAATTCCAAATTTCACTTGCCTTTTACTAACCTTAAAAATAAACTGGTACTTGAAGAAATAGTGATTCTATTAACTTACGGTCAATAGCAACTACATGCAGAGCGAATTTCATTCTAATATGCCTTCTCATTTTAGTACCGAGGATAGCTACAGTTGATTAATTTATTGTACCGTTGTCAGAATTCACCCCTACCAATGTAGAAGAAATTAACTTTATTATTAGGAATAAAATCTCAGCCCGTTCATCGTTATCGGTTTGTTTCTCAAATTTTCACTTTTCCAGAATTTTCATACGAGAATGAAAACTTAAGTTAGCGATCGTCGATGCAAAGCGAAGTAGTAATATTTCTTTATCTTTTACGAGTAAAGACTTTAAGACTTAATTTTTTTTTTCGATTTGGAGATGAAGCCCTCTATAAACATTTCAGAGCATATTTCATCCAAGCATGCTATCGATTCTATAATGGTTCTAAATTATCTAAAGCTAAAAAATCTGGGCCTTATATCTCAGAGCGGTAACATCTTAGATTTTAGACTCTTACCAAAGGAACATCCGCCATATCACTCACAAGCAATTCAACAAAAGCAAGACCCTAGAATTTGGGTTTCGACACGTTTCGTTTGAGGTTCAGAAAAAGTGTTCTAATCGATAACGGCATCTATTGAACACAACTCGTTGTTGTGAATTGGCAATTATTAAATCAATACCAAATTATCATATCGACCAGCAAATTATCATATCGATACCAGTAAGCTGGGAATTTAGTAGACGATCGAACTCTGAAATTTCAGCTAGACGGCTTGTTTTGATTTAGCGTTTGATAGAGCGGTCAAGTGAAAACAAGTGGACAAAGCATCACTAATACATTTTTTTTTATCCTAAAAAACCTTCACCCAAACAAAACTTAATTGTCTGGATAGCCGTATCACGATAACAAGTAGCAATTACCAAACCATACCTTCCTGGTGAAATCTATAAAATGACAGAAGTGCCAACACTTTTTATTAACTTATTCGGAAATTTTAGTAGGATTTTTGTTAATAATGTGAGTGAATAAATACGGTCTCACAACAGAATAGCAAAAGTATGATAGAATTCAACAAAATATTGGAAAATATTTTTCTGTCGGTTTATCGCTTTGTCGGTCTGGCAGTCTTTAGAACTGTTGTTCTGTTGGCCTATCGGTTTGTCTTATGTATGGTTAACGAAATGTGTTAACCTATGATTTTTTTCTAGTAGTTGGGAGATAACTTTTAACATGCTTAGAAAGTTTATTGAATTTGATTTGTCGGAAAGAAACTTTTACGAAACATAAATTTCGATTTATTGAAATACGAAATTTCAAGGAATTTTGGTGTTTGATGTATTATTTGAAAATATTGAATTTCGAGAATTCATGTCCACCAATACAATTCAGGCGTGGCCTGAAGAACGTTTCGCTTTCGTTATATATATATATATATATATATATATATATATATATATATATATATATATATATATATATATATATATATATAAATATATATATATATATATATATATATATATATATATATATATATATATATATATATATATATATATATATATAAATATATAAATATATATATATATATATATATATATATATATATATATATATATATATATATATATATATATATATATATATATATATTTTTTTTTTTTTTTTTTTAATAACTCTTTATTTCGACAAAAATTTTAAATTTAACAAAATAAACATATATAGTATTGATAATAATAATATCATATTTAAATTATTTTAGAAACAATAACAATATTTTTAAATATATGTATTATACTGTAAAAATTTCAGAAGGTTGCTTATATTTTTTTCATACCATTTCAAATTTCAATATAAATACATACATACATTAACATAATAAAAAAGTAACAAATAAACATTTTTCTCGAATTAAGGTAGGTAATTCCAAGACAAGAATTTGCCTTTATTGAATCACCCTCAATTCTAGAATTTAACAATTATAATAATGAAGGGGAGAAAAATAAAACTCTTCATTCACCAATTATTTATTAATTTATTAAAAAAAAAAAAAGAAAAGGGTTTTTCTTCTCTGCAGTAACGAAAAATTTCGAAAACAGATAGTTTTATTGACAAACTTGAAACAAACTTTCAATATCCTCCTGTAACAAAAGCCATTCCCTTAACAAAACACAAAAACGCCTGATTGATTGTATATTTTGTAAAGCTTGTGGTAAACTTTTATTGAATGTTGGAGCTCTTGACAAATAATAATGCCTGTAGTACTCCTTACGGGTAAAAGGAATAAAGTAAAGGACTTTGTTACGTAAGTCGTATAAATGAATCTTAACTATTTCCTGTCCACTACGTAAGAAGAAAAGCTTCAAAACCTTATAGACATATAAATATCTAAGAGGAAAAACTGTGCTCATTCGAAATAGAGGCAGGCTGTGATTACGTTTTTTGTTGTAGATAATACGTAAAGCGAATTTTTGTGCTATTATTAGAGGTTTTATGTTAGTAATGTATGTTCCACCATAAACAACAAAACCATACTCAATTTTTGAGTTGAAAATACCATAATAAACCTTAAGTATTACGTCCATCGGACAAATCGGTCGAAGAAAATACAACTTCGTTAGTACCAAATTCAAGTAATTTTTCACATTTTTAATATGAGGTTTAAAATTCAATTTTAAGTCAATGGTAATTCCAAGATATTTCGAATTCCAATTTTAGACAATTGGTAGAATCTCTTAACTCAGTACAATCTTAATTACGATAATACATGTTTAAACTTCTAAAGTTTTTGAAGCGTACATTAAATAACATTCCTCTTGATTTACTACTTAAATTCATTTGATGATTTGTAAACCAGCTACGAGATTTAACCAAATCAGTATTCATTTGGCGTTCAAGCTCGTCCAAACTATCTACACAGTAAGTTAAAGCAAGATCATCTGCATATGCCACAACTTTACCACATAAATCTAAATCAAAAAATGAATTTATATAAATTAGGAAAAAGCAGAGGGTCCAAGAACAGAGCCTTGAGGTTACCCCAGAGAGAATTTTATTAAATGAGCTGGTATGAACACCTATTTGTACATGCTGAAATCTGATTTGTAAGTAAGATTTCAGCCAGTTATACATAAATCCCCTGAATCGATTCCCAATAATTTATTCAATAATAGTCCATAGGTTGACAGTATCAAATGCTTTAGATATGTCAAGAAACAGAACTCCAACTATCTTACCATTATTTAATGAATTATATATAAGAGACAAAAACGCTAAAAGCGCGTTCTCAGTACTCCGACCCCTTCTAAATCCGTATTGACAGCCACTCAGAAAATTTTGATTTTCTAAGTAAGATATCATTAAACTTTTTATCAACTTTTCAAAAACTTTAAAATAATTGATAATTGAGAAATTGGGCGAAAATTCGTCATATGTAACCTATTATCTTTCTTGTATAGCGGAATAACTTTAGCAAATTTTTAAACATCGGGAAAGATACCATAAATCACACTATGATTAAATATATGTGAAAGTATGTAGACAATACTCAGAGCCGTTTGTTTAAAATTGTAGAATTAATTCCGTCATATCCCCTGATTTTTTATTGTTTAAATCAGATATAGTGCAAAGTAATTCCTCAGGAGTGATTTCATTGAATCGAAACGATTCATCTTTCCATTTAACATAACAGTTCACGGCAGGTGAACGAGTGTCTTGTATACATTTCTGTACTGATCTATTGGAAGTACTAATGAAATGACTATTTAATAAGTTGCAGATATCCAAAGGGTTTGTAGTTAAATTTCCGTGATCATCAATTATGGAAGAAATTTCTTTTTTAGTGCCAGGTTTCCTCACCAATTATTGCATTAACTAATTGCCATTGTTTTTTGCTATCTTTCGAACAATTTTTAAAAAGATTTCGATAGTAACTTGCACGTTCACTTTTAATTCTTGCAGTGCAATTTACTTTAATACTTTGGAGTTATTTTTCAAATTGACCTTTAAATATAAATCATAAGACATCCATGGCGCCATTTTATTGTAAATAGGATTGTTTTTCTTTTGAGATTTACAACTCTCTAGACAGGCTTGATATATTTTTACAAAACTGTCCATCGAATCGTTTACGCTAATCATTGAAAACATGTCAACCCACGCTTGATTTTGTAAGAGACTATTTAAGGTAAAATACTAATTACTAATATATCTATATTCAAATCAACAATCAAAAGAAAATTCTTTGAATTGCGATGCTTATTTAAAATCAGAATTATTTCATTCAAATAGTTTTCAATTGAATGGCAATGATGTCGATAAATACACAAACAATTGACCAAAATGCCACACATAGAAATATATATCTATATATATATATATATATATATATATATATATATATATATATATATATATATATATATATATATATATATATATATATATATATATATATATATATATATTTCTATATATATTTCTATATATATATATATATATATAATATATATATATATATATATATATATATACAGTGAGTCACAGTGAAAAGAGTCCACTCCAAAAAATTCATTTTGTTACATTGTCTAAATAATACAGTATACTACATAATATATTTAGGTCAATTTTTACTTTCATATACATGTATACTATTACTTTATTTACGCAAACTTGAAAAGTAACACATACATTTACTTAAATTTGCTTCGTTGCGTAAATGTGTGTTAAACTACATCACAGTCAAAATCGTCCAATTGTTATTTTGTTAGATATTCTTAACGAAACCATCCGACTACAACCCACATTTATTTTTTATTTGACAAATTTCAATTTCTCGATCATTCTATTTCAAAAGTTAGTCGTGAATAGTTTATTTTTGAACCAAATGGCATCCACAAAGCAAACATGCGTAGATTTCCGAAAAATTGTTATAAATCATTATAAAAACGGGAAAAGTCAATACGAAATTGCTAAAATAATATGTAAACCACGAACAACAATTCAAGGAATTATAAACCGTTACAAAAAAAATGGTAGAACCGAAAATAAAGAAAAGAAATCATCAAAAAATATCTTCAACGATGCCAATGAACGCTGGTTGGTAAGAAAAATCAAAATAAATCCTATGATGAGTGCTCCAAAACTTGCAGTTGAAGCAGAGAAAAGCAGGAAAAACAGTAAATACTGAAACTCTACGTAGAATATTGAGGAAGCACGGTTTACATGGTAGAATTGCTCGTAAGAAGCCATTTGTTTCGAAGAAAAATGTAGCTAAAGGAAATAAATTTGTCAAAGAGTACCAGGATAAGGATTTTGAATTCTGGAAAACCGTGATTTTCAGTGATGAAAGTAAATATAATATGTATGGAAGTGATGGGCGTGTAAACGTGTGGAGAACAGCTAATCAAGAGCTCAAAGAAAAAAATATGCGCGGGACAGTCAAATTTGGCGGTGGCAGTGTAATGGTATGGGGGTGTATGTCAGCTGCTGGTGTGGGGAATTTGCATTTTATAGAAGGGAATATGGATAAAATGATGTATTTAAATATTTTAAAAAATAATTTGAAACAAAGTGCTGTCAAACTAGGAATATCGAACAATTATAATTTTTACCAGGACAAAGATCCAAAACACACTGCTATAATAGCACGAGAATGGCTACAAAGAAACTGCCCAAACGTTATAGAAACTCTTGCACAATCACCCGACTTAAATGTCATAGAGAATTTATGGCACATATTGGAAGTGAATATACGAAAACATACAATTACAGACAAGGAGTCGCTTAAAATCGCACTACAAAAAGAATGGGCGAAAATTTCAGTAAGTTATACGGAAAATCTAGTAAGATCAATACCTAGGAGGTTGGCAGCTGTTAGGAAAAATAAGGGGCTTCCTACAAAATATTAATTTTATCATAAGATTGTAATTGAAATTGGATTTTATATTAAAATTTGAATCGTAATGGTCCACTGGACGATTTTCACTCTGATGTGAATTCCAATATTATTTTAGATTTTTTAATTTTTTTTTATTATATTATATTTATATTGTTATAACTGATGTTTCTATCATTCCCGATTGAATTTGAAATAAAATGCTTATTTTATCGTTTCTGTTGAATTTGAAATGTTTACAGAATTTTAATTATTTCCCCAACAAAATGAGTGGACTATTTTCACTGTGACTCGCTGTATATATATATATATATATATATATATATATATATATATATATATATATATATATATATTTATATATATATATATATATATATATATATATATATATATATATATATATATATATATATATAATATATATATATATATATATATATATATATATATATATATATATATATATATATATATATATATATATATATATATATATATATATATATATGTATATATATAATTCTCTGAAACCATATGGCCAATGTTCGAACATCATCATCTAGGACCTCAAGCACCTCAACGTACATCTACCATTCAATCTGCTTTGTAATTTGATAAGTCGTTTTTCATTTAAACGGTTCCCATAGGCTAAATGTACAGTTTTACCTTGTAAATAACGCCTAGGCGTTTTATTCGAGGGTCTCACAAATTAGGATATTTTTAAAGTTCTTGAAATATTTCGATTGCAGTGCCTATTCGTATATAACACCTAGGCTTAATATTTGAAATTCATCATAATATAGAAATAAAATACGCTCTTACGCTCTTAATTTGCGTTTAAATTGAATAATTAATACAGTGAAATCTCTTTATATAACGAACACTAAGTTGATTGTAATAAAGATTCGCAACGAATTTTTATTCGCTAAAATGTAAATTTTATTATTTAGAAAAACCTTAAAATATGATTAAAAACTGTAGAAAAGTGTCAAAAACTGTTCTTGTGGTACTTCAAAAATGAGGAAACAAGACTCTTATTGTTTCATTAACAAGCTTTTGAAATATGCCGGCAAATTTTGAAACTGTTCATTTCTGTTTCGTTTGATTTCGGCGTAATAAAATTATCTTGAATTACATATATTTTAATTATATACATAAAGAACATTTATTTAAAGATACGTTTTCGCTGTCGAAAAGCTCTGTGAAAAGGTGCCGAAAACACGTGTATCGAAAGGCTGTCAAGAACTCTTGACAAAAACTATCGAAAACTGTGTCACAACAGTTAGGTAGTTTTCGACACTATCCATCTCTGGTTTTTACTGCTGAAATTCCCTAACAATACAATAACATATTGAAAAACCATACAAACAGCCTTTTTTGCAATTTTAGATTAGGATATCCCAGATTCGGATTCAGCATCGAAAAATTGGGAGGAAATTACTGTTCTTGTTTCTGTTTCTTTTTTTCTTTTTTTTTTTTTGTTGTTGGTGTGTTATTCGCACAATATGTCACAAAATTGTCAATCATAATTTGTCACACATTATAACATATGAACATTCCCAAAAAGATCAGAGTAAGTTTCACCTATTAAATTAAACTATTATAGTGAAATTTAATGGTGGAAACTTACTCTGACGTTATCCAAGATCTTTTGATAAATTAGTCTAACATTTTGCAATCACCATTTTTGATTACTACGGGAAATACATTTTTTATCTTTTTGTATAGCTGCGCATACTCTAGGCGCTTTCGAAAATAAATTCTGAATAACTTCAAACTAACTTTCGAACATCAAACTTATTCTTCAATTCACGGACGAATGAGATAAGTTCCAGCTAATTTAAATGTTATTGTTTTAATTTTTTTTTTGTGGACATGATTAGGAGCAATATGAATTGGTTTTAGAAAAATTATTTGTATTCCGTTTAGTTAGCTCTCAAAATGAATTATTAAACTTATAAAAAAAATTAAAGGTTAGCCTGAAGTTATTCAGGATCTGAAATAATGGACACAATTGAAAATTAATTTACAAAACTAATCCAGAATAAAGCGCTCTGGGCATTTTATTTGAATAAAACCTAGATCATAAAGCTGGGTATCAATTAACATCATTCTGGTCAAATTGAAATAAAAATTTACTATTGTACAAATCTTGTGGTCACTTAGTCAATATATATAGTATTACATTGACGGCAATACAAATTTTATAAAATCAAACAAAAGCTTGATACCTGAGGAAGCAATTAGTAATAATTTAATTTTAATATTTCTGTAATTAATATTCCCTCTGTATGTTGTTGTTAAAGATATGTAGAAAACTTTATATAAAACGTTTTCTAATATTTTTGCTTTTTTTTATTGAAAAACTGGAAGGTAAATAACAGGTTCGGCAGTATAGGTCATATAGGTCATATAAGCCAAGGTACGAGACACATTATCCAGAAGAAATTTTTTCGAAACGGAAGATTTTAAATTTGATTAATGGCAGTGCTCCACTTACAATATTTAGTATTTTCCAGTGAGGCCCATTAACAAGCACTGCCAGAGATTTGGGCAAAGTTCGGCTTTATAGGTCATATTCAAGATTCCAAATTCTCAGATTCGAAAAAAGTTCTATTGGATAATGTGGAACATATCTTGGCTTATATGATCTCTATAGCCGAACCTTGCCCAAATCTCTGGCAGTGCTTGTTAAAGGGCTCCTAATAGATAATACTGAAAACTATAAGTGCAAAACGATCATTAACAAGATTCAAAATCCTCCGTTTTGAAAAAAAATTCTTCTGGAACCTTGCCCAAATCTCTGGCAGTGTTTGTTAATAGACGCCCAACAGAAAATATTCAATATTGTAATTGGAACACTGCGATTAACACGATTCAAAATCTTCCGTTTTCAAAAAACTTCTTCTGGATAATGTGCCCCATACCTTAGCTTATATGACCTATAAAGCCGAACGTTGGCCAAATTTCTGGCAGTGATTGTTAATGAACTCCCAATAGAAAATTCTCAATATTGTAAGTAAAATACTGCCATTAACAAGATTTCAAATCCTCTGTTTCAAAAAATCTTCTTCTGCATTATGTACCCTACACCTTGGTTTATATGACCTATAAAGCCGATCTTTGCCCAAATCTCTGGGAGTGGTTATTAATGGACCCCCAACAGAAAATATTCAATATTGTAAGTGGAATACTGCGATTAACAAGATTCCAAATCCTCTGTTTCGAAAAACCTTCTTCTGGATAATGTACCTCATACTTTGGCTTGCCAAACATTAAGCCGAACCTGGCCCAAATCTCTGTCAGTGATTCCTAATGAACCCTCAATAGAAAATTCTCAATATTGTAAGTGAAGTGAACTTCTTCTGGATTATGTACCCTACACCTTGGTTTATATGACCTATAAAGCTGAACTTTGCCCAAATCTCTGGGAGTGCTTGTTAATGGACCTTCAAGAGGAAATACTCAGAATTGTACATGGAAACACCAATTCGTTTACGTTTTAATTGGAATCTAAAACTATTTTTTAAGTTTGGATTTGTTTTTGTTTGGAATTAAATAATTTCATTTTAATTATTTTGTCAATCACTCAGTTCATTCCAATAAGAATTTTGTTTTGAGTATTTATAATACATACACACATATTTTTTGTTATTTGTTATGTTTTGTCAGAAACTTCACGTCGGTTAAATAACATCATTTTTAGATTGATTCCTATGGCGAACATTAAAAGTTGTACCACTAAATTTAGAAAGCTCTTGTTTGAAAGCTCGACAACTAAAACTTTTTGTAAGCTTTTAACACAGAACCGTGAAAATGCGAGTGAAAGACTTCTGTAGCGATGTTAAATACGTCTGTCGGAAACCAGCATGAAAAGTTTGGTCAAAAGAAAATTATTCATTCAAATTTTTCTCTCCTCGTACAATTGGAATACCAATGGTTCAGCCTTATTACTTATTTATTAGCCTTATGCTTTACTTTTCGTACTGATTTAGTCCAGGTGATAACAAACTCAGACAAAAATTGTTTAAACTTTCACTGCCACTTTGTATGTATTTGTTTGAAGCTAAAAAATTAATTAAGAAGTTAAATGCTCTTCTTCTTTGCCGATGCTTTCTTAAACAGTTTACTCTCATACATGTATATACTATGTGTACATATTCAAGTCGAGACTTAATGATTATTATACACGCGTTGATATAGGTATACTATATAGTGAGGAGCTAATAATATAAAAAAAGACAATAAAGCGACTAAAAATGGTTTTTGGCAACAACAAAATTTTTGGGGGGTATGGCAAAAAACGAAAATGTATTGTTAATAGATCTTCCAAATTTTTGTATTTATTTTCACAACATTTTCTATTTTCTAATTAGCTTGTAACGAAAAAAAAAAAAAGTCTAACAGCAAAAAATAAGAGAAGCAGGAATACAAAACTTTAACGAAGGTTAACACTGTTGGTAACACGCCATGGGATATTATTTAATGGGGGGCCAAAAACAGAAAAACACGACGATGATGATTTTTTATTTTATTTTATTATGATGATGATGATGACGATATTAATAATCGCTGAAACCTTTTCTTTCGGTTTATACATAAACATATAATACACAACAATATTATTATCTATAGAATTTTTGGTATATATGTACATATTTAGAGGTAGGCTGCCGGAAGATACATCAACAATAGAATATAAAAAAATAATTAAGGCTTTTTTTATATTTCTAACCTAAAAAAAAAAAAAAATAATAACGTGTTGTATATACAATATAGCAAGAATACACAACAAAATACATAAGGGGTGGTGGGGAGAAAAACACAGAGATTTCCTTTCGTCTCGTATATGTTTGGTATTTTTTTTTCTGCATGTTCCCTGCGATTAAATGACACACAATGATGGTTAGTGTCGATGAAGGTAGATGAAAAACGTCTCCGTTTTCGAAACAAAAATATGTACAAGATAAGAAAAGAAAAGTGTGATTGTGTTGGGTGATAAGAAATGAAAATGTTTCTTAAATGATCTATTTAATTTTTAAATTGTCTTTCGTGTACGATTTATAATACAATACATTGGTACTATATATATATCTATATACCCAAGAAATTAATTGGATGGAAAGTGCTTTGCGCGTTAATGAAAGGAAATTATTTGGAAAATTGTGTGATCATTTAAGACGAGAAATGATTTCTATGCTTTTTTTTTTTTTTTTTTGTTTGGGGAGGTAATTAATGCGTTTAGGTGCGCCATTTGATTTTGCAGCCGGAAATGAGACAAATAATAGCGACCGGATTTCAAATTATTTTGAGCCGGATCCGGAATGTCATTGTTTAACTACCCAAAACACAAATCGAATCCTCTAGTAATGTATTGTATCATCATCCCTCATCAAGTTTCTAAATATAAAAATAATAAACTTAAGTCTTTTATCCTGACAAAAACCGCAAGTAAATTCCTTAAAAATGTCATTTTATCTATATAGAAAACAAGACCCTATTATGACATCAGCACAAAAAAATGTGTATCCTGATATACCGAACAGCATAAAATTAAGTGATAAAGGATAGGAAATTCTCAAAGAAAATAAATATAAACAAATTTACAAAATGAAAAAGGGTTGAGATATTGAGACATCCTCTTATTTATATATTAAGTTATCCGATAATTGTCAAAGTTAATTAAAATCTCTATCTGAAGACAAAATGAAAACAAAACATAAATTGATATCGCAATGTAAAGTGTATAGAGGAGCACAAAAAGTACCGACGAGAGGATTTATTTGTTGTTTGTTACTTCCTCCGCAAACTTTTTTTTTTTTTTTTTTTTTTGTCGAATATACGAGAGAAAGATAATCGGATGAAAATTGAATGGTAAATAATGGTTGTGAAAATTCTGTGTGTACCAAACAAAATATTTATTTTTAAATTTTGTTTATAAATAAAAATGAAAAATAAAATTAATTTACGTTTATATTTATTGTTATTTTATTCAATTGGAAGCTTTTGCCCTGCATTATAAAAATACGATGTTGTTTATAAAAAAAAAAGTTCATTTTTACCTCTTGCGCTCGCTCGTAAAATAATTAATGTTAATTAGATTTTAATAGACTTGTGTATATTTGTATATGTATGTGTGTGTGTGTTTGTTTTCAAACAAAGATTTTATTTATTTTTTCTCCTGGGAAATTAATTTTAATGGTCTGTATTGGTTTTCGAAATGAAATACAACAACCCTTTTTTATTTTAATATTCCAGCCAATTGATGTTCGGATTTATATCCGAATTATATTAAACGCTCAAAACCAGTTTCAAAATTAAAATTCTCGTTCACCAGAATTTTTATAAGAAATATGTCCTTCAAAACCGAAAACTAAGGTTTTGAAAACCGGGCTGTAAAGGTATAGTTTCAAACGCATCGTACCAACATTAAGACTCTAAACTTGAAAACTATATTGGTTCCAAATAGCCTATTTCCGAGAAACCAAATAGTTTAGGATGCAAAAAAAGTATGATAGCAGAGGAAAAAAATATAGGGCACCACGCCCGAAGTCTTCTATTCCGAACAATTCCATGAAAAAACGAAAGGGACGGCTCTAGATACAATAGATGTAAAAGATGTAAGGCAAATGGATGAATAAACACACACTTCGATATTTTGTTGTATTAAAATACATGAACGATATGTTGTTGTCAAATCTGTTAACATTTGTAGCATATTTGTGTTAACTTTAATTTATATGATTTTAATATGTTCCGAAGATTGTAAGAGAATTTAATCCAGTTTCAAACTGATAAGCTTATGATTATGAAAAAATCAATCTTCTCATCAGGCCGCGGCGGCTGGACTGATTATACCACAATTTACATTCTATATATACAGAATGTACTGTGCGTTATGTACTAGCGAATTTTACTAATACACACAAAATTCTCTTACAATTTTTCTTCTTTACGACATTCACACAGCTCTATTTCTATGTAAGCTAATTTTACTTTAATTTTGAATGTTCATTAATTAGTAGTGGTTTGTGAAATTGCACGAATTAATTTATTAACATTCAAAATTAAGGTATTTGTGTTAACAATTGTCTTTTTAGTTTTTAAAAATTGTACAAAGCTTAACAAAATTTTTACTTTATGCAACCTAAAATTTTGGGTTTATATCACCTAAAACAAACAAGTTGAACAAGGTGAAACTTTTAATGGGACAGCAGTTTAATATATTGTTGCTGTTAAAATCCGTGATATTTTTGTTGTCAAATTTCTTAAAATTTGACTTTTTTTATATCTGTGATTTGAGGTTCAGCCTCACTTTTGTACATAATAAGTTTTAAAAGAGTGAGATCAAAAACTATAAAAGATTTACAAAGAGACGTATTGGTCACATAACACCTCCACCCGTAGTCTTAATATACAATATTAAGTCAGAACGAGTTCAGAGAAAAACATAACTATTAAAATTTAGATTGTGAAAGTACAAAATATAATTCAATAAAATGTTTGCTTAAATGTCGTAATTCGCAAGGAAATATTTTAATTTATTAAAATATAATAATATTTATAATAATAATAAATTTCAATAATTAAAATGTCATTGTTGTTTCTTCAACGTTTATACTTAGGTGTTTTATGGTTCTGAATTTTCGTGAAAAGGTTTCAACCTATTGTTATGTACCATTTTAGTTAAGTTACCATTTCGACAATTTAGAAATTCTAGCTTCATTTTTCAACCAAACTAGATCACTAACATTAAATGTAACTACTTTAGAATTGCGGTCGTAATAGACCTTTGATTTTGCTTTAGACTCAAGCATGTTATTTTTAGCGGTTTTAAATGATTGCTGAAATTTGAAACTGAGATCAAAGTAATAATCATCATAGTTGTACACCGTATCACGAGTATGGGTGATAGAACTATGAATCTGCGGTTTACATCCAAAAACAAGTTCGAATGGCATAAATTTCGTGGAAGAATTAGGAGTGATATTATAACAGAATATAGCAAAAGGAACCCATGAATCCCAATTTAGTTGATCCTGAGCGCTATAGTGGCGTATATAATCTATAAACGTTTTATGTGATCTCTCCAGAGAGCCATTGGATTACGGATGATAAGCTGTGGTATTTAACTTTTTTATTTTGAATTATTTAGCTATTCATTTAAATAAATCACTCATGAAGTTCGACCCTTGATCAGTGAGAATCGACGAGGAAACACCGAATATACAAACAAAGTTTTCGACAAATGCTCGAGCCGAGAGACTGTGGCTCTCTTGGTTTGAAATAGGTACGGCTATTGTAAATTTTGTCAAATCATCTTGCACTGTCAGTATGAATTTGTTATCTGAATGAGATGGATTCAACGGACCAACAATATCTAAAAATAATTTTTCAAAGAGACCAGAGGACGTAGTCGTCATTTTCATGGGCATTTTGGTCGAGATACCAGATTTATTAGTTTGGCAGGATTTGCAATTTTTTATTATCTTGGTGACTTGGCTTAACATATTTGGGAAATTATAAAATTTTTTTAGTCTATTGTAAGTTCTATAAATGCCTTGATGACCTCCAGAGAGACTGTGATGAAATTCATAAATTACGGTTGCTATTTCAGATTGGTCCGTCAATTCAACGATATCTTTCTTATCGATCGACTTTTCGTTTTCCGAATTGTGACCTTTATCTTCAATAATAGATTGACGTAACGTTTGTGCTCTAGTTAGAACATGGATATTGGTGTTTGTATCGGTTGTTTCTATTGGAATGCGGCTTAAAGAATCAGTCTTCGTGTTGAGTTTCCCTGCTTTATGTACCATTTTAAATTGATATTCGTTTAGTTTAATTCGCCAACGTGTAAGTTTTGAGGACGAATTGGTTATACTACATAACCAGACCAAAGGTTTATTGACGAACAAACAACAGAAAGCCATTCTTTCTCGATAGAGAGTAATTCTTCTCGGCTTTATTCAAAACACGGCTAGCAAAAGCAATTGGCATATCCTTACCATCTACCTCTTGCGACAGTACAGCACCTGTGGGCAAATCACTCGCATCACAAGTAACTGTAAAAGGTTTTGGGTAATCAGGTCGCGTTAATATTGGTGGAGAGCAAGGCGCTGTTTTTAATTTCTTGAAGCTTTTCACAAAATGCATCCCATTTGTAAACTACATCTTTTTTTAAAAGATTAGTTAAAGGTTTCGCAATACTCGAAAAATTTGATATAAAACGTCGATAGTATCCGGCGAAACCCAAAAAAGATTTAATTTCCTTAGCGGTTTTTGGAGTGGGATATTTAGTAACTGCTGTTATTTTGTTAGGGTCGGGTTTTACTCCTTCCGGCAATATGACATGACCCAAATACGTGATTTCTTTACGAAGGAACTGACATTTAATTGGATTAACTTTCAAATTATGATTACGAAAGCAATCAAAAACTTCTCGGATTTTCGAATTATGTTCAGTTAAATTACATCCATAGACAAACACATCGTCAAGGTAAACAAAACATTTGATACCATTAAGCCCACTTAACACACAATTCATAAGACACTGGAAGGTCGCCGGAGCGCCTTTCAAACCAAAGGGCATTCTTGTGAACTGATTGTGCCCAAAAGTGGTGCTAAAAGCTGTTTTCTCTCTGTCTAGTTTATCTAATGGTACCTGATGGTAACCGTCAGCTAAATCTATTGTACTGAAATATGAACTTTCCCCAAGTTGATCCAGAATATCCGTGATATTCGGAAGAGGAAAACTGTCGCCTATCGTGATGTCGTTTAATTTACGATAATCGACAATGATGCGCCATTTTTTCTCATCCGTATTCAATTTTTTTTTAATTACTAATAGAGGGAAATTCCATGGTGATTTACTAGGCTCGATTACTTTATTTTTAAGCATGTTTAAAATTTGCACATCAATCTCGGATTTTTGAGATTGCGGTAACCGCTATGGGCGATCATTGATTGGAGTACTATTAGCACTAATTGGAATTTTGTGTGTAATAGTCTCGGAAATCGTTAATTTATCACCAGGCAAAAGGAAAATGTCGTTATACTCCCGACATAATTGTATAATTGAAGATTTTTCTTCGGAATTCAGGTTTTCAGTATTAATACTGTTTTCTAATTATATACATTAGCCTATTCCCAAGGTAATCGTTTTGTGATTCTATTTGGTACACGTTATTAATTATAACGTTATTATTTTCTAAGGGATAAAGCGTAATAGGAATCTCGGTAAATTCATACGGTTCATCCGTAGTATTTGTAATGCTTGTATAAAAAAAATTAGTTTTACTTTTAATTAAGGAATTTCCGATGTAAATTCCTGGAGTTATTTCTTTCGAACAACATTAATATTCCTTGTTTTCTTTATTAAGGGAATTGATTTGAACCATCTTTTCATATCTGGCCGGAATAAGGTTTGGGGGAGCATGTCATAAATTTAAGGACAGCCTTCTTTCCTCAACTGGAATTTGGATTGAATTAGTCTGAAAATCAATGTGACACTTAAATTTGGATAGGAAGTCTTTTCCCAGAATACCACAACATGCTATTCGGGAAATGATCCTTCACTATGTGGAACCGATGGGTGATTTGTATGACCTAATTTGAAACATAACTGACATTTTATTTGTTGCTTAGTTGAACTGAAAGAATTTGTTTTTTGTCTGTGAAGTTGAAATGCTAATTCTTCCTCACAGGCTTTAGCTACAGATTCTTTTAAGCTAGGAAATCGACATGCTTTCACTACTAATTTTAAGTGAGTTTGGAGACCTTCTTGGAAAGCTCGTAAAGCGGTTTTAGAATTAATGCTTTTAAAAACTTTCGCCCCGTCAATACCTTCAGCACTGATGCAAGCTTCGTTTAATTTAGACACAATTTCCTGAACGCGACGGCCATATTCCCTGACAGTATCATCCCGCTTTTGAGAAATATTAACGAGCTCCATTTGCAAGTGTTCACATGAATATAGCGCTAAAAATTCGTTTTGTAAATCTGATTTCAGGTCGTCCCAAGAGATATATTTATTGTACTTAAAAGTTTGCTCGAACGCTAAATCTAGAAGTTTTGATTTTAATAAGTCTAGAAAAGAATTAACATCCTTTTCTGCGGCACTTTCATAACCTGAATCACAACAAGCAATAAAGTGTTGCAATTTAGTAGAATCACCGTCAAAAGAAGGGATTAATTTTATTGCTACTTCTAGTTTAAATGGCATGGTTGTTGATTGTTTGTGAAATTTAAATAATTTAAATGGTGAAGTTGTTTGAGATATTTTACACGTTTGGTTTGGAACTTCACTAACACTAGGATTGAATAACTTTTCGGTTATCTGTTCAATTATATCAGCAATATCTTCACGAGAACCTCATGTTAACATTGGTCGCGATGTTGTCTTTATATGATTGAAATTTTACATAATTATGGGTAGGACTGTAAAGGCATTGCCACATGCAAAACGGAAAACCGACATTTAAAACCGTCAAACCCAATTTATGGTAAAGTTGTTTCACTTTGCAATATGAAAATTATTAATAAATAGTTCAAATCTATAAGTTCCACCTTAATCTAAGAAAATTTTATTAAATTGAATTTAATTTCATTCAAAAAACCCCAATTTTATGTTTTGTCGTCCGTCAAGAAAAATCCGTACGTCAAAATATAAAATTGGGGTTTTTTAAATGAAAATAAATCAATTTTAATAAAGTTTTCTACGAAGAAAGTAGAACTTATACAATCGAACTATTTTTTAATAATTCTGATATAGAAAATCCAACCATTTTGACAATACATAATTGGATTTGACGGCTTGAAATGCCGTTTTGCCTTTTGCGCATGTGGCAATGCCTTAACATGCGAATGCAAACAATTGTATTATAGTTTGAAATTTCACTAACCTTTACATACATTTTTTTTCTTGTTTCATGCTATTTTTTAGCCATATCCCAGAACCCTGTTATGAAATCATTTAAGTGCCCCACTTCCAGTCTGATGGAACTTTAATTTCATTAAAATCGATTAGGAAAAAGCCAAGTTTTATTTTAGATTTCCAATTTCAGTATTTTATCAAAAATTCATTTTAGCATCCCAAAAAATCGTGCAGGTTTAACTTTATCTAAATCGCTGAATGTTCTATGTTCCATCCTAATTGAAGTGGTTTCTCTGTTAAATTTACCGAATTCACGAATAATATTAACCAAAAATTAAGCGCTATACCTAAAACGAGAAATTTCTAAAATTATAAACTGCTTTGTATGGCACATTCGATCAATATCCATACGACTAAAAATGATAGCTAAAGGCCAATGAATCAAATATTTGGGAATTAACTTGAAAAAGTATTTTTATGCAATTTTCCAGGTTAACTTTCAAAAAATCAATCAGAATTTAATGGATTTGTTAAATTGGCTGCAATAAAAACGGGTATCGTTATCCAAAATAAAAAAGTTCCCAAAAAATTTTTTTGAAGATTTTTATTTATGGGATAATGATGGGTATCCCGGTTTTAAATGCCAATTTCAATAAATTAGAAAAGGGATTGTGCTAAACATCGTAAAATCAAAATATCGAATTTTAGAATATCGCTAACAAATTTCTCGAATTATTTTCGAAGCAATTCCAATTAACAAAATATTTTTTGGGGTCACTAAATCCAGAAATTCCCAAAAAATATCCAGAAAAATAATTTGTTGAATATAAATGAAAAATATTCAATTTTAAGCATTTGTGCTTGGTAAAAACTTGAAACATTTGTCATACATGCATCAGTAGAAGCGACACGAACGATACAATTCTATTGATCTGTGTCTGCGAGGCTAACGAAGCATTTATCAATTTACCGAAAATTCGAGATCCGCTCTAACACATTCGTCGATCCTATACTAACCCAACGAACTAAGCCAACCTTGTAGAAATAAAATTTTTTCAATGTTAACTTTAACTTGGGTCGCACCGCACGCACTTTGACGTATTTCTGGTTTTCGTATATCGGATTTCTCTTCTGAATTTTATGTTCCATGTAAATCATATAAATCGAATTAGAAAAATTCGTAACATTATTTGTCTTAATATTGGAATATTTAATAATCGTATTAAACCTTAAATCCCGAATAATTAATATAATTTTGTAAAATTATTTGGGATAATTTGTGATTTCGATTTCGAGATTGTAATTTTTATATGACTTTTGTCGAGATGTTATACCGAACCTCTTAGAAAATCACACGTTCGACCATTCGACCAATTCGGCCTCTCGACATTCGACCCATTGACATAGTCGGCCTTTAGACATTCGTCCTTTCGACCCATTAGGCCTTTCGATACACTAGACCTTTTCGGCTTTTCGCCTTTCGGCCAACCTATTCGGCTTTGCGGTGTTCGGCCTTTCGGCATTCGACCTTTCGACATTAAACCGGTGTTTTAAAAGGGATACCATCAAATTTCCGAGAGAAAAAATCTCAAGAAAAAATACCAAAAGTACAAAGTAAAGTCCCCATCAAAAAGGAAGACCTCATTAAATTTTTGTTAGCTACAATATGAAAACAAAAAGAATCTACATAATATCATGTCATCCCTGCGTAGAAAGGACCAATGCTAAGCGACGTTGGGGAGTTCTCTACATATTTTAATAAATGAAAAATTATTGAAAAACACAAATTTTTCAAAAAATATTATAATTCCTATGAAAGTTAGAATTTTAATAAATATTCTAATCGGGGGTTCGGGATGGCAGACTCTCTCAGTCCGAAAACAATTATTTTCGAGATTTGTTCTGTTATATTCCTACATCGAATTTGCGTTTGCGCAGATGTATCAGTCGATTTTCGTATAATGTGGACTTGCCTTTTCGAATGAACGAATCCGAATCGTCCATTTTATTATTGTAGATATGTGGGTGTGTTGATGTGAGAGTTTTAATGTTATGTGTTCCCTCTATTAACACTTCACTATATTCGCAAGGTAATGTTCACTACACGTGTGTTATATTAATCCGAAAATGAATTACATTTGCAGCCATCTTATTCCGCCGTTTTTATTCGCTCTCTTTATCTTTTTTTGACTCGTGACCTTAATCTGTCATTTTAGAATTACGTGGTTTTAGAATACCGCGGTTTTATCAACCCAGTAAACCAAAAAAGGTGATGCCAATTTTACTTGCATCGGCGGTAGTGTTGCCGCCACACTATCCTTCCCCCAGTGAATGCAGTGAATGTGTTGTTTCCAGCGTAGTGTTCGGTTTGGTTATAGCACTTCGTTCGATGTATTTGAAACCGTTGATTCGATACCTTTGACCAGCAGCGTCAAATATTTTTCCTTGCGTTTGACTACCGGAAATGGTCCCTCGTATGGAGGTTGTAGAGACTGACGAACTGCGTCTGTCCGAAACAGCATGAATTCGCAAGTTGACAACTCTATAAATACGAAAATTGGTTCTTTAGCATGTCGTGATGTCGATGAGGGCTGAATGTCTTTAAACTGGTTCTTCAACTGTGTGACGAAATCGGACTGATGAATTTTCCTGCATGGTTGAATGAAATCCGCGGGTTGTTATATATGTTCTTCGTAAACGAGTTCGGCTGACGTACTTTGAACATCGTCCCGGAATGAGGTTCTTAGTCCGAGTAGTATTATCGGTAAAGATTGTGTCCACTCGTTTTCAGCGGCACACATTATTGCGCTTTTAAAACTACGGTGCCATTGTTCGATTATGCCATTGCATGCTGGATTGTAAGCACAGTTGTTCGTTTGCGGTGGAATCCAAGTGATTTGGGAAGTTCGTCGAACAGCATTGTTTCGAACTGTGTACCTCTATCAGTCACGATGCTCAATGGTACTCCAAACGATCCATGTTTTGATTAATGCATCAGCTATGATTTCTGCTCTGATATTCGGAATTGGTGTAGCCTCTGGCCAACATGTGTAGGTAACGATAGTTTAGGCAACGGTCCGACTATATCGATGTGGATTTCGTCGAATCGTTTACTGGTCTGTTCGTAAATTCCAGTTTTACTTCTGACTTGTTTCGTAATTTTACACTTTTGGCAGCGTATGCAGTATTTGGCCCAAGAGCGTATTTCTTGGTTCATCGCTGGCCACACGAATTTTTTACTGATTTGTTTTGCTGTGGCGCGAGTCCCGGGGTGAGAAATATTGTCGGAATCAGATTTGGAATCGAATATGCCAGCTGAGTACACTGCGCCAACTTTGTTTTGCACGTTTCGAATGCTTTGGTAGATTCGTCGTTCATTCCCCTGATCGTGTGCTGCATTCGGTAAAAAGATTCGGTAATAATTAATCATCGCCAAAAATCGAAGAATGCCGTCTTTTGTAGTTGGTCGTGGGAAATTTTGAATGGCTTCCACTCTGTGTTTATCAGGTGACATGCCGCTTGCGGTGATATGAAATCCGAGGAAATATATTTCGTTCTTCATCAATTCGCACTTGTTAAGATTTATGACTAGTCCTGCGTCACTTAGACGATGGAAAACAATCCGTATGTGTTTCAGATGCTATTCCGAGTTTTATGAGGCGATCAGTAGGTCGTCGATATACGGAAACACGAATGCCAAATCTCGAAATATTGCGTAAATCAAACGTTGGAATGTTTGAGCCGCATTACATCATCCGGGTGAACTTAAACAATCCGAACGGAGTGATGATTGCGGTTTTTCCTATGTCTCGTTCTTCAATAGGGACCTGGTGATACACACGGATTAGATCGATTTTTGAGAAAATCATGCAAGACTGGAGTTGATGTGTGAAATCGGCCACAAAGGGAATCGGATAATGTTCAGGTTTTGTTATCGAGTTTAATGCCATATAGTCACCACATAATCGCCAGTTTCGTCTTTCTTTTTTGCAATATGGAGCGGACTTGCCCAATTGCTCTTAGAGGGTCGGCACACTCCTTGTGCTGTCCAAGCTTCAATCTCAGCTTTGGCGAGTTTCATCTTATTCGCGTTCAACCGACGTACTTTCGCATGGCATGGTTGACCGGATATCTCGATACAATGCGCGATGTTGTACTTTACAGTATTTAGATTTGTCGATTCACGAGTTGAATCGGACTTTATTGTTGTAATTCCGTATGCAGGAATTTGAATTGGCTCTCCTTTGACGTCGACGTTCGTGTTGGGGTCGATGAGCTTGTTATTTTTAATGTCGACCAATAAACTGAAATGTGATAGGAAGTCAGCTCAAAGAATACACCGATCGACTTTTGCTATGATGAACTTCCATGTCAATGGTAACGAAGACCTATGTTGAGTAGCGTTCGCCGCGAACAATTTAAATGTGGACGAATTGAAATTTTCGAGGTTTGTTGGTGGTAAAGGGTGTTTCAACAGGGACGGCGAACGACGCCATATTTTTTATTGTTCTTTTGTCATTTGGAAACTTCATTAGTATACATTTCATCATGGAACGCTACACACGTGAACAGCGATTGCAAATCGTGCAAATTTTTTATCAAAATAATCGTTCTGTTGCTGCTACTTTAAGAGCATTACGGCCATTTTACGGTCCATTTAACAAGCCAGCCCGTTCGACAATCGACCGTATAGTGGCAAAATTTGAGTCTACGTTTTCGCTACATAATGTTCCAGTGCCCTCGAGAGCAACAAGTGCTCGAAGTGTTGAAAACATCGCAGCCGCCAGGGCTTCAGTTCAAGGTCGCTCACACGACGTTCGCAACAACTGGGCCTTTCTGTGACATCATTGTGGCGAATTTTACGTAAAGATCTTGGCCTACATCCGTATAAGATCAAGCTGACACAAAAACTAAAGCTGTTTGACCATTTGAAGCGACGCCAATTCGTGAATTGGGCTCAAGAGCAAATCGAAAATGATGCAGATTTTCACCGAAAAATCATCTTCAGCGATGAGGCTCACTTTTGGCTAAATGGATTTGTCAACAAGCAAAATATGCGTTACTGGGCAGGAAGCAACCCACACGTGATTCATGAGGCACCGTTGCATCCCGAAAAAGTCACTGTTTGGTGCGGATTACATGCCGGCGGCGTCATTGGGCCATATTTTTTCATCGACGATAACGATCGCCACGTTACTGTTAATGGAAATCAATACCGCGATATGATAAACGATTTTTTTTGGCCGCAATTGAATGGAATGGACTTGGACGACATGTGGTTTCAACAGGACGGGGCCACATGCCACACAGCACACGATACAATAGCGTTATTGAAGACTAAGTTCGATGAGCGTGTTATTTCGCGAAATGGGCCCTCTAGATTATTTTCTTTGGGGTTATGTGAAGTCATTGGTCTATGCCAATAAGCCGGCGACGTTGCAAGAGCTCAGAGCTAATATTGAACGTGAAATTGCTGGAATTTCGGCCGATTTATGCGAAAGAGTGGTCGAAAATTGGGTTCAAAGATTGGACTTCGTAAAACGTGCACGCGGTGGTCATGCAAAAGAAATCGAGTTTCATACTTAAATGTATATGTTCAAATTCGTTAATAAAAAAAAAAGTTAGTTCAAAAGTCGAACAGTTTGTGTTTTATTCCAAAAAAAAGTTGAAGTGCTCTTCTTGAAAAACCCTCTATTACTGAAACCTCGGCACCTGGGTCGATCAAGAATTGTAGCTTGTTTTGTGATTCGACATGATTAGCCACAGGTATAGCTAAAAAACAAGGCATTAGGAGGTGTCGCACAGCCCCATGGTTAAATGCTTTTATTTTAAATTTAATGGAGCGTAGAGATCTGGCTTATGGTAAATATAAAAGATTTAAATCAGAATTTGATTTAAAATCTTTTAAATATTTAAGAAATAAAACAAACAGGTGTATTAATCAAGCTAAAAATCGGTTTTATTTTGGTAATATGATAAATACTAAAATAACGTGGAACAATTTAAAAAAGCTTGGTATATCATGTTTTTCGACTGAAGCTGTTATTGACTTTTCCGCTGATGACATTTTAGCTGGGTTTAGTAAACTTTCTGAATCTTTAGTGGTATTGCCGTTACCTGATTTAAATTTTACTGGTTCTGATAATTGTGGTTTTGTTTTTGATTGTGTAGATGAACTTATGGTGTTGAATGCAATCCGTGTCATTAGATCAGATGTGATGGCATATGACATGATAAACTTCAAAATACTGAAACTATTTATTGATTTATTTTTACCACATATTACATTCATCATTAACCAATGCTTGACTAAATCTGTGTTTCCGGATTTGTGGAAAGTGGCTTCGATTATTCCCATTCCTAAAAAGGATGTAATCAATAATATAAGTGATATTCGTCCAATTAGTATTTTGCCTGCACTATCCAAGGTTCTTGAAAAAATTATACAAATTCAAATTCTTGAGCATCTTAATAATTTTAATTTTTTATGCAAGTTTCAATCAGGATATAAATCTGGCCACAGTACTACTACTGCACTTGTAAATATAGTTGATGATATAACTGCTATCTTGGATAAAAGTAATTCCTTTGTTGTTTTAGTTTTATTAGACTTTTCAAAAGCTTATGATTGTGTCAATCATACGCAATTGCTACAAAAGTTAAAATTGTATTATAAGTTTTCTGATTCCGCTATTATGTTGCTTCATTCTTATTTAAGTAACCGGAAACAGTTCGTCAAACTTGGTGATGATTTTTCTAACCTAAGTGATGTAATTGCTGGAGTTCCTCAAGGATCAATTTTAGGCCCTTTACTGTTTTCTATTTACATTAATGACCTACCTTGGCATATTTTAAACTGTCAATTTCATCTTTATGCTGATGATTTGCAGTTATATATTAGTGGTGATTTGGTAACATTGGATGACTTAATTATACAACTTAATGCCGATCTGAATAGGATATCGTTATGGTCTAGTAATAATTCACTTTCTATTAATCCTAATAAAAGTAAAGCTTTATTTTTAACTAGACATAAAGTACATTATATAAAACCTGTGCTCGTTTTGAATAATGATATAATCTCATTTGTTCCAACAATTAATAACCTAGGATTAGTATTGAATACTACTCTTACATGGACTGATCATGTAAGCTCTCTGTGTAAGCGTGTTAACTATAGCTTATATTCGCTTAGATTAATAAAAAAGTTTTGTCCTGTTAAGTTACGTATATATCTTGTCAAAACTTTAATTATTCCAATTTTCACCTATTGTGATGTGATATTTTCTAATTGTGATAGTTCCTCAAAACATTTACTTGAGATTACTTTTAATAATTGTGTGAGATACGTCTATGACCTTAGAAAGTTTGACAATATATCTGAATTTAGGAGCTCAATCCTTGGATGCGACTTGTTTGAGTTTTACCGTTATAGAACTGCTATGTTTATTTTCCGTATAATAAAATCAGGTATACCCACGTACTTGTATGATAAATTAAATTTTTCTGCATCGTTACGCACAAGGAATATTAATTTGCCACTAAATAGAACAAATGTTTACCATAACTCCGGATTGATAAAGGCGATTGTCACCTGGAACAGTTTGCCAATGGAATTAAAAAATATTAGTTCTGTTTCTAAATTTAAAACTGTTATGTTAAAATCTATAACATAGAACATGTACATATTTGTAAATTATTATTGATTATGTAAGTGGAAGTTTGTTTTGTTCATTGTTATACTTTATTTAAAATGTTAATTGTTAATTTTAAGTTTGTTATTAAATTGTAAAAATGTTATGCACAAAAGCCATCGGCTTACGCTTTAGTCAATAAAATATTATTATTATTATTATTATTATTATAGCTGCAACTACAGAAAATCAAAACAAAAATAATTCGAAAAATTGTCGAATTTCTTAGTAACGCAAACGCCTAAGATTTAAGAACTCAATTCTACGATTTCTAGTCATTATTCAAAAAACAAATTTTATAGAAATGGAAAATTGGTATCACCTAAAACCCCAGAACGATGCGGTATCTGGTCTCGGTAACTCAATGCTAAAGTCGAAATATTTCGCATAAAACTTGACAACTGCACAAACCCGATAAATCTCTGGAGTAGGCGCTAAGTAACTCAATGGTATGCTATGCACATCTCGATAATCTTAAATATGTAAAAGCCTCGAATAACCTTAGAATTTAAAAACAAATATCGAATTGCCTAAACATCTGTGATATGAAGCAAATCTACTCTCAATATCACTATAGGTTAGGTTAGGTAATAATTTCTAACAATCGAAACAAATTTTCAAGCCAAGCAATTCAACGCCATGTAAATCTTGAAATACTCTTAAGTCGTGAATTGTCTCGATTTCTCATAAAATTAAGAAATAATTCCGAAAATATTGGATTACCCTGAAATAGGGATAGGAATAATCAATTACTTGAATATATATGCATATCATTTTTAGAAACATTTTATTAGTAGATCAAACATCATGAAATGAACATTAATAGAATCTACTTTGTTTGATTCAAAGAAAGGGGTTGTCTTAAATTAAAAAAAAAATTATTCAAGCTTCCGATGGATAAAAAACGGATTTAGTGATTCTTCGGGTTAAGTGGTAACTTCAATTTTAATTAATCGTATTTTATTTACGAAGGGGTTCATAGAATTCGATTTTTTAATGCCTACAATAAAAGACGTCAGATGGGACAAACAAAGCACCTTCAAATGTTCAAATCATGGATTTTGTACGACAAAATTGATAATGTTCATGCCAGTGGTGAGGCACCAAAATTTGCCCAAATCGACATGTATGATCCCCGAAGCGTACTCGTGACGTGGAATAAGTAAAAGTTCGAATTTCGGGATTTCGAGAAGCATAAAAATTAACTTCGGTCCAAAAGGAAAGGACCTAACATTTTGTTAGTCTAAAACCAATTTTTTCGACGCTTTCAAAGTCTTTGAGTTTGAAAAAGCAAAAAAAAAAATGTCTGTCTGGGTGTCTGTAGACATGGTCGTAGTAGTAGACTCGAGCATGGTCAATTTATCCGAAAATATGGGCAAAACCTTGTGGACATCTCTGTGATCGGAGATACAACAATACTTAAAACCATCAAAATTATTAGAAATTCTAAATTTGGTGAAGTATAGTATAGTTCATCACAATTGGATAAGGTTGACCTCGTAGACTGGCATATGGCTAATTTATCCGAAATTATGGGCAAGACCTTGTGGACGTCTCTGAGATCGGCGATACAACAATTTTTAAAACCCTCAAAATTATCAGAAATTCTAAATTCTGTGAAGTATAGTATAGTTCAATACAATTGGATAACGTTGTCCACGTGGACTCGAACATGGCCAATTTATCCGAAAATATGGGCAATACCTTGTGGACATCCTGTGATCAAAGGTACAACAATTTTTAAAACCATCGAAATTATCAGAAATTCTAAATTTTGTGAAGTATAGTATAGTTCATCACAATTGGATAAGGTTGACCTCGTAGACTGGCATATGGCCAATTTATCCAAAATTATGGGCAAGACCTTATGGACGTCTCTGTGATCGGCGATACAACAATTTTTAAAACCATCAAAATTATCAGAAATTCTAAATTCTGTGAAGTATAGTATAGTTCAATACACTTGGATAACGTTGTCCAAGTAGACTCGAACATGGTCAATTTATCCGAAAATATGGGCAAAACCTTGTGGACATCTCTCTGATCGGAGATACAACAATTTTTAAAACCATCAAAATTATTAGAAATTGTTAATTCTGTGAAGTATAGTATAGTTCATCACAAATGGATAAGGTTGACTACGTAGACTGGCATATGGCCAATTTATCCGAAAATATGGGCAAGGCCTTGTGGACAACTCTGTGATCCGAGGTACAACAATTTTTAAAACCATCAAAATTATCAGAAATTCTAAATTGTGTGAAGTATAGTATAGTTCATCATAATTGGATAAGGTTGATCACGTAGACTGGCAAATGGTTAATTTATCCGAAAATATGGGCAAGAACTTGTACTGTGATTAGATATACAACAATTTTTAAAACCATCCATAATAAAAGAGAATTCATCACAATTTGATCAGGTTGGCCACGTAGAGTGGTATATGGCCAAGTTATCTGACAATATGGTCTAACCGAGGATATGTGCAAAACCTTGTAGACATCTCTGCGGTCGGTGATATAAAACTTTTAAAATAATCCAAAATTATTAAAAATTCCAAAAACTGTGAAATAAATTATAGTTCATCATAATTGGATCGGCTCGGTGACATTGCCCGCTTTATGGCTTAGCTATTCTAAGAAATATGCGGCGCCTTCGGGACATTTCCAGGATCGACGCTAAATAATTATTTTTTAACCATCAAAAATCAGTCAACTTTTAAATTATCTGAAATAAAGTACTGTTCAATACAATTGGATGCTTTTAGTTAACGAGATAAACAGATGGTCCAACTATCTGTTTGGTGGTACGAAAAATCCTAAATTACAAAAAATTTAAATTTTCATATAATTTAAATTCCAATTGGAAAAATAGCTAATTTAACAGTGTAATGTTATTTTTTTTAGCATAAACTTCACACTCATCTTGAAAGTGACATTTAAACTATCAAATGGCCAAAAAATATTTGATTTATCATCTGCATTCAGATCTTAGCGTGAGCATGGCTGAACGGACACTTAATAGCATGCACAATTTTTTACACCAACCGTACATTTTGTCTTTATATTTTTCCCAGCCATAAAGAAAACCTAGTTGTTTATAAAATTTAGAATTCTGGTTCTATTCTAATGTATTTCCCACATTTTTAATTTATTTGTCGTTTTTATATTATCTTCCAAGTTTATAATAAGATTTTTTTGTAACATTTTCATATTTTCCATTTAAATATTTCTTAACATACAAACATGTGTACATAAAAAACTATTTCTTATTTATCATAAATGTAATCTAATCAAAATACTACGTAATTTAAAATACTTAAAAGGATTTTGAATTTTTTTAAGGAACTTGGAAATTTTAATTAGAAAAATGGCATACCTTTCCCGAACAACGTTGTGCGCTTAGTAAATTTCGTTATTTACTTCAGTGTTTCGTCTATAAAAGACGGTTATGTAAAAAAAATGTTATCCTACAGATTTATATCATCTTTTAGGAAAGGCAGATGGTTTATGGTAAACACAGAATCATATAGTCGAAAAAATTTGGAATTTATTTTTCACCTTACCGTTATTTTGATGTAATCGTTACATTTAACTGATTGAATATGAATTTTATATAGACACATAGTAAATTGAAAAGAAATAAAATTAAAAAAAACTTTGTATCGAAGAAACACCAAATGAATTTGCGAGAAAAATAAAAGCTTCGTGAGTAATGGAATACAATTTTTTATCAATTCAATGTACTTACAGATCTCCTATTTATAAACGCGTATATACTATATAAAGCTTTTACATGGTTAATTGAAATGAAAGGTATATACGTAACGAAAAGCTTTTTTTTCGGGATGTTGGTTGGTTAATTTGATGAATTCAACTTTTTGTTTTCTGTTTCGTTGGAATTTTCTAGGAAAATAATTTTTTACTGCACGAAATAAAGATGCTACAGATAAAATATTTAGTTAAACTTTATACATACGTTATTTTATATACATACATAGAATGGAAATTGTTTTAATTAGAAATAAAGCTTTTTAGGATACGATATACAACATACATAAGATCAGATGTTTTATATGGATTACGAATGAAATTCTAAAGTCTTAAGTGGTTTTAATTTTAATGTAAATATTTTTTTTTTGTGCTCGTCCCTATCCTCTTTTTTTTTTTTTTGTGTTTTGGGGTCGTCTAACCATAGTACATACTCGATTATATACGACTAAACGAAGGTATGTAGATACAAAGAATTAAAAACAAATTTAAGTTTTTCTCCACATTGTTATAGTGTTCTTTTTGTGTTTGTCCTTATCTTATCTTATCTACTCTATACAGAAGATAGTGCAACTCAAACAAACATTAAATCTTAAACCATTTTATTTAAGTTTGTTTGTGGTTTAGCATTATAAAAGGTATGCTATAGAAAAAAATTTGCGTTTTCCAATTTGTTTGTTGTCTAATAAACTAGAAAATGGAAAATTTATCTAACGTATAAGTACACATGTGTACCTATTGTAGTGTTAATATATTTTAATAAGTGTAGACTCACAGAATTGATTGAACAGTTGAATTTCCATATGGTTGAAGCCACCATATGGTGAATTTGCTTGCTAAAAGGTTCAATATTCTTAAAAAAGAAAGAATATTTTGAAAAAAACTTGGAAATTAGATTACAGTGTTGTATAATTATGTAACTAACTACCTAATTAGGAACACTTTTAAATAAAATTTGACAGAAGTATTATAAGGAAATAAAAGTCACAAAATATATTTACCCTGTAAAATTCAAACTTGGAATCAAACCTAAATATGTTATTTGTAGCACACGCTGGGATCGTAATCGTATTTGGAATTTGTATCTACAAATTTCTAACAATTCAAGCTATACATTCATAAAAAGCACGTTAAAATTCGAAAAATGTTGGCAATATCTTGTCTAGAAGTTTACATTTTCACTACTGTACAATTTTCATTCCCGTAGAAGTACGAATAGACTAAATATAAATAACTGTGTTCATGTAGCACCATTTTCTAGCAATAAGAACTTCCGATTGTTTAGGGTAACAAAAAAAAAATGTTGATTATATTCGCCAATGTTCATAGGGCATTAAAATATTAAGGAAAAATTTAAACTAAATTACAGAATTTGCTTAGAAAATAGGTAGCAATTTTTATAAGTTTTAAATTAACTGGAGATTATCTGCTTTTTTTGTGAAACTGGGTATTAGAATATTTAAATTTAAAACTGAAAAACTTAGAAATTTTTGAATGAAATGGGAATAGGTTTGGAGGGAGTTGTGAATATGTGACTTCCGCAAGGAAGTAAAATATTCCCAGTTCTGTTTAACCTATATAACAGCGAGATAAATCGCATCAAAATAAAAATCAAATGTACAACTGTACAATTTGTAGTCGATTTTATAATAATAGGGAATGGGAGGCAGTGATGTCTTTTGTATATTTAATGATCATTTATTTATTATATAATACCGGCCTCACAGACTGTTATTTTTAGACTGCCTTTACAATAATTCTTAAACATTCTATACTATCATAAACTTGTTTAATGTAGCAATATATATATATATATATATATATATATATATATATATATATATATATATATATATATATATATATATATATATATATATATATATATATATATATATATATATATATATATATATATATATATATATATATATTTATATATATATATATATATATATATATATATATATATATATATATATATATATATATATATATATACATAAATACAGATTTTGTGGAAAGTGAAAATAGACTTAACTAAACAGAAAATTATACTAAAGCTTAAAATTAATATAATTCATTTGTACTGTATTAACTTGACCGACGAGTTTTTTGACTGTTTACAAATACATTTGACTGATATAGTTTTTTATTATTATTATTATCAATTTTTATACATTCAAATTTAACTAAAACTATTACATCTTAACCTATTTGGTTCATTTCTAACCCTTTTTGACTTCCTTATGACTGGGCTTGGAGGAGACGTTGAGATAGTATTAGATCTAGTTCTCTTCCGCAATTCTTTCTGAATCAGTATTGAATTTTCAGTGCTCAGTGTTTTGGGAATTATTTTCATTTAACCCTATTTCATCAAGTCTCATACCCGGATGTACATCATCCCCCAAGTTACTCTCTTTAATCTGATTTTCTTGTACAAATCTTATGTGATTTTGAACATTTATTAAATAAGTCAAAGGGCTAAGAACTTTATGTACCCGAGCTGGTAACCAGTTTATATGATTCCGCAAATGATTACGATAGAGAACTTTATCCGCTACTTTAAATTTTGACCATTTTGGCTTTGTTTGACAAACATTTTTGTCTATTATAATTTCTTCCTTCAAATTAAATCTTACATTTTTATCTTGTTTTATTTCTTTATATTCTAAGTTCTTATCTTTACTAGGACGAATGACATCAAAAAATGTTTTCGGCTTATAACAAAATATAATTTCACACGGGGTTTTCTGAGTTGTCACATTAGGCGTATTCCGATTATAAAATAAAAACTTACTAATTTGATTCTGGATTGATAATTTGCTTTCTGGACCAGATAAAAACTTATACAATGATTTCTTAACAGTTTGGACATATCGTTCAGCTTGTCCATTTGATTGCGGATGATATAATTCGCAAAATGTTTTAAAATCATAACTTTGAAATGGTGGCCCATTATCTGTAACAAACTTCGAACATAATCCTAGTCCAGACATAATTGACAACAACTTTTCTATCAATGTACTTGCATTAGTAGAATTAACCAGAACAAGATCTACATATTTTGAAAAAGAGTCTACAAAGATTAAAAAAGTTTTACCGGAAAAATAAAAAAATCCAAATAGACTCGTTCCATTAGATATTGGCTTGGAGTCCACTTTGAGGTTACAATTTCCTTGGATCTATTCTGATTTCCCTGGCAAGAGAGACAAGACTTTACCACTCTTTCGATATCTGCATCAATCTTATCCCACCAGACATAAGATCGCGCTACCATCTTCATTTTAATGATACCTGAATGATTTTCATGAAACATCTTGAATTACAATGCGACTGTTATAAAAAAGACAATCATCCCCCGTACTCAGAACTGTCGTTTTGCGAAATAATGTTTGAGGTGCTCTGGTAATAGTTTTGGCCATCCATTCAAAACATATTCATAAACTTGTGACAACACCGGGCCCTTTTGAGTATAATTTCTAACTTTTTCAATATTTATCGGAACTTCGGTCGATCTGCGAAAAGAACAAATTCTAATATCTTCAATATTGGTGCTGCCTTGGACTGGTAATCGAGAAAGTGCATCGTAATCGACGTGAACATGGATAAATATACAGGCCGGCACTGTAATCTCGCTATCGCAACTGCTGAGTTTCCCTTTTTTGGGTTAAACATTTGTTGGAGGACTCTGATGATCCGTGCAAATAGTGAAATTCTTACCAAACAAATATTTTTCAAAACGTTTTACCCCAAAAATTTCAGCTAGTGCCTCACGGTGTAGTTGGGAATAATTCTTCTCAGCTGGTGACAGTGTACTACAGGTAAACAGGCAAAAATCAACGGTTTTTGCGCTCCATTAAAAAAAGTTCGGAAGATAGGTTTGGAATAAATTTCCCGTAATAATTAACAAGTCCTAAGTATGACTGAAGCTGTTTTAAATTTTGGGGGGCTGGCGCTTTAACAATAACTTCGACTTTTGAACCTGTTGGTTTCACCCCATCACTAGAAATTACGTGGCTCAAATATTCAACCGACCTTTCAAGAAATTTGCTCTACCTTTTTCTCTAGTTGCGGCATCTAACATTTTTAATTCCCTTCAAAAATTGGTCCATAACGCTCTGGAATATAGAAGGTGCAGAGGGAAAGAAGTTGCTGGTATGCCCCAGTCAAATCAATGACACAAAAATAGTTGCTGTTCGCCAAACTAGCAAAAATATCCTGAACCGTTGGAATTGGATAATGCTCCGTTTGCACAAAACGATTAGTTGTCACTTTGCAGTCCATACAAAGACGAACTTCACCATCTTTTTTTGGAACGACAACAACTGGACTTACGAAACGACTATATCGGACTGGAGTTAGAATATTTTGACTTACCAACCTCTCAATTTCCTTCTCTACTTGCTCCTTAAGACGATAAGGTACAGTTTAAGATGCATGAAAAATGGGTGTTGCATTCTCCCGCAAAACAATTTCCGCCACATATCCCAAAATCGGAGATGCCAAACTCGTATCCAGTATTTTTGAAAATTTCGATTTAATATAATTTATTACCTCTGTTCTATTCGATTCGACGTCAATTTTATTTAGACGGGAGTAATTTATACTTACTATCGGTTTAAAAAGCAAATTATGTCTCCAATTTGGTCGCAAAACATCGAGCCAATCCCGGCCCAATAAAGCACGAAATGGCCGTTTAGGCTTAATGATAACCAATTCCTAATTTTTCTTTTGATCTAATGGACCCTCTTGAAAGCTCACTGAAATTTTCCCGCTCATTGAAAAGTTCAAAATTAGGTTTTATTTTAATTAAACTAAACTTAGTTAGATACTCAGCTTCGGATATCCCTGACACTGATGCTCTACAATCCACTTCGAATTCCATATTTGTATCCTTAACAGATAACTCAAAATGATTGGTTTATTTCCACTAGCAATGTTGTTTATACAATAGAATTGTTTGGGTGAGGATTAATTGTAGCATACCCTGGACGTATGACCTTTTTGATCACACTTAGAACAGATCCATTCCACAGCCGGGCAATTTATTTCCTGATGTCTCCCACTACTACCGCATCGACGACAATGATTCGAAAACAATGAATTTCGAACGCGACTTTCTGAGTTGACATGATAACCTTGTTGACCGTAATATCTTACTGGTCGACCTTGTGCTACTTCGACCTTGATTATTACTAGGTGATCTTGCTCTACTTCGGCCTGGATAGCCATCAGAATCACGTGTCACAGCAGCTATTGTTTACGTTACTTGGGATTCAGAAAAACTCATTTCTAAATTGAAAGCGAGTTCACATGCAGACTCAAAACTGCCCTCTTCTGTTTTAATATTTAATAGAGCTTGATATATTCTTTCGTCTCTCATTCCAACAATGAAACGGTCCAAAATAGCTGCTTCTATTAGCACATTTCTTAGTGCAGCGTGAGCCTTGTATTTATCCTTCACTAAAAACCCACCAAAATCACACGAAGACGCCAATGATTGTAACCTGATTATGAAATCATTTAATGATTCGCCAACTTCTTGTTTGGCCTTGTGAAATTTTGCCCTTTCTGTTCTGATATTCAATTTTTTTTTCTAAAAATGTTTGCGTAGAAGCGAAAGGCATTCCTCCAGTGTTTTTTCAGATGGTAAATGAGGTACCGTTAACTTTCATAATGTTTCGTACAACCCGGCACCTATCACCGTAATAAAATTTGCTAACTATTCATCCTCCGGAATTTTATTTGCCTTAAAATAATTTTTGAGTCTATCTTCATACGCTATCCAACTTGCCCCTTCCACAAAAGTTTTTCGACCATTTTCCAATAAACTTGTATTTCACATTCACAACACTCTACAATCTTTTCTTTCTTAATTTTAAATTTTTTTTCTGTATCCACCCTATATAACATGGAATAATTTTACCGCACGATTATATTTCCGTACACACTGTTACTGCCACAAAATATAGTATGTAATTTTGTTTAAGACGTTTTAACTATTTAACTGATTATCAGTAATTCTAATGATTAATTTCGATCACTTAATTTTAGTTTTAGTTTTATAAATTGGTTAACAATTAGGGTATCCCATTCACGTCGCCACTTAACGTATATTTAATGATCATTTATTTATTATATAATACCGGCTTTACAGACTGTAATTTTTAGACTGCCTTTACAATAAATCTTAAACATTCTATACTATCATAAACTTGTTTGATATAGCAATATATATATATATATATATATATATATATATATATATATATATATATATATATATATATATATATATATATATATATATATATATATATATATATATATATATATATATATATATATATATATATATATATATATATATATATATATATATATATATATATATATATATATATATAAATACATAAATACAGATTTTGTTGGATTAACCTAGAATCTGTGTAAAATTTTCTAAAACTAAAACGACATAATTTGTAACACAAATACATATGGTACAAAAGTGAAACTCAACCTCCAAAATCTCAGGTATTTCAAATTTAAAGAAATTTGACAACAGCAACATCTCTTTTTTTTTTTTTTTTTTTTTTTTTTTTTTTTTTTTTTATTAGGCTTGGCTCCTATATGAAATAGAGCCATATTGCCAAAAAATCCAAATTTATAAATTCCTTGTTACATATTTTTCTTCATAACTTAATTTTAAAAATAGAATTTTCAACAGAATTTTACTTCCTGCACATATACCGTCGGCTATTAATTATCTCGTATTAAATTGTTATTCCACTCATCCTAATAAATTCATACATTTCCTTGTAAGCCAAAAAATCACCCTCATTCATTAAATCGCTTAGATTTCTTGCATTCCGAAGGATGTTGAACTTTGATCTATATTGGCTATATCTGGGACAAGCCAATATGAGATGTTCAACATCCTCCACACTTCCACACAACTCACAATCTTTGTCCTCACTCAAATGACGTTTCCACAAGCATTCCTTCCAATTTCCATGGTTCAGCCTGATTCTCTCAACCGTTCGCAACATTCGCGTATCTCCTTTGAGCTCCTTAAAGAACGGAATTCTCAAAGGAGTACCACGGAGCACGCTGTACTTCATTCCTTTCGTTAGACTTTTCTCGTTAAATTCACTCTCCCATTTTCTCCACAGATTCATTTGAAACATTCGAAGTACATCTCTTGCATCATTCCTTTCGTACTCCTGAACCATGTCATTCAATGTACCCTTTTTAGCTAACATATCGGCTCTTTCATTCCCTTCAATCTGTCTATGTGATGGGATCCATTGTATGGTCACATCACGTTGACAGTCTCGAACACATTCAAAAATTAAATCAACATACACATTGCCTTCCCTTCCACCTCCACATTTTAGCAAACATAAACCACTCTGGGAATCGGAAAATATTACTATTTTCCTTTCCCCTTCATTCACAGCCAGTTTAATTCCTTCAAACATTCCAATCAGTTCAGCGTTCATTATACAGATGCTTTTGTCCACTTTAAAATACTTTTCCACATTCTTACCAGGCATAAATACACCAACACCCACTCCATTCTCATTCACACAACAGCAACATCTCGTTCAGTAATTTGGCCACTACAAAATATCAAAGTAGTGTTTAGTTAAAAATTTCCAGTTATATCGGTATTTAAGGGAAATGTTATAATCTGAAGCCGAATCCCTCAAAGCATTTTATGGTTTTAGCTAGTCGTAAACTTAAAAGCTCATAAAGCTCGGTTAAATTTTCTAACAGTAAAAACATATGATTGGTAACACAAATATGGTACAAAAGTCAAATTAATCCTCCAAAATCAAAGATATTTCAAATTTTAAGAAATTTGACAACAACAACATCACGTTAAGTATTTTGGCAACAACAAAATATCAAATTGATGTTTAATTAAACATTTCAGGTAGAATGGATGCTTAAAGAAAATGTTAAAATCTGAATCCGAATTACCGAAAGCGTTGCGTGTTTTAAGCTTGTCGTAAACTTAAAAGCACATAAAGCTCCAAACTAAAAGAACATAATTGTGTTAACATAAATATGGTACAATAAAGAATGTACTCGTGTTAAATTAATAATCGATCTATTAGAACACTAAAAATTAATACTCCTTACAAACAAAACTTCAAGTGCGGTAGATATGAGTTTTGCAACACCAAATATAGCCAATACCTATAAACCTATAGCCTAACCAATACCATTACCTGGTAAATCCAAATAAATTTGCAATTATGAAATTTTTCGAAATCCTAACATTACGATAGAATACCAAATATCTAGGGGTTACTTTAGATTACAAATTAACATTGGAAGAACATGTAATTTGGGACAGAAACAAATCAATAAATAATTTTATTACTCTGAAGTTTACTATGTTATATGCCATCAAATCAGACTAAACTGTATGAATTGCATTCAATACCATAAGTTTAACCACCAGAACTTATAAATTCAAAATCGGGTGAAGGGAAAACACTTAAAGATTCTTTATGTTTACTGATACCTGCCAAAATTTTATCAGCAATAAAGTGAATGACTGCTTGTTTTAGGTTTGTGCAAATTCCCAAAATAAAATATATTTTCAGCTTGATTGATGCATGTGTTGGTTTTATTTCTAAAATATTTAAATGATTCAAAATCGAACTCTAATCCAAATCTTTTATATTGTTTGTAAGAGAAATCTCTACGTTGCATTAAATTCAAAATATGAGCATTTAACCACGGAGCTGTGGGACATTTTGAACTGAATTCTTTAAGTACATATATCATTCACATCAGGATAAAAATAAATATTTAACCAATCGAATGAAGAGAAAAAATTTGACAAATCAATTCTGCCATTTCCCTATACAAAACAAGCTCTCTAGTTAGTTACTGTAAGTTTTGAGATTCCTTGAAGTTTAGAGGTCAGAGGTTCGAGTTAGAGGTTCGGGTTTATTCGACGACGCCTTCCTCTGCTTGAATCGTTTCCACTTTTACCATTTTTTAGATAGTTGCCAAATTTTGTGTTTTCATAACACTGTACAATACAGACTCAAGTCAGGTGTATTATAATTTTTGCTATTAATAAAGTTTTGCAAAAGATTTATTTTTACGCATTAATATTCCAATTAATTTTCAAAAATTAATTATCATTTTAATTGCAATTTTGTAAATAAACAAATTAATGAAATTAATTGTTATTTTGTTTTTAAATTAATATAATATATTTGAATTACACATAATTAATCCGTTATTAAAATCTAATTATTTTAATTGAATTAAACAAACTATTTCATAAAAAAAAATTAGTAATTGTTTTCAATATAATTTAATTAGTGTTTAATAATATTTTATTGATGTTTTGTGTGATTTAGACACAGAAGAGTTTTGTCATTTAAATTTTTGTTTTTGTTTTGGTTTATAAATGAAACAATTTATAATCTAATAATTGGATTATAACAAGTTTTTTTTTTACAAATACCTAGCTAAATTATTGTTGGTTTTGTTTTAGTTGTAGTTCAGAGGTTTTGTTAGAAAATTTTTTGTTTTTATGTTTGTAAATAATAGAGTGCAGACTTTTTGTGATAACACTTCATTACGCAGTTCACAAATCATTTTACTGGCATGTGCAGGTGTCAAAATAATTATCCCTTTCCCAAATTTTCTCGCCCAATTTACTCCACATATAAATCAATAAATAAACCAAATACTTGATTTACTTATCTACACAGTGTGTTCCAAAGTAAAATCTAAATTTTATTTTAATTTTACAAATCTATTTGGAATGCATGATGGCAATATAAAAAAAATTGTTTACAACAAATACCCAACAACATCGAATTATTTATTTCGTGAAGAAAAAATATCGAAATGACACATATATAAAACTACACACAAGTACATAAAAATACATAAAACAGAGAAATATCCTTTACAATATGATAGTAGGAATAATATCCTTTTGTGTACATATTTTATATTGTATTTAGGAGAGAGATGTCCCCAAAAAAAAACTCCAAAAAATTGGAAAAATGGTAAATACGTGTGGTAATTTTTCCATGTTCCTTATAATGGGGTGTGGGTGTGTTTGTATCTGGGAACCCATTTTTTGTTTTATGTTTTTTATTAATAAATAAATAAAGTAAAAATTTGTCGTTTTTTGTGTGTTTACTAACTTATGAACGTATATTACGAAGCAAGTTATCCTTTATTTATTGCAATCTTTTAAAAATCCTTACACGTACATTTAATGAATCTTTACAAAATACACATCTAGGACAAGAATAACAATAAATAAACAAGTTAAATAATATACATACAAATAAAAAAAAATGTTGAACTAAACCATAAATTGATTTATCAATGATTTTCGCTCAGAGCGATAAACATTGTCCTAAATTCCACCAACAATATACAACTGAAGCTAAAAGCTTTAAAAATCACATTTCTGTATAAACAAAATACGACTAACTTGCAATCTTGGACTTTGGCGTCTTAAAGCTTAAATACCGAATTTTATTTTAGTTGGTTCAGTTGGAGTATGCATCCTAGTTCTGTTGGTGGAAATCTGGTACATTTCATTTTCACACTGTACGAATGCGCTGTTGGGTTTTATCGTTTGTTAATAGAAAAACTTCATTGGTGTGTTGAAGTTTTCGATAGAATATATAATTGTCATTACTTCAACCAATTACTTCGGTCTAAAAAAAACCAAAGTATTGAAATCCGGTCAAAAATGAAGAAAATTTGATTGATTCAAAACAATTTTTCTCGAGGTTTTGAAATCCCCTGAATCTGAAAGAGCAAAATAAAAATGTCCGTCCGTTCGTTTGTCTGAATGTCTGGATGTCTGGATGTCTGAAGGTCTCTCTACCCATGGTATTTCGAGAACAGCTTGTCCGATTTGGAATTTGGTTTCGGCAATCTGTTTCTATATGGTCAAGGTGGAGATTTGAAAAGCTTTTCGAAACTGTACGTCAAGAGGGTCAGGTACCTGCCATACGAATTAAACCAAAATACCTGGTTATATATGGTAAACATAATTACGATTTTTTTTATAAATGCCAGTTTGATTATTGAATTCGACATTAAATTGGGGTTGATTTGAAGGTAAGTTACTTGTAAATTGCCGGGTTGAGTTGAAGTTGAATTGGAGTTGAGTTGGGTTGGATAGGATACATTGAGTTGTTGACTAATTTTTTTATATATTTTGGTTTGTGGGCAGTGAGTTGTTGACCAATTCAATGAGTTGTTGAATTTGCGGTTGAGTTGAGGGTTGAGTTGAGTTTCGTTTGCGAGTTGAATTAGGGTTGAGTTGTGGTTTAGTTAGGGTTTAATGAGCAGTTGAGAAATCTATATACAGGGAAACTTCATTACAACAGAAATGGTGGAGGTGTCTGTTAAACTGAGGATTTGAGATTTTATTTATAAACATTTTATTGGCATTCTAAAATGATTTGTAAACGAAGTTCTGGAGTATGACCAAGTAGGATGGAACTTGGCTATTCCTTAACCGATTACGATGAAATTTGACATGTGCGTTGGAAATGGGAGTCTAAAATGATTTTCCGTTAAAGCTCTGGAATATGGCCAGTTAAAATGGAACCTGGCTATTCCTTTACCGATCATGATGAAATTTGGCATATGCCTTGTAAATAGGATTAAAAAAATGGTTTTTAGATGAAGTTCTGGAATATGACCAATTAGAACGGAATTTGGATATTTATTAACGGATTTGACTGAAGTTTGACATATGCCATGGAAACGGAATTCTAAAGTGTTTTTTGGAAAAAGCTCTGGAATATGGCCAAGTAAGATGGAACTTGGCTATTCCTTAACCGATTATGTTAAAATTTCATATGTGTCATGGAAATTGGGTTCTAAAATGAGTTTTAGATGAAGTTGTTGCCTTTATCCATAACTTCATCTAAGATTCAATTTAGAATTCTATTTCAATCATGTATGTCAATTTTCACTAAAACCGTCTAAGAAATAGGCAAGTTCAATCCTTATTGGCCATACATATTATTTGCTAAAGGTTTAATTTGAAATGTAAAAAGTTCAATTTGAAATGTTAAAGGTTCAATTTGAAGTGTAAAAGTGTCAGCTTCTAAGGGAGGTTTTCATTGAAAAATTTCAGATACATGGGACTTAAATGTTTGTCCGTTGAAGTGAGGATTCCGCTAAATTGAGTATCCGTTTAAATGAGTATATGTGTGTGATATTTAAACAAATGTATACGCATTGAATGATTTGAACAACTTTGAGTTAGATTAGGGTTGATTTGAAAGTTTATGTGGGGTTGATTTGGTAATTGATTTGTGGGTTTGGTTTGGAATTTGGTGATTGGGTTTAGAATTATGTTGCGATTGAGATAGAGGTTGATTTGTCTATGGAGTTGGAGGTTGAGCTGAAGATTGTCTTAAGAGGTTCATTTCGGGATTGATTTGGGAGTTGAATTAATCAAGCCCGAAGTACTGACCACCTCATGAGGTTGCAGCCCTTTATATTTTTAATAATTAAATGAATCTCGCAATATGTCGGATTTTTTTGTATACTATAAATAACGTTGTGGATCATGCAGATATATTCTGAAGACCTAGGCTGGGATAGCGATTGCCTAGGTTTGATAGCGATTGGCTTTCAAATCTGATATATTTTGTTGTTGAATAAGCGCATTTTTATTTCAAAAATTAACGCGTCCTTTATTTATTCAACTTTATCCGTCATCGTTTGGTATAAGGTTATCATGCTATTCTCTATATATATAGTTTAATCAGCTGGAATAACTTCTTTACTCACTAAACCTTGCTTCGCCCGAACATGATTGTAAGTTGATTGAAGAATTTCATTCTTGCGGCTTTGTAAACTCAAGCCTCTCAAAATATTGCCGATAAATTAAAGTAAGATATTATAGTCCATTGCTTGTGGGATGACTGAGTTATCCCAATGTTTTCAAAATATATTCTCATTGTAAAATTTAAAATTGAAATATCAAAACTTGTCTCTTTAACTATTGCTGAACAAACCCCGAGCACACCTTACAATAGAAGCGTAGTTAAGAACATCAATTTGGATTGATAACGAGGTTTTATTTTCCTGCTTCTCTTTTCAGGTTGAGGCATGGTTTTATCCTCAATGAGTTTATATTGCTGCCTGAAACTCTGACTTCAGGATGGATTGTGATCTCCAATTAAAAACTTTCCTTGAGTTAAAACGGTCAGATCACTTGGATTATTGGTGAAATTGGTCTTTAATTAAAGCAAACCTATATTTGAAAAGTTAATGTTTGAACTGCTATCAATATGTTCATATGATAATTTAATGAATTATTCCAGCCTCTCACAATTCCCCAAAAAGTCACCAACAAAAATATTACCTTGAAAGCTTCTTTTGTTAAAGCACAGACCACCACAAGGTGGACAGCTTCCGTTGCCATACAAACAAAAATGGTAAGAAAGCTCTTGCACGATTCATTGCCTCTCCCTTTTCACACTTTTACATTGAATGGTTCGGCGCAATCAACTTCTCATTTCAAAAATGGCCCATTAGTGTTTGCTGAATGGTTTTACTGAATTGGTGGCATCTTAGACATTTGGATGGTCGTTGTCTGGCAGCATTTCTTCCATTTATATTCCAAAGTTTGGATCGGATATATGCTAAAGTTAACTGATTCCTGCCATGTATTGTTAATTTGTGACATTCTTGAAATATCAGGTTGTAATCAGTAATGCAACCTATGTATAAAAATGGTGAGAGTGACAGTAACTAACTTTTATTATCAGTTGGTTTGTTGTTCTTTAAATTATGACTTTCATTCCTATGTTGGTCTTGTTGGGCACGGGCTGATGACCAAGAGGGTTTTCGCCGTCTCTCACTCTCATTGTTTTGGCTAGTGGTACCAACTTATCTCTGGAACATTTTAAAGTCTCACCTCTGAATTATGAATTGACCAAGTTGTTGGAGTGTTTGTTAATAAACTTGGACCACTCCATTATATTTGATGTTTTTTCGAGACATTCAGCTTCTATGCCTCTTGTTGTAACGTGCGGACGGCCAGGTATGAGGCACTAGCTGTTCCAAAGGATACAGTTGTTAATTAATATTCACGAATTCGTTCTTTCTCGTTTCGTCTCCGTAGTATCTTTTGATACCGTTGGTCATCTTTATGTATTTGTATGTCACGATACATTTTATCGATATCTGCTGTGTATACCACCCTATGTTTTATCCACATTAACAGGATCGAAATCAACTCCTCCTGTAGAATTGGTCCAACCACTTGTTGATCGTTGAGGCTCTTCTTCTGATGAACCCATTTCACCTTCACTGAGTTCCATGTGACCAAGTCCAAACTTCTTTATCGAGAGCTGAGTGAAACGGCCCGATTATTTGATAGCTTCGTGTAATCATCAGAGAACGCTGCCCGTTGGGTACTGCGCAGGAATCGACAATCGACCTCGGTTTCTTCCGAATAGGTTGGCGAGGGTATCTTGGTCTAAAAATGAACCAATTCATGTCGTTGTAAAAGTAATTTGCGCTCGTTTTTTGTCAGCATGGGAGCGCGGCACTCTTTAATAAAGCGCATTATGAAAACAGAGATTCGTCTAATACCCCTAAAATTGTTGGAGAAGCTCATTGAGTCGGTAATATCTTGAATAGGTTCCCCCATTAGGGCAATTTTCAAGATCTGTAGCTTCTTCTCATCCTCAATTATCTGGTGCGGAGGGCCCAATTTTCCTTATTTTGGTATAGAAACTCAGGGCCGTTGAACCATATACTAGAATTGGAAAGCTCGCTCGGCATAACACCACTACTGCGGATGCTGCAGGGTTCATTTGACCAGGGATATGACGCCAATACACAATTTTGGTTATTTGTTGAATTTTGGACACACGATGAGCAATAAACGTGTTCCAACTATGGGGCTCGTTATTTAATCAGCACAGACAGATTAAAGAATCGGTCCAATAATATTCTGCTGAAATCGTGTTGTCATTTAAAACCTCGCTCTTTAGTCGACACACCAAATCAGCCAGCAATTTGGCACCCAACAGCTCGAATCTGGCGATAGTAATAGTTTTAGTGGGTGCCACCCGTGATTTGGCACAAAGCAATCGAATTACCAGACATCGGCTCACTCGCATCCGAAAAAGCATGTAATTCGATTCTGGTCCTTTTAAAATCGTAGCTTGCAAACCTTGAAATCGTAATAGTTCCAACCAGCTGACAGCTCCGCATTTAACTCCTTGTCCCAATCCAATTTTTGCTTCAAAAGAGTTTGGTAGAAAATTTTGCACGGGTTATAATTGGACATAACAATTCTAATGGAAATCAAACAAACTCGCCATTTTGGAAAGAAAGATCCGTTTCGTAATTTTATCTGAAGTACCATTTGGAAAATAAAAATACCGAAAAACATCACTTGTAGGTTGCCAAATTAGTCCAAGGGCCTTTGCTACATCATGATCATCGATTTTAAGGAGCTTCTCTCGAGGCTGGTTGTCAATAGAATTTGGATAGTGAGAAGCCACACGCATCCAGCAAATTCGTGATTTGTTTTTTAATCTCCAAGAGCTCCTCGATTGAATTTGTGCCCACCATCATATCATCAACATAAAGATTCTGACGTATCACTCGAGCGCCCTTATAGCCAAATAGACCCTAGGGGCGGTTCTAACTTTAGCAACTTGAATTTGGCGATATATATTTTGGATGTCGCCGGTTAAAACATAATGAAACAACCTGAACTGCAAAAGAGTAACGAAGAGATCTTCCTGAATTTTTTATCCAGAATGCAGAATATCATTTAATGAAAATGATGATGAAGTCTTGCATGAGCCATCGAAAACGACCCTCAATTTTGTGCACGAACTAATGAGGTGATGTGGCATAAAAATCGTCGACGACCTCCAAGTTCTTCATGAATAAATTCCGAATAGCTTGCTCTCCTTTCTTCGTAAAGCCTCTTCTCCAAGTTCAGAATGCGGCACATTACAATATTATAAGATTTGCCTAAACATGATGGATTTTTTGAAGACGGCCAAGATTTGCCCAAACATGATGGATTTTTTTTTTACTTATTTCCATTTCTGCAACAGGATATGTTTCGATCTCCCAAAAAGACTGCACCAGCTTTTCCATGTTATCTAATTTTTCCAGCGATGAATATCTATCGGCAGCACTTGTCAGAGCGCTTCTGGCAGATCAAGGCCATGAATGATGTGGACCGCTAATTGTCCATCCAAATTTGGTTTTCTGTAGTATTGGAAGGTGGACCCGGTATCTTTTCCCAGGCAGCAATAGATCCCAAAATAGTGCGGCTCCAATAAGCAGGTCGAGATTCTGCGGCTTTAAATATATGGGCGGTCAGCCAGTTTTCTCGTTTGGTAAAATTGGATGCGGCGGTTGAACATCAGTGATCTTAACCGCAGAGATGAGTAATTTCTCTACTGTGCCGAATCTGGATACAATGATGAGCCGACAGAAACCCTTTGACGAAGTGCTTGCCGATCCGATTTCTGCTACAGATGTCATCAGTTTAAGCCATTCTACGTTTAACGTCTGCGCAAACCTCTCAGAAATAAAGTTCACTGATGCACCACTGTCCCGGGACCGGTGAACCTTGATTATCAAGCACATTGATGGTGGCTGTGGCTAATAAAGCGGAATCATCTTGGAAACCTCCTGATTCGACAAGTGCTTCCTTCGAATTTGAGCATTTAATGATTTATGCATGAGATGATGAACCCGAACTCGTTGAAGTCACTGGAACGACTACTGGGTTTTCTGCTTCGAAGTGGAGCGGGACGTTTACGGCACCGTTAACACACAGAAACCCGACAGTTTCACGCAGAACGCTTGCCTAAAAGGCACAATACGGAAATCCGAATTCTGCTTGCGTACTGATATCGCTTAACGGGAGAGAGCGCGGATAAATTGGAACAGACAACTAATACATGATCCGGTGAGTTGCACTTTATACAGGGTGTTAACTTAACTGGATTCGATGACACCAATGCCAAGTGGCTGCGGCGATTTTGATTAGATGAACGGGCAGCTGATGACCGTACGGGAACTCGGCCAGTTTGTTTTTTATTGTAATCGATTTTTTCTAAAGTGCAAGCACGTTTCTCCAAAAATGTACAAAATCCTTCCCATGTCGGTATACCCCGGGTGGGGGCCTTGGTTGTAGATTCCTCCCACTTAATGGCGGTAGTTGAGTCCAATTTTGATACTCATCTTTGCTGCCAAGTGAATTAGGAGCCCTATAGTGAGTGGTAACGCGATCCTGGATCTCCCGAATACCATCAGCAGACTTCTTTCCCATAGAAGACATCACAATAATATCATTTTAATTTAATATGTTCCGAAGATTGTAAGAGAATTCAATCCAGTTTCGAACTGATGAGCTTATGATTATGAAAAAATCAATCCTCTCATCAGGCCGCGGCGACTGGACTGACTATACCACAATTTACATTCTATATATACAGAATGTCCTGTGCTTTATATACTAGCGAATCGTACTAATATAGATAAATTCAATTACAATTTTTTCTTCTTCATGACAATCACATAAGCTGTGAACGCTAATTTTACTTTTTTTAATTTTTGTTGAATGTTAATTAATTCTTATAATTTCTAAATATGCTACCGGTCTTACGACACTTTTAAATGTGTTTTATTTATTAACACGTAGAAACATATTAGTATTAACGAACGGTAAATTCAACGAAAACCGGCTAATAGACAGAATTCTATTTATTTAATTTTAATTTAATATGTTCCGAAGATTGTAAGAGAATTCAATCCAGTTTCGAACTGATGAGCTTATGATTATGAAAAAATCAATCCTCTCATCAGGCCGCGGCGACTGGACTGACTATACCACAATTTACATTCTATATATACAGAATGTCCTGTGCTTTATATACTAGCGAATCGTACTAATATAGATAAATTCAATTACAATTTTTTCTTCTTCATGACAATCACATAAGCTGTGAACGCTAATTTTACTTTTTTTAATTTTTGTTGAATGTTAATTAATTCTTATAATTTCTAAATATGCTACCGGTCTTACGACACTTTTAAATGTGTTTTATTTATTAACACGTAGAAACATATTAGTATTAACGAACGGTAAATTCAACGAAAACCGGCTAATAGACAGAATTCTATTTATTTAATTTTAATTTAATATGTTCCGAAGATTGTAAGAGAATTCAATCCAGTTTCGAACTGATGAGCTTATGATTATGAAAAAATCAATCCTCTCATCAGGCCGCGGCGACTGGACTGACTATACCACAATTTACATTCTATATATACAGAATGTCCTGTGCTTTATATACTAGCGAATCGTACTAATATAGATAAATTCAATTACAATTTTTTCTTCTTCATGACAATCACATAAGCTGTGAACGCTAATTTTACTTTTTTTAATTTTTGTTGAATGTTAATTAATTCTTATAATTTCTAAATATGCTACCGGTCTTACGACACTTTTAAATGTGTTTTATTTATTAACACGTAGAAACATATTAGTATTAACGAACGGTAAATTCAACGAAAACCGGCTAATAGACAGAATTCTATTTATTTAATTTTAATTTAATATGTTCCGAAGATTGTAAGAGAATTCAATCCAGTTTCGAACTGATGAGCTTATGATTATGAAAAAATCAATCCTCTCATCAGGCCGCGGCGACTGGACTGACTATACCACAATTTACATTCTATATATACAGAATGTCCTGTGCTTTATATACTAGCGAATCGTACTAATATAGATAAATTCAATTACAATTTTTTCTTCTTCATGACAATCACATAAGCTGTGAACGCTAATTTTACTTTTTTTAATTTTTGTTGAATGTTAATTAATTCTTATAATTTCTAAATATGCTACCGGTCTTACGACACTTTTAAATGTGTTTTATTTATTAACACGTAGAAACATATTAGTATTAACGAACGGTAAATTCAACGAAAACCGGCTAATAGACAGAATTCTATTTATTTAATTTTAAGAATTAATTAACATTCAACAAAAATTAAAAAAAGTAAAATTAGCGTTCACAGCTTATGTGATTGTCATGAAGAAGAAAAAATTGTAATTGAATTTATCTATATTAGTACGATTCGCTAGTATATAAAGCACAGGACATTCTGTATATATAGAATGTAAATTGTGGTATAGTCAGTCCAGTCGCCGCGGCCTGATGAGAGGATTGATTTTTTCATAATCATAAGCTCATCAGTTCGAAACTGGATTGAATTCTCTTACAATCTTCGGAACATATTAAATTAAAATTAAATAAATAGAATTCTGTCTATTAGCCGGTTTTCGTTGAATTTACCGTTCGTTAATACTAATATGTTTCTACGTGTTAATAAATAAAACACATTTAAAAGTGTCGTAAGACCGGTAGCATATTTAGAAATTATAAGAATTAATTAACATTCAACAAAAATTAAAAAAAGTAAAATTAGCGTTCACAGCTTATGTGATTGTCATGAAGAAGAAAAAATTGTAATTGAATTTATCTATATTAGTACGATTCGCTAGTATATAAAGCACAGGACATTCTGTATATATAGAATGTAAATTGTGGTATAGTCAGTCCAGTCGCCGCGGCCTGATGAGAGGATTGATTTTTTCATAATCATAAGCTCATCAGTTCGAAACTGGATTGAATTCTCTTACAATCTTCGGAACATATTAAATTAAAATTAAATAAATAGAATTCTGTCTATTAGCCGGTTTTCGTTGAATTTACCGTTCGTTAATACTAATATGTTTCTACGTGTTAATAAATAAAACACATTTAAAAGTGTCGTAAGACCGGTAGCATATTTAGAAATTATAAGAATTAATTAACATTCAACAAAAATTAAAAAAAGTAAAATTAGCGTTCACAGCTTATGTGATTGTCATGAAGAAGAAAAAATTGTAATTGAATTTATCTATATTAGTACGATTCGCTAGTATATAAAGCACAGGACATTCTGTATATATAGAATGTAAATTGTGGTATAGTCAGTCCAGTCGCCGCGGCCTGATGAGAGGATTGATTTTTTCATAATCATAAGCTCATCAGTTCGAAACTGGATTGAATTCTCTTACAATCTTCGGAACATATTAAATTAAAATTAAATAAATAGAATTCTGTCTATTAGCCGGTTTTCGTTGAATTTACCGTTCGTTAATACTAATATGTTTCTACGTGTTAATAAATAAAACACATTTAAAAGTGTCGTAAGACCGGTAGCATATTTAGAAATTATAAGAATTAATTAACATTCAACAAAAATTAAAAAAAGTAAAATTAGCGTTCACAGCTTATGTGATTGTCATGAAGAAGAAAAAATTGTAATTGAATTTATCTATATTAGTACGATTCGCTAGTATATAAAGCACAGGACATTCTGTATATATAGAATGTAAATTGTGGTATAGTCAGTCCAGTCGCCGCGGCCTGATGAGAGGATTGATTTTTTCATAATCATAAGCTCATCAGTTCGAAACTGGATTGAATTCTCTTACAATCTTCGGAACATATTAAATTAAAATTAAATAAATAGAATTCTGTCTATTAGCCGGTTTTCGTTGAATTTACCGTTCGTTAATACTAATATGTTTCTACGTGTTAATAAATAAAACACATTTAAAAGTGTCGTAAGACCGGTAGCATATTTAGAAATTATAAGAATTAATTAACATTCAACAAAAATTAAAAAAAGTAAAATTAGCGTTCACAGCTTATGTGATTGTCATGAAGAAGAAAAAATTGTAATTGAATTTATCTATATTAGTACGATTCGCTAGTATATAAAGCACAGGACATTCTGTATATATAGAATGTAAATTGTGGTATAGTCAGTCCAGTCGCCGCGGCCTGATGAGAGGATTGATTTTTTCATAATCATAAGCTCATCAGTTCGAAACTGGATTGAATTCTCTTACAATCTTCGGAACATATTAAATTAAAATTAAATAAATAGAATTCTGTCTATTAGCCGGTTTTCGTTGAATTTACCGTTCGTTAATACTAATATGTTTCTACGTGTTAATAAATAAAACACATTTAAAAGTGTCGTAAGACCGGTAGCATATTTAGAAATTATAAGAATTAATTAACATTCAACAAAAATTAAAAAAAGTAAAATTAGCGTTCACAGCTTATGTGATTGTCATGAAGAAGAAAAAATTGTAATTGAATTTATCTATATTAGTACGATTCGCTAGTATATAAAGCACAGGACATTCTGTATATATAGAATGTAAATTGTGGTATAGTCAGTCCAGTCGCCGCGGCCTGATGAGAGGATTGATTTTTTCATAATCATAAGCTCATCAGTTCGAAACTGGATTGAATTCTCTTACAATCTTCGGAACATATTAAATTAAAATTAAATAAATAGAATTCTGTCTATTAGCCGGTTTTCGTTGAATTTACCGTTCGTTAATACTAATATGTTTCTACGTGTTAATAAATAAAACACATTTAAAAGTGTCGTAAGACCGGTAGCATATTTAGAAATTATAAGAATTAATTAACATTCAACAAAAATTAAAAAAAAAGTAAAATTAGCGTTCACAGCTTATGTGATTGTCATGAAGAAGAAAAAATTGTAATTGAATTTATCTATATTAGTACGATTCGCTAGTATATAAAGCACAGGACATTCTGTATATATAGAATGTAAATTGTGGTATAGTCAGTCCAGTCGCCGCGGCCTGATGAGAGGATTGATTTTTTCATAATCATAAGCTCATCAGTTCGAAACTGGATTGAATTCTCTTACAATCTTCGGAACATATTAAATTAAAATTAAATAAATAGAATTCTGTCTATTAGCCGGTTTTCGTTGAATTTACCGTTCGTTAATACTAATATGTTTCTACGTGTTAATAAATAAAACACATTTAAAAGTGTCGTAAGACCGGTAGCATATTTAGAAATTATAAGAATTAATTAACATTCAACAAAAATTAAAAAAAGTAAAATTAGCGTTCACAGCTTATGTGATTGTCATGAAGAAGAAAAAATTGTAATTGAATTTATCTATATTAGTACGATTCGCTAGTATATAAAGCACAGGACATTCTGTATATATAGAATGTAAATTGTGGTATAGTCAGTCCAGTCGCCGCGGCCTGATGAGAGGATTGATTTTTTCATAATCATAAGCTCATCAGTTCGAAACTGGATTGAATTCTCTTACAATCTTCGGAACATATTAAATTAAAATTAAATAAATAGAATTCTGTCTATTAGCCGGTTTTCGTTGAATTTACCGTTCGTTAATACTAATATGTTTCTACGTGTTAATAAATAAAACACATTTAAAAGTGTCGTAAGACCGGTAGCATATTTAGAAATTATAAGAATTAATTAACATTCAACAAAAATTAAAAAAAGTAAAATTAGCGTTCACAGCTTATGTGATTGTCATGAAGAAGAAAAAATTGTAATTGAATTTATCTATATTAGTACGATTCGCTAGTATATAAAGCACAGGACATTCTGTATATATAGAATGTAAATTGTGGTATAGTCAGTCCAGTCGCCGCGGCCTGATGAGAGGATTGATTTTTTCATAATCATAAGCTCATCAGTTCGAAACTGGATTGAATTCTCTTACAATCTTCGGAACATATTAAATTAAAATTAAATAAATAGAATTCTGTCTATTAGGCGGTTTTCGTTGAATTTACCGTTCGTTAATACTAATATGTTTCTACGTGTTAATAAATAAAACACATTTAAAAGTGTCGTAAGACCGGTAGCATATTTAGAAATTATAAGAATTAATTAACATTCAACAAAAATTAAAAAAAGTAAAATTAGCGTTCACAGCTTATGTGATTGTCATGAAGAAGAAAAAATTGTAATTGAATTTATCTATATTAGTACGATTCGCTAGTATATAAAGCACAGGACATTCTGTATATATAGAATGTAAATTGTGGTATAGTCAGTCCAGTCGCCGCGGCCTGATGAGAGGATTGATTTTTTCATAATCATAAGCTCATCAGTTCGAAACTGGATTGAATTCTCTTACAATCTTCGGAACATATTAAATTAAAATTAAATAAATAGAATTCTGTCTATTAGCCGGTTTTCGTTGAATTTACCGTTCGTTAATACTAATATGTTTCTACGTGTTAATAAATAAAACACATTTAAAAGTGTCGTAAGACCGGTAGCATATTTAGAAATTATAAGAATTAATTAACATTCAACAAAAATTAAAAAAAAGTAAAATTAGCGTTCACAGCTTATGTGATTGTCATGAAGAAGAAAAAATTGTAATTGAATTTATCTATATTAGTACGATTCGCTAGTATATAAAGCACAGGACATTCTGTATATATAGAATGTAAATTGTGGTATAGTCAGTCCAGTCGCCGCGGCCTGATGAGAGGATTGATTTTTTCATAATCATAAGCTCATCAGTTCGAAACTGGATTGAATTCTCTTACAATCTTCGGAACATATTAAATTAAAATTAAATAAATAGAATTCTGTCTATTAGCCGGTTTTCGTTGAATTTACCGTTCGTTAATACTAATATGTTTCTACGTGTTAATAAATAAAACACATTTAAAAGTGTCGTAAGACCGGTAGCATATTTAGAAATTATAAGAATTAATTAACATTCAACAAAAATTAAAAAAAAAGTAAAATTAGCGTTCACAGCTTATGTGATTGTCATGAAGAAGAAAAAATTGTAATTGAATTTATCTATATTAGTACGATTCGCTAGTATATAAAGCACAGGACATTCTGTATATATAGAATGTAAATTGTGGTATAGTCAGTCCAGTCGCCGCGGCCTGATGAGAGGATTGATTTTTTCATAATCATAAGCTCATCAGTTCGAAACTGGATTGAATTCTCTTACAATCTTCGGAACATATTAAATTAAAATTAAATAAATAGAATTCTGTCTATTAGCCGGTTTTCGTTGAATTTACCGTTCGTTAATACTAATATGTTTCTACGTGGTAATAAATAAAACACATTTAAAAGTGTCGTAAGACCGGTAGCATATTTAGAAATTATAAGAATTAATTAACATTCAACAAAAATTAAAAAAAGTAAAATTAGCGTTCACAGCTTATGTGATTGTCATGAAGAAGAAAAAATTGTAATTGAATTTATCTATATTAGTACGATTCGCTAGTATATAAAGCACAGGACATTCTGTATATATAGAATGTAAATTGTGGTATAGTCAGTCCAGTCGCCGCGGCCTGATGAGAGGATTGATTTTTTCATAATCATAAGCTCATCAGTTCGAAACTGGATTGAATTCTCTTACAATCTTCGGAACATATTAAATTAAAATTAAATAAATAGAATTCTGTCTATTAGCCGGTTTTCGTTGAATTTACCGTTCGTTAATACTAATATGTTTCTACGTGTTAATAAATAAAACACATTTAAAAGTGTCGTAAGACCGGTAGCATATTTAGAAATTATAAGAATTAATTAACATTCAACAAAAATTAAAAAAAGTAAAATTAGCGTTCACAGCTTATGTGATTGTCATGAAGAAGAAAAAATTGTAATTGAATTTATCTATATTAGTACGATTCGCTAGTATATAAAGCACAGGACATTCTGTATATATAGAATGTAAATTGTGGTATAGTCAGTCCAGTCGCCGCGGCCTGATGAGAGGATTGATTTTTTCATAATCATAAGCTCATCAGTTCGAAACTGGATTGAATTCTCTTACAATCTTCGGAACATATTAAATTAAAATTAAATAAATAGAATTCTGTCTATTAGCCGGTTTTCGTTGAATTTACCGTTCGTTAATACTAATATGTTTCTACGTGTTAATAAATAAAACACATTTAAAAGTGTCGTAAGACCGGTAGCATATTTAGAAATTATAAGAATTAATTAACATTCAACAAAAATTAAAAAAAAAGTACAATAATATCGTTGATGTGAGCCTGGAACATGAGGGCCTTGTTATCGTAGCGGTCGACTAGTGCTGACCAAGCGTTTTTGAAATTCTCACTCAACACTTCCATTTGAGAAATGATACGTTTGGCACCTTCCATAAGGCATGATTTGAGGAAGCGAAACCGATCCACATCTGTTAAATCTGCTTCATCAATCACAATGGACGTAAATTCGTTTTTGCAGTCCAACGGACTTCGGAAACTGAATGGATTTCTTTCCACAACAAAAGATTGATTTAGGTCAATACAAAGAGGCTTGATTGAAGGTGTCTTTCATTTGATTAAAGATAACAATTTTGACTTGGCGGTGACGTATACCTGCTCGTAATCCTGGTAATCGGATATGCCTTCCTCTTTTTCATCTATATCAACGAGTTCCGAGTACCGTTTATTATGAGAATCTGTTAGGTCCAACTGAACATCCAGAGTTTCTAAGTTTGCAGATTTTCCGTGAGAGTCGATCTAACTTTTCATGCTCTGCAGTTGACCATGCCACTTGCCCAATAATTTATTCAACCGTTTCCGTTCCATGATTGGTTTCAAAAAACACAAAATCTCTCTTACTTGGTTTGTGTGAACAAATTTCTCGAATTAATACGCGAAACCTTTCCATTTCAAGATGTCACCATAGAAATGAGGAATTTTTATATTAGTATTTGGATGTCTATTATGCTGAGGTTTGCTTGTTGATGATTTTCAATCTCAATCTTCATTCTAATTTTTATTACAATATTATCATGCGCATGCTTAATGTTGTCGTAGTAATTCTCTACGAAACACTTCCACTTGACTTCATCTTTATCGTGCTAATGCATTTGTAGCTTTACTTCTCTATACTGATCTCTCATCTTTATGTTTTGTAACATCATCATTTGGTCGAATTCTTTCCTGTTTGTTAATACGGAATTTGTACCCGATGAGTTTTGTGTTAGTTTACCGCTATTTTTTATACTTAACATTGTAAAGGATGAACTTTGAGAGTTTCCCGCTGATTTTGTTAGTGTCGGTACGATTCCAGCTATTTAACCAATACGTATAATAAAATTCCCGTAAAAATTATTTGTTTAGACCATGCAAATTTAATAGTTCCATATAACTTCTTTTAAATAAATTACCAAATTTCGTCGTGTAAATTTTAAATAGGAGGTTTTAAAAAACTTTTATGCCCATATGTATGAACGAAGTTATTAAGAAATTGGTTGATGTCATGTATATACATATGTTGCAATTGATTTTAATTAAACTAAGCTTTCATTTATTCAAGTAACCGTCAATATAATTATTTCAACAATATTTTTAAAACTGCTTATGTAAAGTTCATTTATACGAAAACGATTTTAAACAATCATTTAACATCCAAAAAGTGTTTTAATGTATAGTTCAAGCTTAGTACAATACTAAAGGAGAAAACCTTAAATTCAGAAACTCTGAATTTTAAAATGATTTGGACCTAAATTCTTCAGCCCTACCGTTTTCGCTATTCTTATAGATTCACCAAGGATTTATATCACTCGGTAGAATTTTTAACCAAACTTTTGGCGCAAAATGTGCTTCAGAATATGGCCCATTTAAGAAATTATTCGCATGAACATTTTTGATTAACTATAGTACTTGAAAATCGAAAGCTCTGAAGCCGACAATTAATAGAGTTTTTAGAAAAAAACATTTTAAAGCTTTTTAAAACCAAATGGACTTTAAAAAAGTTTACTTGAAAGCTTTCGAACTAAAATGGAATTTAGTGTCATTTTTGTATTAGTAAGTGAAATATTCAAGTACCAACAATTAAACTGAAATATATGAATACCAGACCGCTTTAGAATTTTTATATAAAAAAAAATGTTTTAACCCTTAAAAACTGTAAGAATGTGCCTGTAACGTTAAAGCTTCCAGAAATTAGTATATTTGTCATAAAATTTCTAAATTTCATTTTATTGTAGCGCACAGTCACCAGTTCATTACGCTCCTAAAAATATTATATCGTCTTCTTCTCCAGTGTATACATACAAAATATTTTATTATAAAATCCCCGTACAGCAATAACTACTATACAACAATAAAACTAAAATAAAAAAAAATAAAAAAATTTGTCCCTATACTGTTTTCGTTTATGCATAATATTATGTTGTCGCGAATTATATTAGGGGCCACATATCCAGCAGCATCAAAAAATATAACAATAAAAAGGTTGAGCAAAACAACAACAACAAAAAAACTGAAAAATTTATTAAGCTTTCAAAAGCTTTATTTTTTACTATTTTTTCCATATTTGTTATTTAAAAAAAAAGCAAAATAATAAAAAATATTTAATTTATTTAACGTGTATGTCTGGGATGGGTTTCATTCCATCAGTTTGAGCTACGCGGGGTTTTCAACTCACCGGGCAGACATGTATACACATATTTTGGATGTGAATAATACAAATATTTTGGTTTATTTAACCAAACCATATGAAATCGCATTTAATAGTAATAAAATGGAAAATTATGAATGAAAATTTTACTGGACAATCAACGACAATAACAAATATTATATTGGCAGACATTATGTGAATATATATACCATATACCAAATTGTGTACAAATTTTTTTTTATTATACTTGTTCGGGAAAATTCGGTTTTAAACAGTTTTCACAATTATGATAAGAATTTGGTTTGTTATACACCAAAAATATTTAAATATTTTATAATATATTACTTCCTCATTATTTTGCTATTACCTTCATGTATCTAAATTTGATATTTTTTGTATATTCCAATATAACACCGTAATACTTATATGCGCACATACAAACGTATATAACAGCATAAACCACATATGTAAAAATAATATTATCACAAAAAAATTTGTAAAACTATTTTCTTAATTAAAAATTTTATTTTTTGTGTTGTTTCGTTTTGGTTATGACTGCCTGCCGTCGTTGTTGTGTGTTGCGCGCGGTTTTTATAATTAAAAATTTTACTTTCCAAAATATCATATACTATAACATCCCATTGATTCTATAAAATATATTGTGCTGATTATGATGTGGTGTACGAACATCATAAACTGTGTGGAATATATTTTAATTAATTGAAACATAATTTATTAAATTTGTATTACAATTCTTTTGTGGGATCTAATTTGTAACGGTTTAAATAGTTTAAAAAAAAGTTGATAATAGTAATACTGTGGAATACATTAACATCAGCTAGTTAGGCTGTTTTCGAAACGAATCCTTATTAGTGGAACCTAACTTATTCAATGTAATTTCCTGTGGAATAAGTTAGGTTCCACTAATAAGTATCAAATTAGTATTCGTTTCGAAAACAACCTTAGTGATATATCAACAATTAAACTTGAACATGATTGTAGATAATTTATAAGTTACAACTTTGAAATGAAGAATACAACCGGACAAATGCACACTTTGTTTCTTCTAAAATATTCCAAACAATAACTAAAGAAATTTTAAAATCTTTCATTTTCTAATTGTTTAGCTGAACTTAAAGGACATAACGAAAAATGATAAAGTTGATCAAGCTTATTAAAGCTTTTATTAAATCAGTTACGAAAAAAGTTTTATAATATGTAAGATTTACAGTAAATAAAAGCTCCGTTCCGTCAACAATTTAAAATACAATATTGCAATAATTTAAAAATTGTGGAACCTATTTCTGTGGCGCTAAGGCAGAACCCAATATGTTAACATATATAACTGTTCAGGGAGCGATTTTTTAAGTTTAAACCGGTACAATGAAATTGAACATTTCATTAATTATTACAATATCGAGAAGTTGAGTTTCTTGTAGAGTTTTTTTTAATGAAAATCGAGAGATGATATCTGAATTTACCTCTTTGTGGTTGTCGTACAATAACAATTTCATATAAATTTCACCATTACATTTCAAATTAAACCTTTAGAAAATTTTATGCAAGACCAATTAAGATGGAACTTATCTATTTCTTAACGGATTTTAGTGAGAGTAGTAGTTGTGTACGGACAAGTAAAATGGAACTTGGTTATTCCTTAACCGATTACTATGAAATTCGACATGTGCGTTGGAAATGGGATGAGATTCTAGTTCTGTTTCTGTGAAACAGAATGTATCTTTGCCGTTTCTAAACCGATATGGAAATGGGATTCTGAATTGATTTTTAGATAAAGTTGTAAAATATGACCCATTAGGAAACTTGGCCTTTTCTTAACTGATAAAGAAAAATATAAAGGGCTGAAACCTCACGAGGTGATCAGAACTTTGTAATCAATCCCGAATCAATGAATCGCTAACTGAACCCCTTAATCCCTTACTCAATCTAAACTCAAGCTCCAACTGAACCCATTAATCCATTTCCAATCTAAACTCAATATCCAACTCAATCTCCAACTCAAACTCCAATTCAATCCCAGCGTAATCTCCAACAAAATTACAAAATCAACTCCTAACCCTACCCTCAAGATAGTCACCAATTCAACCCCAAATCAACTTTCAACTCAACACTCAACACTATCATCAGCTTAACCCCAAACTTGCTCCTCAACCTAACCCTAATTATGTTTTCCTTGTTGAGCCTCATACCTCGAATACCCCCCCCCCCCCGGTCCAACTTTGTAATGATGCCCACGGTTGTTGTCATTCCTATCCCTTTTTTTTACCCTGCATAATCGGTTGATAAATAGACTAGTTCACTGATATTTTTCCATATCCCAGAACTTCATTCAAAAATAATTTTAGAATCCCATTTCCAATGTGCAAGCCGAATTTCATCATATATGATTGAAAATAGGCAAGTTCCATAGAATGGAAGTGTATAACCACATTTCCAGCACATATGTCAAATTTCACTATACAGGTAAACCTCGTTTAACGAGCCCTCGAATAACGAATCCTCGGATTAACGAACATCCAAAATTGTTGAAAAATCTCGTAATACGAACTTCAAACCTCGAATATTATTATAAGTACAGTTTATGTACATAAATGGTAAAGTTTTAGAAACCATACAAATATTTTTTCGCCAAAAATAGCACATAACGAACGGTTTTCAGGGACACAATACGTTCGTTAAACGAGGTTTGCCTGTATTTGGTTGAGAAATAGGCAACTTCCATCATTATTGGCCTTATTCAAGAATTTCATCCAAAACTTATTTTAGAATCCCATTTCCATTGAAGAAATCAAATTTCACTAAAATCGGTTAAGAAATATATAAGTTCCATCCTAATTGGCCATTCATTTAATTTGCTAAAGGTTTAATTCGAGGTTTCAGATATTAACAGTGACTTTTCTTAAGTCTTAAACAATATTTGGGTATGGTATGGTTCAAATCGGTAAGTCGAGTGGATTTATTTAAATATCATACACATATGCTGTACGTACATACAAACACTAACTTTTTTTTTATAAATTGCTGAGCTGCTCACTAAACACTGGTCCAACACGATCTCAACCCAAATTCAACCCGCAAACGCCCCTCCCCCAACTCAACCATCAACCCACCCGCAAACTCTGTTTCAACTCAATCCTCAAACCAGCATATATAAAAAATTGGCCAACTGCTCACTATATCTTAACCCAACCTCTGCGATACTCACTCCAAGAATTTGCCACAGCCAAATCTATGAAATATTGAGCCACCTTTACTGTATTTTCTGCTCTTTAGAAAAATACAATAATACTCTAACAACTGATCCCAAATATCGAAGCCCCCCATGTATTTGTTGTATTCACCGAAACCGTTTGGACAATCGATTTCAATAAATTTTCGTTCCTTTTTCTCCCATCGTTTCGCTTTATTCATCGGGCTTATGCCAGCTTTTGTAGAAGCTATTGTGACACATTTTGTGTCTCTCCATTTCACAAGTGAAATGTTGTTTAGCCCATCGTTGTACTTGAACTCCTGGGCGTCTTGCTTGAATTTTACGTCTTTAAACTTGTTGTTATTTATCGTTCCAATAGCTTAATAGTTCGAGTCCTGTAATTTTTTCAGCAAAGGTATTGATGTAAAAAAAATCGGTTAAAATAAATGAAACTACCACCAGCTGGAATGGTTTCTACAAATTTTAGGACGACTGCTACACCTAACCATTTTGTTTTGTCAAATTTTCCGAATTACCCCTTATATAAGTTAAAAGCCATTAAAAGGTCATTTGATGTCGTTACTACGAAATTTTTTATTCCCAATGGCCTGGGTTTCCCTCTTATAATTTGACGAGCAGGACAGCGGTCGGTAAATGAAATAACCTGTTCATCAATAGAATAATGCTCGACTTTTCGCAAAATATTTTTACACCTTGCCTTCACGGCATCTATAATTGGCTGGATTTTCCAGAAAAGTTTGACCTCAGTTGGCAAACAGCTTAAATCCCTATAATATAATGCTAGCCTTAATATTCTAAACCGATTTTTGTTCATTTCGGAAGCAATTTTATCCAATTTATATCCCGGTCTCCAATATAAATCTATTTGTGGATATTTAATTGTTCCCATTGTAATCAAAATCCCGTTTTTAGTTCGGACCCTGTCGCTTTTAGATGGTTATGGTATATATAAGGCTGCATTTTTGTAATGATGTGCAAGTGTATGTGCAAGTTTACCACTAAATATTTTATATAGTACATACAAATTAATTTTACTATTAATTGGGTTGTAAATTTGAAACATTTATTATTCTAAAGTTGATCAATAAATTTAATTTCACTTAATATATTTAATTATATATTTACTTACGTGCATGCTGGTTAAATTCTATACTTTATAAAATAAAGCCGTTAATTAAAACCTACTGTAAATTGAGATAGACAGTTGTGTGGATTGGGTAAATAGTGTGGCAAAAAAATACTTCATTGTGGTTAATAAAGGAATACAGACATCCAGACAATTTTTTTGCTTTTTTATACTCAGGGACTTTAAAAACCCAGGGATGTTCAAAATTTTTGATCATTTTTGACAGGATTTCAATACTTTGGCCTTTTTAGACCGAAGTAATTAGACATAATTATGTACATATACAAATGAAATAAGATTCTAAAATTATTTTTAGGTGAAATTCTTGATTACGCAGCTAATGGAAATGGAACTTGGCTGATTCTTAAACAGTTATGGTGGAATTTGACTTACGCAATGAAAATGATTTTGTAAAATGATTTTTTGATTTATTTCTGGTAAATGGCCAAGCAGCTCTCGATTCCACCTTCTTAAGTATTGCTGTCATATTTCTCTTTCTTCAAGTCCCATCATAATGGGTCAAATAACAAAACTTTATATAGAAATTATTTTGGAATCGCATTTCAATCCCACATATCGTATTTCATCATTATAAGGTTTATAAATGGCCAAGTTCCATTCGGTTTGGCCATATTCCAGAACTTTATCCAAAAATCATTTTAGAATCCTATTTCAGTAAAAGGTTCAATTTCAGGTGTAAAAAGTTCAATTTGAAGTGTAAAAGGATCAATTTGAAATGTAAAAGGATCAATTTGAAGTGTAAAAGCTGTATCGGCTAGACTTACTGAGTCAGTGAGTGGTTTTTTCAAGAAATTTTTCTAGGAAAAAGGGAAGGAAGTAAAAATAATTAAAACATTTAAGAAATATCAACTTATTAAATTCAGAAGCAAAATAATTACTCCATTTCTTCTATTATATTCAAGCTCTGGCACACTCTGGCTATCTTTTAGGTTAAAATAAAAACTATGATATTCTGGATGGATAACATTAAGTAAGCTTAAGGAATCCTTCTTTCTTTAGAGGATTAATGGGAAGTCGACCGTTGTGACATTTTGTTAATAAAGGGGTTGGTCGTCGTACCATGTTTTGATTGGTGTAAATCAATAACTCAAAAGCTCTTGTCATCGAGAGGACTTTTAAAATGAATCAGTCTAAAATTGTTTTTATATTTTATCCATTTAATTTCAAACCAATTGACTTTATTGCCGCCCGTATCCATAGTTCGTTGAACTAAATGAAACTCATTTGGAAAGGCTTTTTGCCTGTTATGGTACGAACGAATTGATACCAGTCTCTAGGAATCATTATCGACACTTGTTTAGTCTTTTTAGCTTTTTAAATACGAGCATGGTTTACATCACACTCGAGATGGGTATGAACTGGTATAAGAAATTTAAGATCTTCACAATTAATGTGGCTGCTTCTGCTGACAAACAATGAAAATATGTAGCTCATATTGATATTGCTATTTAGTCCGCTGCATGTATCTGAATAGGTCAGAACGTGGCTGATATTACCAGTAAGATTTTCAAATTATTTCTAAACACATGTAACAGTTTCTCCAGAGCCCTTTTTCCGGTTACTTTATGCCATATGTAGCAATCAGTGGTTCCATCCCCTAGGACACAATCTCTGATAGTTAAATTGTACGTTTATAGGCGTTAAGAAAAAGACACGTTGGCCGTCAGTGAAGGAGTATCTAGAACTCGCTGCAAGTCATATACTAGAACCTTCAGTGATCAATTTTTTAAAGCTTTGTTTTTATCAAAATCTTTTGATTTGAATCCGAAAACTACCATATATTTGTGTTTATTATTTTCTAAGGTTAATTCGTTCTTTTTATCTAGATATGTGGCACACACATATATAAATACCTTCTCAATAAATACTAACTTTCCTAACAAAAGTTTTAAAGATCGGTGCCTGCTATGTTGCAGAATAGCGAGAGTTTGCTCAAAGGTGTTCCCATCTCTAACTAAAATCGATTCACCTCTACTTAGAGCATTTACATGCTGAATTCGTGCACCAATGCGATTACTGCGTAATCCAATTCTTTCACTTCTATGGCCCAACGTGCTATTGTTGGGATTTATTAATTTTTTTATTTAATGTAAGTATCAACGCAATGTAACCTGTAATAATTTTGAACTGCCGATCATAAAGATAAATACGAAATCTTCTCAGGGCTTATATTATTGCTAAATATTCGACCTCGTATAAGTGATATTTTGATTCAGGCGGTGTCGTTCTCTTTGAAAAATAACAAATAAGATGAAACTTCTGATCTTCTTTTTTTGCATCAATGTTGCTCCGAATCCATTTGAGCTGGCATTGCAGTGCAATGGTGTTTACTAATTTCTGTTATAAAAAATTTAAATTACTTAATTGATCCGATTCGAATACGAAATTATAACCTTTCTTAATCAAATCCTGTAACGGCTTAGCATGATGACACAAATCTTAACCAAACTACCTAAAATAGGAGCACATTTCTAGAAATCGTTGAACCTCTTTTATATTCCTTGGGAATGGATAATTTGACACTGCCTGCATGTTCATTTGATTTGGTCTAAGGCCCTTTTTATCTAGGCAATGTCCAAAGAATTCAATTTGTCGTTGCATCAAATGACACTTATCTAGACGAAAACTGATTAAAAACCCTTTAAAAAAATGCCTAAATGTTCATTTACTGCCTTTGTTACAATCAGCAAATCGTCAATATAAATTATTCGATTTGTTTCAATCTAGTCACGAAAAATTAAGTTAATGTATTTTTGAAAAACAGCGGGCCATTTCAATCGTTTCAGAAAGTACATTACGCTCAGAAAACCTCTAAAAAAATATTCATGACTTGAGAAAATGACTCCCATCTCGAATGTCGTCTCTGCGTAATGGGTTGCTACTTAAATTCATTTCTGTGTCACCTATGGTCAAGGCTCGGCAAATTATATTACACTGAGTAATTAAAATACTTTTCCGAGTTACAGCAAACTCAGTAATTAAAATACAAATTACAATTACTTTCGAGTGGAGTGATTAAAATACAAGTTAAAATTACTTTGAATTGTCATTTGTAATTAAAATACAAATTACAATTACTTTAAATTTGTAAATTGATAAATTTGATTTGACAAAATTCATTTAGTAAAAAAACATATCATTAGAAAAAGATTATTATGATAAGTTTTATGCTGATGACTCTGGCACCAAATTTTAATAAGCCTTGAAAAAATTTAAATAAGAAATTTCAAAAACTGGGGAATTTAAGTAATTAAAATACAAGATACTGTTACTTGGAGAATGAGTAATTAAAATACAAATTACAAATTGTAATTTGTATTTTAATTACGTAATTCAAATACATGTAATTCGATACTGCCCAGCCTTGCCCAATTAAAAAATCCTAATCCATACGAATCGTTCGTTTAGTAAAAGTTATACAAAATTATATTTTTGAAATCGCACTCAATTCTCAAGGGCTAATACGGGCCATTGCCAACAATGATGACAAAGGTTTTGCACTTGGGATAGGCCCTTTAATTACCACAAGTCAAAGCACTTGTAATAGGGCCTTTAATTACCTAGTCAAAACCCCTAATCCATACGAATCGTTCGTTTAGTAAAAGTTCTACAAAATTATATTTTTGAAATCGCACTCAATCCTTAAGGGCCAATATCGGCCATTGCCAACAATGATGATAAAGGTTTGGCTAGCACATGGAATAGGACCCTTAATTACCTAATTAAAAAAACCTAATTTATAAGAATCGTTCGTTTAGTAAAAGTTCTACAAAATTATATTTATGAAATCGCACTTAACTCTTAAGGGCCAAAATCGGCCATTGCGAAGAATGATGACAAAGGTTTGGCTAGCACTTGGAATAGGACCCTTAATTACCAAGTCAAAAACCATAATCCATACGAATTGTTTGTTTAGTAAAAGTTCTACAAAATTACATTTTTGAAATAGCACTCAACTCTCAAGGGCCAATATCGGCAATTGCCAACAATGATGACACAGGTTTGGCTAGCACATGGAATAGGCCCTTTAATTACCTAGTCAAAACCCCTAATACACACGAATCGTTCATTTAGTAAAAGTTCTACAAAATTATATTTTTGAAATCGCACTCAATTCTCAAGGGCTAATACCGGCCATTGCCAGCAATGATGACAAAGGTTTGGCTAGCACTTGGAATAGGCCCTTTAATTACCTAGTCAAAGACCCTAATCCATACGAATCGTTCGTTAAGTAAAAGTTCTACAAAATTATATTTTTTAAATCGTATTCAACTCTCAAGGGCTAATATCGGCCATTGCCAACAATAATGACAAAGGTTTGGCTGGCACATGGAAAAGGACCCTTAATTAGCTAATTAAAAAATCCTAATCCATACGAATCGTTCGTTTAGTAAAAGTTCTACAAAATTACATTTTTGAAATAGCACTCAACACTCAAGGGCCAATATCGGAAATTGCCAACAATGATGACAAAGGTTTGGCTAGCACATGGAATAGGCCCTTTAATTACCTAGTCAAAACCCCTAACCCATACGAATCGTTCGTTTAGTAAAAGTTATACAAAATTTTATTTTTGAAATCGCACTCAACCCTTAAGGGCTAATATCGGCCATTGCCAATAATGATTACAAAGGTTTGGCTAGCACATGGAATAGGCCCTTTAATTACCTAATAAAAAAATCCTAATCCATACGAATCGTTCGTTTAGTAAAAGTTCTACAAAATTATATTTTTGAAATAGCACTCAACCCTCAAGGGCCAATATCGGCAATTGCCAACAATGATGACACAGGTTTGGCTAGCACATGGAATAGGCCCTTTAATTACCTAGTCAAAAACCCTAATCCATACGAATCGTTCATTTAGTAAAAGTTCTACAAAATTATATTTTTCAAGTCGCACTCAATTCCCAAGAGCTAATACCGGCCATTGCCAACAATGATGACAAAGGTGTGGCTAGCTCATGGAATAGGACCCTTAATTACCTAATTACAACGCTGGGCAAATTATATTACAATGAGTAACTAAAATACTTTTCCTAGTTACAGCAAACTCAGTAATTAAAATACAAATTACAATTACTTTACATTTGTAAATTGATAAATTTGATTTGACAAAATTCATTTAGTGAAAAAACGTATCATTAGAAAAAAATTATTAAGATTAGGTTTTATGCTGATGACTCTGGAACCAAATTTTAATAAGCCTTGAAAAATTTAAATAAGAAATTTCAAAAACTGGGGAATTTAAGTAATTAAAATACAAGATACTGTTACTTGGAGAATGAGTAATTAAAATACAAATTACAAATTGTAATTTGTATTTTAATTACGTAATTCAAATACATGTAATTCGTTACTGCCCAGCCTTGCCTATGGTTATTCTTGATTTACACTTTTCCAAAAATTCACGGCCCACTATCATATCGTGAGACATAGTATCATCCGACACAACCATTAATTCCATATTAGGTAAACTATCGTTCTATAAAATCATTAAATCAATCTTACCAAGAATATGGTGACGGCATTGATTGATCCGTGAATATTGACAATCAGCATCAAGATTCAATCCACAACCAATATTCTCAGGAATACAACTAACTTTAATAATGCTGATTGGACTTCCGGTATCAACCAGAGCTGAAAACTGACTATTCTGATTAAACAATTTTAATTCCAAAAAAATACTGTTGTCTTCTTGTTAATGGGATTACCATCACTTTTCGTAACTATTACGGAAGATTGAACATTAACAACGTGCCCAACAACACCGCTTGACATCGAGGATCCATAAGGCCGTTTTGGTTAGTTACATTTATTTATATGCCCAACCTTTCCACATCTGTAGCACAAAACTTATAAAATTCGATTATTCACAGCTGATTGTTCACCTAATCTGGATACTGGTACAATACTTTTAAATTTGTTTTGTTCATAAACTACACGTTCATCAGTAGTTACATTTCGTACTGCTTCTAACTAATCCTATTCGTAGCATATACTGCGTACTTTTCATTTACGATTTTCAAATTTTCGGCTCTGCTCAATCTTACTGAGGTCTGTATCATACTGTACTCTGACGAAAACCAATCAGCTGCTCTACCAGCTAATTTGTCTATTACTTCTAGTTCATAGTTATTTATGATAAACTGTACCTTATTTAAAAAAGTTTAGAATTTGGGACATGGAAGCAATTTGCTCAATCGCTATACTCCAATGTTTCGGTTTACGGCTTCAGACGACAAATTTACACTATGTAGACTATTCTGTTGTTCAACACAATTTGAATTGATTACCCCACTTCTGAAAATTATACGATGAGAATAACTAACGATGATTTTTAATTTTTTCAATACAGGACCCGAGATCAAAATACTTCTTCACGACGCAGGTTGTTTATTTCTTCTTTATCTTTTTATTTTTTTACCCAGTAAAAACTATCAATCGGTTCAAAAAAAAAAAAAATGAGCGCGTCCAGTATCATTTATTGAATTATACCGCCACATTACAAAACACCCAAATTCAAACAAAATCGTTCCATTTTTATTTTGAACAAATTGCTTACACTGTCGTCTCTTTATTCATCTGCTCTTTCGCACCGGAGCATTTACTGCCTCTGAGTCAATGGCTATTCTCTCGCTCTCCCTAATTTGTCGAAACTAAGTTTCAGGTTGCACTTATTCATCTTTAGGCGATAGTACATAGTTTTTATCTGTCACAGAATCATCGGACGAAAAGTCATTTAATATTTTATCAAAGGAGTTTCTTTCTGTAAGGTAAGAAATAAAATATAAAGTAAATAATTTGTGAAGCTTTTAACTTTTTTTGTTTTATGCAATTCAATCCCCAAATATTTCTTCCGCTTAGGAGGTTAAAATCTATATAAATCTATGCTAAATTAGAGCATAGTTTTACCTGTGCAAGAAGAGCGTCCGTCATTGTTGACATAACCCAATAACTAGAGAATATCGGCTATCGTTTTCTTTCGCTTATTCCGAGAAGACGCCAGATATCGATATGTATACATATTGGGTTGTTCTGTCGTGATATTGCAAGTTTATGGACGTATTGTACTCTTTAGTTTTGATCGATACAATTTTAGAGTAATAGTCTGCCATATGCTTTTGGCAAATTATTCTTTACTAAACTTTCGACATGTTGGAAATTCAAACAAAAACCGCTTTTCTTTCTTTACATATCGGGTTGTGCCTTAGCATCACAGATTTAACAACCATGAGTCCCAAAATTTGCGAACTTAAATTCTTCTTTTCTTAGATTTACAATCAAATTTCAAATTGTATTGTTCAATATTGGGGAACTCATAATTTATAATCATTTGTAGAACCTAATTTGACTTTTGGCTAACTCTAAAACATAAATAATTTGATTATTAAAAACGTGACCATGTCGGAATTAAATAGTATTCCATTTTTAATTTTTCAATTTTATATGATTTTACAACCTAAAACAATATTTTTATGCTGTGTGCCTCAAGGTCGATTTTTTTTTTTTTTTTTTGACTAAATTTTCGACTTTTCTTAATAGTTGGTTACTTCGCTCCACTCATTCATAGATGGCAATACGATCAATAAAACTTGCATTGCCTGACACTTAATTTTTTTTTCCAAATTGTGAGTTTTGGAACGTCAACCGAATTTGTAAGCAGCCAACCAAACAGTACATAGTGTTTAAATCTATTGCATTTTAATCTGGATACTGGGTTCGAATCTCGTTAGGGCGGAAGTTTTAGAAATTTTGGCATTCCTCGTCCAGAAAATAATAATAATTTGCCTAAACTAAACTGTTATTGGCGACCCGGCCGAAAATATCTGGTCTGTGGTTTTAAATACTATGGTATTAAAAATGTCACGAATTTTCGAATCGATCAGATCGCAAAAAAAGGCATATTCGTCAAAAAATCGGATGTATTCCGAAATCGATTAAAATGATTATTAGAAACATTTGTAAAGTACCATTAAAACAATAAAGACTCAATCAATTTAAAAGACTTATAAAGACACTATTGGAGTAGCTCGCTCCTTGAATCTTCCAAGATGTATCGCGATGTAAATACTCTTAGATTAATTAAGGTACTATAAGATATTAACCGATTATGTATGTCGTCAGCGATTTTTGATCATTCTTCATTTGAAATGTTTGACTGATTTTGTTGCTACAGCTTATCAGTAAAATGTTTCCTTCAGCAATAACATTTGATAATATTTAATTTAGACTTTTATAGTTTTAACTTGGAAACAGTCTTGCGATAATTTTTGTTCGATTTCGCCAAATTTTCAGATTCTCGATGCATAAAATGAAAAAAAAAATAAAATCGGAGATCGAATTAAAAAAAATCAAATATTCAAAAGAACGATTTGTTTGCAAAATTTTCAATTCCATATTCGAGACTGTACTCATCACAATGACTAATACGAGTATATATAAAAATCGTAATTTCTTTGGAAAACTTAGTTGTCCATAATTCCAGTAGCACCTATATAATTCTAGTAGGGCTCTTCATAACAGTTGTGTTTCATACAAGAATTTCGCTAAATATAATTATCAATAATAATGTTGAAGCAGACACTCTTAAAATGACAACTAATGCTGTTTTCCAATCGATACATATTTACTGATTTATTTGTGGAACCTAAATTATTCAATGTAATTTCTTATGGAATAAGTTAGGTCCCACAAATAAGTCAGTAAATAATTAGCCTAAATTGAAAATAACCCCGGGAGGCAACTTGTGGTTAACCGCCTGGTGGTGAATAGCGTAATGTTGTTTTGAAATGAAAAATCGAAAATGTAGTAAAAAAAACTGACCTACATCTTTATTGATTTAAATTAGAGCTAAATAGTGCCGCTCGAGTTGTTTAGTCCTAGCTAAACGTGTGGAACCTAATTTACAATTTAGCGCTTTCAACATTTTGATGAGCAGCACTTTACAATTTGAATCTTCGTAATTATTCTCATTAATTATTTCGCCTTTTTCATTATTTTGATGACCATGTGTAACTAAACTTTTCCTATAAAGCATATACCACCCCACCTGAATGTTAAAATAGAAACAATTGTCGCCTTTTAAATTAATATCAATCTTTAAAAATGAAAAAAAAAAAAATTGTTCGCACTTTGTTCACATCAACAAGCATCGCACAACCCTTCTACAAATTAAGGGCGCTATTTATATACATTATTCTCATATTATTTCATAAATCAAGAAAAGCACCACAATTCCTTCATAAATAACAATATAAATTTTTGTTCTAGGAAAATTCGTTTGCGTACCAAAAAAATAAAAAACTCTAATAAATAATTAGAAAAGAAAATAGAAATAAATTGTAAAAAAAAAATATCCTTTCATTTCTCGATTCATTTTAATTTTATTTATCCAACCATCCTTTAAATTATCCACCATAAAAAAAAGCTCACGGTAACATTACGCAAATATAAATCTTTTTGCGTACAAATTTTCGTTCGTAAAGTTTTTTATTTTTTTTTTTTTTTTGCTTTTTTTATTTGATTTTTATCTGTTTAATTTTTATAAATGTCACCCTTTTGTGTTTTTTTTTTTTATTTTTTTTTTTTTAATAATAAGAATTTCGAGAGTAATAAGATTTGTCTCATTTATTATATTTTTTGTTGGCTGGCGCGTATATTTTTATAAAATTAAAAACTTTTCGTGGTCATTCAAGCAAAAGACAATTGATTTGTTTTATTTTATTATTTTTTGTCGCGTTTAAAACTCTGCCACGGCTAGAAATACAAAATTAAGGAGAAAATACAAGACAAACCACCATCATATTTAATAATACGAAGAAAATACTTTTTTTTCACTTTCTCAAGGATCAACATCATTTAATCATAATTTTTGTAAAAAAAAAAAAAAAACGTAAACTTTTTTTTATTTTTGTTTTGTTTGGATTAATTTATTATGTGGGACGGATACACAATTATTTCGAATATCCTACTACTTAGTAAATATTATTTCATTTTCGTTATTCAATTTCGCGCCGCCCAATTTACACAACTTCTCTATTAATTTCATTTTTTTTTGGAATTATACTTAATGTAGCTTTCGTGTAATTAAAGCAAAAAAAAAAAAAATTGAAATCTTTTAAGTTGAAATTATCATTTTTGAAATTAAGGCGGAAAAAATATTTTAAAGTATTTAAATCATTTTCCAATTTTTACACAAACGAACTCAATCTGAGAATAAATAAATCTGTTTAGTAAACAAATCAAATATATACATGACGTCTGCTTTTTACGGTGGTGAGTGTTAAGTTTTTCAACTATATTGTTTAAATCAAAATGTTTTGTGTTATACAAAATAGATTTATGTTCCACACATGGATTTTACTTGCCTATAAATATAATGGTAATAATATTTGTGTGGTAGAACAAAATAAACCAGCAGTGGAACATAATATTTTGTGTGGAACATAATATTTTGTGTGGAACATATTTTGTTTATTTCTTGAGCAGACTCGTTAAATATAGCAGAAAAGAATTTTTCGAAAAAAAAATGGTTCTAGACACTATTTGAACCCAAATAAAATGTACAATAGACTTACATTAAAATTAATTAAAATTTGTAACACTAATCAATATTTCTATGAACTGCTAATGATTTAAGCATTACTTACATGTTTTTTATTTCTTATTTCTATTTCTAGGTAAGAGGACAACCACCGATTATTTACAGAGCCATCACATAATTAAAAATGATTAGAAAAAAATAATCAGCATGGTTAAGAGGCATTAGAAGGAATAAATCATTATACCACAACGTGGTGCATAATAATAACTTGATTTGTATTGTAAGTACATATAAACCGGATCTACTATGTATTAGTGTTTTATCTGTATATCACGCGTAATGTGTATTACAGTATTATTCAAACGAATTAGAGCTTATCAGATTTTTATCGGTTGTGGAGTTTAAATATTTGTCTAATTTATTTGACGTTATATGTTGTTTATTTGTTTTGTAACAATAGAAGAATACAATTTAAGAGTTCGATCTGGTATTTTCGATATTTGAATTTTAATATAAATATTGGCTAACCTGAAAGTGTTATGCATCATGCAAACACGCATAATTTCGCATTGACTTGTAAAGTGTCGATTTTGGTTTGATTTAAGGTGATCTACGTTTATAATATTACGAATTAAGTGATGCTGTCATCTTCGGTGAATTGTTTTAAGTGAGTTTACATTTACCGATATTGGCAAAATCGCGGTCGTTTTCCACCCTTGCTCCGAATAGTCTAACTCTAATTGTTGTTTCCGGAACTTACAATACTTCCACAAACAAAGAAATCGCTGCAAAATGAATTAATTTGCGGTCCAAACCCCTACGTTCCATTGGCACTATGGCCTATAATTGGAATAGTTGTTATAATGTTTTGATAGGCTCTCATCACGAAGGACCTAACTCCTAAGCTTTCACCAAAATCATATTTTTGGTGATCAACAAGCAGTCGTTTAGTTGTAACATCACATCTTTTGCGGTAGACAGTTACGTTATATGGTCAATGTCTGAGAAATTTGCTCCGTAAAGAGACTTAAAATCAACCTGATTTAAGCTACGCAATTGGATAATTTTGCGTAAGTACTTTCTGGTTCTTATTCAGCACTCTCAGTAAACGAGGTAAACCGAGTAGTATTACTGCAACTAGTAACCCTAAGTTTTGTAACTCTCTTTAGCTAGGAAAAATATCCATTTTGTGATTGTCTGGAGAGGCCTACATTTTCTGAACTAAGGTCCCATTAACCTTACTTTATGGAATGGTTGCTGATTTTTCAGTACTGAAAAGTAGAGCCGTTTCAGAAAACTTTGGTGCCTTTCCGTAGTTAATCTTAATTGATTTTTTAAAGCAAATGTACCAGTTACCTCATATTACTACAAGTATACCCATTACCTAGTTTGTTTTCGCAACGAAATGTTGTTATACAGTATATATACCGATATATATATATATATATATATATATATATATATATATATATATATATATATATATATATATATATATATATATATATATATATATATATATATATATATATATATATATATATATATATATATATATATATATATATATATATATATATATATATATATATATATATATATATATATATATATATATATATATATATATATATATATATATATATATATATATATATATATATATATATATATATATATATATATATATATATATATATATATATATATATATATATATATATATTATATATATATATATATATATATATATATATATATATATATATATATATATATATATATATATATATATATATATATATATATATATATATATATATATTATATATATATATATATATATATATATATATATATATATATATATATATATATATATATATATATTATATTATATATATATATATATATATATATATATATATATATATATATATATATATATATATATATATATATATATATATATATATATATATATATATATATATATATATATATATATATATATATATATATATATATATATATATATATATATATATATATATATATATATATATATATATATATATATATATATATATATATATATATATATATATATATATATATATATATATATATATATATATATATATATATATATATATATATATATATATATAACAATACTAAACAATGCTAAATTCTTTTATTAAACATTTACATAAATTACACAATTTTTGATTTTTATTGTTGATTGTACAGGGTGATCCTACACGGTCGCCTTGCTTAATCATCCGGTCCGGATGATTGTTCCTCGTCTTCGGTAACTTCCGCTAGCCTATTCAGACAATGATCATTCTGTTCGGCAATTGGTATTTCGTCGTCTTTTTCTTCTTCTGATGATGATGACGCTCCGGCATAATAAAGCTTCGCCTTGGGATATCTGATGTACATCCTAACGGTCGTTTTGTTTCACTTTCACTACTTTATAAGGCTTAATATATTTAGGAATCAATTTGGAACCACCGTTGAATTGCTTTCGTTTGATTAAAGCGAAGTCACCAGATTTGTACTTGTTAGATTCTTTCCTCTTTTTATTGTAGGTCCGACGGTTTTCCTTCTGTATTCGTTTAATAGCTTCTTTGGCCTTTCTTCGCAAATTATCCCTTTCATCCACAATGAATCTTGTGGATTCTTCTTCAATAATTTCTGTGATTTTTGCGTATTCCGGACAGGGCGTTTCTACGCCCACTAATAGGTTGAAGGGAGACATACCAATGCTCCTTTGAATTGAATTATTCAGAAACCGCTGTAAAGGGTCAGTGTGCTTAAACCACTCATCTGGTTTATCTACTGATAGTTTTGTTAGGGCTGGAATCACTATTCAAAAAACCCTCTCGATTTGGCTATTTCCAGTTGGTACACCTGTGGTTATAAAGGATAGAATAATCTCCTCTCGTGCACAGTACTCTGGGATTTCTGCAGATCTGATTAAACCACCTCTGTCGGTGATGATATATTTGGGATTTCCAAAAGTATATTTCTGTACTTCAAGCTTCTGTATAACCTCTTTAGCGCTTGTTGTTTTGGTTGGATACAGCCAGACGACCAAAAATATTTTTGTATTGCTTTCTGGTGGAAGCCAACGTACCCAAATGGTCGATATGGTACGTTACCAATAGAATATCGCCTTTTGGAATAGGGTTCAAAAAACTTACCTGCTTCCCCGCTTTCCTTTCTGCCATTAGACTCTGGACACAGTTTTTGAGGCAGTTCTTAACTTTCTCTGACATCTTTGGAATAAAAAATTGGCGTGTGATGAGTTCCTCAGTTTTCTTTTTATTGAAATGGCCTTGGTTGTGGCACATTTGGATGACCTCGCCTTGCATCTTCTTAGGCACCACCAATAGCAGTACAACGTTCCGTTTCTTAAATAGAATATCAGAATTAATAACGAAATCATTATACTCACCTAATTTAAGAAGTTCGTAAATCGGTCGGAGATCAGAATCTCTTCTCTGAGCGGCTTTAATACGATTAACTGTATTGGCTTCTATTGGTAAAACAATTCGGCTTCTACTTAGGGCATCTACATGTCTCATTCGATAACCAGGGCGGTGTTTCAATTTAAAGTTATATTTTTGCAGCTGCAATGCCCATCTGGCAATTCTTGATGTTAGTTTCTTTCGTTCCATAGTCCCTTTGAATGCTGAACAATCGGTAATAATTTTGAACTGCAACCCCAACAGATAAACTCGCATTTTCTTCAACGCAGTAACTATATCTAGAACCTTCAGTTCATAGCTACTGTAATTTTCTTGACACTTAGATGTCTTCTTACTGTAGTACATTATGGGATGCATTTGTTGATCGTCCTCACATTGTTGTAATAGAATTGCCTCAATTCCAAGTTTGCTCGCATCAATATGTAATTCAGTTTGCGCCTTCGGCGAGTATAACCTTGAGATCGGATGGCTGGACAATATATCTTTCTGACTATGAAAGGCTCGCTTTTGTGCATCGCCTAATACGAACGCCACTCCTTTCCTCAGTAAATCCGTAAGGGGGCCCGCTATAATAGCATAACTCTCCACAAACTTCCGAAAATATCCAGGCACTCCTCGAAATCTTTGTATTTGTTTGACGCTATCCGGTTCTGGAAACTTAGCAATGGCTAATGGCTTAGATTTTGTTGAGCGAATCTGCCCATGTTCGATCTCGTAGCCAAGGAATTCGATTTGTTTTCTTAAGAATGGGCACTTAGTCCATTTTATGTCCAATCCTTTCAGCTCTGCTACGCTTATAACTTTCTCCAATTTCTCTAAAGGGTCTTTTGCGTTTTTCTCTGGTATCATAAGATCATCAATGTATATGCAGACCACCCCTTCGACACATAAACTCTGGAATACGTGGTTAATGTAGCGCACAAACACTGAAGGACTATTGCATAATCCAAATGATGCCCGAAGAAACTCCTACAATCCAAAGGGTGTGATAAACGCAGTATACTTTATTGAGCTTTCTTCAACGAGAACGTGAAAAAATCCATTGCGAGAACGTGAAAAAATCCATTGTGGAAAAGTACTCGGCATCCTGAAGTTTATCAATTTGATCGTCGATCTAAGGCATCGGAAAACGATCTTTACATATGATGTCGTTTATGTTTCTATAGTCCACGCACAACCTTTTGGTCTCAACCTTTTTGTTTGCCAACACAATGGGACTCGCATATTGGGATTTGCTGGTACGAGCAATACCTTTCACTAGCCACTCGTTTACTTGTTTTCTGACGCTTCGGCCCTTGAGCTAGTGGCTTCTCATCTAGCAAAACTATTTGCATTTTTATATTTGTTGCAGCCTGGCATTTATTTGGGTTGTAATTAATCACCATTTTTCTGATCTGGCTCTCCTTATTTCTGTCTGCTATATGATCGAGGTAAAGAACTACATCGCCCTGTTTAACTACCAACGCACAACCTTAAGGGACAAACCTTCTCATTATAATGCTGGTTGGTGTGAGGATAGTAATGGATTGTTTGATCAAGTCTCTTCCTAATATGAAGTCTACCGGTAATATTCCAACTTCCACAACGTGTATCACAGTCGAATATATTTCACCATCAATGACTAATTGGGCCTCAAATTTTCCCTTCGTTGACACTCCTTTAGCACCAGCGCCATTAAATGATATTCGGTCATCCCTTAGATTTTCGATGCCAACATTTTGGAATTTTTTAAGCATCATGAGGTTAATACCGCTGCCACTGTCAACTAATGCGTAGATTTCTTTCTCATACAACAACACTTTCTTCACGGTTTTAGGCAACAATGTATGATTTACTTTCTTTCAAGCTTCTTCTTGAACAACAGCCACAGCTTTTTTAATGTTTGATAGTTCCCTGCGTTGAATTTCTTTTTTGGTGCAATTTGGAGGCACGTGACTATACTCGTTACATTTGAAACATTTTTGTCCCTTCGATTTATTTTCACACTGCTATCCATGATATCTCCTGTCGCCACAATTATAACACCTTGACCAATACTTTGTTGAGCTCCTAGAGTTCTTAGTTGGCTGATGTACTGGATTGTTGCCTGGCATGTCTCGCTTCTTTGCTTTGAGTTTAATATTTGCATGGATGTTTAAATTTTCTTTAAACTCTTCTATACAACTTGCTCCGTAAAGTACAGCTTTGTTATGTTTGTCATCAGAACCTCCTAGTTCTCTCATAGCTGCTATTGAAGGGGAGCTGCTATTGAATCCAACTTGTGGCTTGAGTCATCGACGCCGATGCTTTTTCACCGGGGATTAACTAAACACAATATCGTGCCGTTTTTTGAACCCTTTGCAAAAATAGCATAACATAAAATAACAAATGTGTAAAGGTATACTAAATTATATTTACTTTTAATCCCGCCGTTACTAGCTTTAAAATCTAAAATGTTCAATTTATCTGCGAATTCTTTATACTTCTCCTTTATAATATTACCACTGTTCTTATAGGTTCGAGTGCTCCGTTGATGATGTTGGGGTGATCAAGGAGGTTTCCTGATTTTGATTCGCTGTTGAAACGTTCGTTCAAACTGATCGAAGATGACGCTGTATTTAGCGCTGTCGATGTGAAGTGAAGATCCGTTGTTATAACCGAATGTCGTAATATATGGATTTTAATTATAACATAACAAATCAGTTCAAATTTCCGACGATACAAGCGAAATATCGTTAAATCCGAAGGCGTTATAAGTGAATTTCAATATATGTCATTTCCTCCAATTTCCGACATTTCGGTATAAGTTTCGTTGCTTAGGTATTCGAAATCTCCAGGCTGTTGTTGACAAAATCCATAATTGCAGTTTCCATGACAGAAAGCTCAAACTGAGGTCAATGGAACTAAAACTTCGGCATGTGGGTTGACATTTGAATAGGGTGACATTTAAATAGATTTGGGTGATATTCATATTTCCGACGATAATACTAATGAAAAATACTCCTCATTGAAACCCAAACGAATTTGCTCCGCAGTCAGGTTGTAAGCAGAGGACATAGAAAGCTCTCAATAGTCCCTCGCATCCGATCGGTATTCAACGCAGAAGCTGTCACAAAGTCAGATAACTGAGCGATCTGCAACTCAATATTTGCAACAAAGGATTTGATTTAATTTAAATTCGTTGCCCTCTCCTCAGTAAATGTACGCTGACATTCGATACACATAAATATCGCATACGGATATTTTTTTAGCAACTTAAGCCAGATATCCGAGATAAATTTTAAGTTTAGACATTTGGCGTGAAAATTCTGATTATAAGGACCAAAACTGTGAAGAAACAAGTTGCTTCCGTAACACAATCTTCGACCTAAATATTAGTGCATGCTATTCTATTTTTTTTACACAGCCTATTGCTACTAGCCTATTACGAAATGAGATAACTTTTTCTGTGTGAGGGCCATTATATGGGATGTCTGAGAAATAAATAATCCAGATTTTTTGCGTTAATTGCTTCTGTTGTTTCCCTTTAGTTAAAATATTCGGTAAATCGCTGATTTTTAATTGCATGCTTCGGTGAGGAATAAACGACATACTATATACTATATTACAAATTTTTTTTCCAATCAAGTGGCATTTACCATATTTGGAGGGTTCGTGCTTTTCCACCCAGATTACTAGAATTTAAAAAACATTTTTTTTGTGAAGTTTATTATTTACTAATATAAGCTTGTTGTCTATATTTTGCTTGACGAAACAGCTTTTCCGCGTATTTTTGTAGGGCGAAGAGCCGTTTGCGTTCCAAATCATTTTGATTATATCCTGTAATCATTATTATAAAATTAAAATGTAGGCCCTAATTTCAGTTTTTGTTATTTTTTTAATTGAGCTTATGGGCTCCATCCATTTTGAAAAACATTTTGTATTTTAACAACTGTCAACTTTTATCACAGGGTGGAGAATGCATAAATTTAATATTATGTCTATTACAAAACATTTTAAATTGAAAACTATTGTGATTAATTTCGAACTTAACCCTAGACCTACAAAAATATTTATCAGTTTTTAATGATATGGACACGCTCCATGGGAAACTTTCGATATCATTGTCGATACCACTCCACCAAATATATGATCTTACGACCGTTTTCATTTTAACTATCTCAGCATTTCATGCAATAATTTTAGACATTGCGATTTTAAAGAGTCTGGGACTGCTATACGACTTCTATAAGATGAATATTTAATCTTAGACAAGCCTGCTTTCAAAAGAACGTTTTTTAATCCAAAAAATTGTGTAGGAAAGTGGATCTAAGCCACTATTGTTACGGACAGAGTACAATTTTCTGGGTTAAATATTTCCTACAGGCTCTGATGGTCAGTTCAAATTAGAAATTTTTACTTCGACGATTACTGCTAATGCCTCCCTAGGAACCCGTGAGTAATTTCGTTCAGCTGAGGAGAGCGTGCTTAACGCGAGCATTATTGGTTTTTCAACCCCGTCTACCAAATGTGACAATTCGCAACCCGTTTTAGCGGGTCAAAAAAATCCAAAAACTTTTTGTTTAATATTAATTGTTTGCAATTTTCAAACACAAATAGACACATTTTGAAATTGAGTTTCTGACAGAAATTTTCGAAACAAAAGAAAGATTACGCCCATAATAATTCAAAAGACCTAAAAATGACTGAAGTTGTTGAATATTTTGTGGTTGAGGCTCATTAACGATAGCGTCGACTTCACCCAAAATAATATGGCCAAGATATATGACTGTAGATTATAGACCCCCTTACTAAAATATCATCCAATTATACGTTTAACATGCTGAATGCTTTCCATCGCAGTTTAGGATCCAGGGTCATGCCGAGATACTTAACTGTATTCGCATGCGGTACTATATCTCGATTTATGGTAATCGGAATATGTTCGAATCCTTTGTTTGTAAAGTTGATGTGAACTGATTTAGTTTCATTTAGTTTTATTCTCCATCTTTTTTCCAATTATATATTTGAGTTATAGCTAATTGTAACTTCTGTGTTGATTCTTGGTTGCTTTTTTCCAACAGGAGAGATCGCCGTGTCATCTGCAAAAGTCGCCACTGTGTTGTTTTCTAATGCAGAAAGTTCATAAGTGTACAGTAGGTATAAAACGGGTCCCAATGCACGGCCCTGTGGAACTCCTGCGTTGATTTCTTTTAATTCAGAAAATGTATCATCTAACTTAACCCTGAAGAACCTTTCTTTCTAGTAAGATTCCAGTATTTCAGCAAATTTTATTGGTAGAAGATTTCTTACTCGTAACTTGTGGTTAATTCCTGCATGCCACACTCTATCAAACGCTCGTGCAACGTCTAGAACTACTATCGAAAAGACTTTTTTCTCCTCTGGTGTTTTCTCGATTATTCTTGTTATGTTGTGTAATTGATCAATTGTTGAGTATTGGCAGTGAAAAGCAAACTGATGATTTGGGATAAAGTTTTTTACTCTCGATTATCGGATTTAACCTTTTTACCATTAGCTTCTCAAAGAGTTTTAAGTTATGTGTGGTGGTTTTTCAGGTTTTGAAATCATAGTTACTTCTGCAATTTTCTACAAGCTTGGGACATATTTCATTCTAAATGCTGCATTTACAAGATCAAAGCTTTCCTTGGCAGTTCTTGATGATTTCTGCAGTAATAAGATCGTAACTAGGAGCTTTTTCGTAATCATATTAGTTTTTATCTCGCATGACTCCTTTTGGTAGTGTTGGTACGATTTCTTTACTTTCTTGCCAGGCCTTATTCAGTGATGGGGTGTTCATGTGGCTAGAATATTGTTTCGAGATGTTCAGCAAATTCTCGAGCTGTCTGCTTGATTTTCAGCCTATTGGTCTTTTAATTCGTTTGGTTGCTTTTGAGGCTTGGCATTGTTAACATTTTGGAATAAGCTTAGATCTTCTTAGAGGCTGAATAACCAATATCGAAGGTCAACATAAACCTGTCGAGTGGTACTTTGCCTCTACGTTTTAGCTTAATTAATGATTCAGTTGCCATAAATCCTTGTGCTTTCAGGTCATCAATTATTTTATATGATTTACACGTAGAGTCTAGGTTTTTAGCCATGACCCTTATTGGTCTGGTTTGTTTGTTTTCAAACGTGTGCCAAGCACGTTTTTCTTCGTTTAACATTTTTGTCATTTTTCTGTTAGTTTCACAATCTTCCAAGTTTATTTTGATGGTGTTTCCATTCATCACCTTTGCATTAAGATTATCAGTAGTATTTATTGTTTTTATATTATCCTAGGACCTACATCCTTTAATTGAGGTGGTAGGGTTTATTATTGCGTTTCCTTTTTTTCTCACACCTTTAACCCTAATCCACTCAGTTTCTCGAGCTAGTTCGTCTTCATCCGTATGGTACTCTTTTGGAGTTGTATTCTGGTTAGTAGTAGAACCGATGTCCACCGTTAGCTTAAGCTTTACCTTGGTTTTCAAGCATCTTGATATGCTCTTACATCCATGTAATTGTATCAATCAGTTGCTTGTTTATATTGTTGGCTTCAGCTAGAGCTCATAGCTTTACAAAATTCATTGTGAAGATTTTCTTCGTTTGTAGAACGAGTGTTGTGGCTGTTGGCGCAAATGGAGAGAATACCGCCTCTTATCGGAGAATACGATACGTTCCTACTCCTCTGGAAGGGATGTGAATTATCCTTTTCTGTTTCACTCAATTGAGCTGGTCTCTCCCAGAATCCATGAGATTGACCTCCGAAGAGGGTGGATTTACCTGAGTAACAGGTGTACCACGTGGGCTATTAGTTTCCATATTTGTTCCGCTCATTGCTCACTTATAGTGTACTGCACTCACCTCTAGTATTTAGCCAACGCATCACATCATTGCCCAGGTGTTACCACGTGGTGGTATACTAAACACATTTTGTGGTTTCTACATAGTTGTAGCATTGAAATTTGGGTGAAAATCTTCAAAATACACTGTTTGCTCATGTAATTAGTAGTGCCGGATTTTTACCAATTTGATATTTCTTTGGGAGGTGGGGTTTGATTGGACCTTCTTTATTATGTTTATGTTATGAACCACTAGTGGTTTTCCTCTCGCTCTCAAGGTACTGTAACTTAACCAAAGTTTCTGCTGCGAAGCTGCAAATATCAGACCAGTAATCCGTACCACCAGTAGCCCACCATACGTAAGTTGATGTTCTCCGGAGTCGGGCAAAAGAAAAACACGTCTTCTGATTCTCTCCCTTACAGCCCGGGCACTCGGACATATCGTCATGTTCGAACCAATACAGGTGTGTACGGAAATATCTATGCCTGATCAGCAGCTGGGTCAGATTTCAGGTGGAAGTCAACTTCACCTTGTTGGCGGTTTAACCAAGTACATATCTATCATTAGTATGAGGTGAAATGTTCATCATCCCTTATCTCGTTCGTTCTAACGTTGTTGCCATTCAGATTACGATTCGCCCTAGCCGTTGTTTGGGATCCGTTAAGGAGTA